>JAGKQL010000063.1:7838472-8005094 GCA_018398635.1 Cyprinodon brontotheroides
CAGCTTCTGCTTTTGGGTCCAATCCATGGTAAGCCAGACCATTTCAACGAGGGTTAGCGAAGATATGCAGAAAAGGTCTAGCAGGGATTTAAACCTATGGCGGCCTATCGAGATGAAAGAGGCACCATCTGTATCTCCTCTAACCCAAAAACTAGCTCACAGTTTCTGGTTAAATTTACCCAACAACATAAAAAAATGAATCCCTGCTTAGCGAAAGAAAACTGATTCAGGCATTTGTTGCTCTGTGAAGTTTTAGAGCTGCTCTGCATGGTGTAGGATTTCTGAATGGTTTGAGGATTATAACCTAGAAAGCTTGAAACAGAATGTCTCTCTGGAAGAAAGACGGTACTGCCTGTGTAAATCCTGTCGTCTGGGTCATGGCAACCACAAACAGGCTTAAACTGGAAGGCCACCGGACATTCGCTCAGTTTTCTTGAAGACATTCTGATGTTTATCCAGCAGTCTTTGTCAATTCCGTTGGCTCGTACCAAAGCAACCTCTAGGTAAATTGCTGATGTATTGAAGCAAAATGGCGGTCCATCCTCCTGCACACATGATGCTAATCACATAGCCAACCCTTGTTGCATGGGCTCTGTGATTGGAATGAATGTGTTTTCATGTGTTTCAATGTGTTTTCTCAGCTCAAAGTGCTTTATAGTTGTAATGTAGATTTTTAAAAATGATCAAATTTGCAGTGATAAACTGCATGCACATTAAATCCATGTATGATTAACCTATCAAAAAATAGCGGACAGGTTAGGAAGAACATTGTAAAAAATTGCAAAGCATGGTAAGGTTATACATTTTTCTTCATGTTAAATGTCTCGAAGAGAACTTTTCAGTGCATCGACCAGAAATATAAACAATATAGAATAACTGCTGCTGACAGGCTGAGCTAAGAAAGCATTTATCAGAGGAGCAGCCAAGTAAACCACGGTGACACTGAATTAGCTGCAGAGATCCACAGCCCACATGCAGGAATCTGGTCACAGGACAAGTATTACTTATCCTCTCTGCAAGTCTGTCCTTTATGGAAACGTGGCAAGAAGAAGTAAGGAAGAGCCCATTTTCCCAATTTTAACACATTGAAAGGACACATAGAAAGATAGAAACTTCTCTGCAGTTTAGAGGCTCGGTTCCAACTCTGAAAGGACTTGGTCTGTTTTCACTGGCCAGTCTCTCAGGTATGTGTCTTTCGTCAAGAAGAGAAACAGAGGCCATGGCCAGGACATTAAAGGTACATGTAGATCTGATCACCACCCACATGGATGTGTATGTGGTCTTCTTTCATTTAAAGGATGATCAGGCGTGTTTCTTGCAGCCTTATCTCTGCTTCCCTCTCTAAAACACACAGCGCATGCAGCAGGTGGGATTACACCTCTTTCTACCACGTGTCTTGCAAAACTGAGCCTTTGGTCTTGACCAAACTCCAATGCAACTTTTTGCCTTTAGAAGTCCCATAAGTAGCAAACAGAATCCCTCTGAGTGTAAATTTGATCTCTCCATAAAGGCATTTGTTATGTGACGGCCGTTTGTTAGAGAATAAATCTCATTATGAAGACCCAGAACAAAAGCAGATATTTAAGGATGTGTGTTATTAAGCAGAATCTCTCATTTTTGGACTCCTCATGAATTTCCCCTCTTAAAATAGGAATACAATTGGACCTCAGAAATGACTTTTCCAGATAAAGAACAATAATATTCAGAAATACAACCAAGAGACTTGTTTTAACCCTGGAAAAAACTACAGAGATGAGTAATGCTGAATTATTTGCCTGAAAAAGTTCAGTTTAGAATAGAGTGGAAAATCCCTTTATTGTTCCATAATGGGAAAATGTTGGTGTTTACAGTAGAAAAAAAATATAGAAAAAAAAGGCAACTGAACGTGAAGTTTTCTGGAAGACATTTCGCCTCTCATCCAAGAGGCTTCCTTATTTCTAACTAGTTTTGTCTAGAGTAGCTAGACAAAAAGGTGTCTCAGATCCCCCCCACTGCCCCTTTGTTACACCTACAGTATATTAATCTCAGTGCTCCCCACCACTAGTTAGAACTGAGGAAGCCTATTGGATGAGAGGCCAAACGTCTTCTAGAAAACTTTACATCCAGTTGCCTAAACTTAACTTTTTCAGGCTTGACTATAAAACGGATGACTGAGAATCTTCTCAGATATGCTGAATTTAGTGATACATGTCAAACTTAAACATGTGACAGAAGATTATTTGATCAGATCAAAGCAAAACTTTTAGGCCCTTATGCGAGCTCTGTTGGGGAAAGCCAACATTACACAATACTAATGCTCCACAGTGAAGCATGGAGATGGTAATATCATGCCCTGGGTCAAAGGTTAATAGAAAAAGCATGGAAAAAATACAAAGCAGTGCTAAATGTGGGAGAAAAAATGGAGACCTGTGCACAGATACATCTTCCACCAGAACAATGGCTCTACGTTACAACTTCAACTGAATAGATCAAAGCATTCACATGTGTTCGTACGGATGCACTGAGAAATTCAGAGGCTTAATCAAATAATCCTCACTGATGCTCTCTGTTCATCTCAATAAGATTCAGCTGTTTGTAGAGAGAAAGTTCACTCTCTAGATGTTCACTGCGAAAATAAATAAATAAATAAATCTAATTAAGTCAATTTTTCTGAAATTAGGTGCATTTTCTCTTGAATTGAGCAGGTAAGTGTGACTTTTCTCCAAATGGAAGAAGACATTTAACATTTAAAATAAGAAAAAACAACTGCAGTCTTTTATATCAAGTGCATAATATCTAATTATCTTATTTTAAGGCTAAACATACTAATTCCATTGGCAGATCATCTTATTTACCCTCTCAAATTAAGGGTAAAGTCACTATTTTTTTTATAATTTTAAGATCATTTTTGCAGTGTTCAACAGTGGCATATGCTGTATTTTATTTAAAGTTTGACAAACAAAATACTAAAGAGCTAAAAGGAAACAGTTTAAGAACCCCTAGTTTTGTTTGCTAAACCACTGTAAATCTCAATGAAACACATTGGTTTCTGTCTGAATAAAGATAAATAGTGTAAACATTATTGCACCAAACTTTAAACTGTGTTGCCTTATCCTCTACTCAGGTTTGTTATTTTATGTAAATTGGAACTTTCATAAGGGATGCTGGTGAAGGTTCTCAGTCATCCAGGTCATAGTCATTCCAAAAAAAAAAAAAAAGAAGATTAAAAACAAACCATTGGAGTTTCTTCCCATCCAAGAAGCTTTTTTGATTCAAAATGTGACAAATTTTGAAATAAAAAAGCTTCCATGATGGAAGGCGAAACGTCTTCAAATTTGGAAACATAGTCCAGTGGATTGTTTTTCATTTTCTTTTTTTGGAATTTCGTAAGGGACTTTTAAGGAGCTTATCATGCTCTGCAGAGAAGACAGGACAGCAGTTGTTCCTTCTTACTCTTCTTACATGATGGCATAGAGGTAACTTATTATGGTTGTTTTGAAGATCAGCCAAAAAATAACTTTTTTTCTGCAGTTCCTAAACATTTTTCTACATCTCTGATCACACTTGACTTTTTGGTTCAGTCTAGTGATCTGTGCTTCAAAGAAATGAGCTACTGTTTGTCTGTTTCAAATAGCATCTACTGTTTCCACAGGGTGACTGAATATTATGATTTCTATTGACTATATAATAAAAAAAATATTTTTAATGGATGTAATCATTGCAACAGAGGTGATTTTTTTATTGATCTGCATAAAGTAATACTGCAGGGACAAAACAATTAAAGCATCTACCAAAGCAAAAGAAATCTTGCAATTGGAATGCTGTGGGTTTAAATCCAGTCTCCTCCTATCACATGTACCCCTGGGCAAGGCACTTAACCTGAATGTCTGATCAGCGCTTCAGTGTATGAAGGAGTGTGGTTGCGAATGCAGCTCTGTTAATTTCTTGAGAAACCTGTTGCAGATGTGGGACTAAGCTTTGCTCTAACATTTCGAGGAGCGTATTTAAATAAATAAATAGAGTTTTAAGGATCGTTGATTTAACGTTCTAGATGAGTTGCATCCTGGAGTGGAACCTGCGCACGGATCCTTAAACCCAACAGTGCGCTTTTTCCCGTTAGGTCCAAATCTCTCGCCCCACCCATCAGTGAACAAGTTTTGTCACGGGGCAAAAAAAAAAAAGAAAAGTTCCTCTCATATTTTCTTTTGTCCTCCTCCTCCTCCCTGTTAGCCCTCCTCCCTCCCTCCTCAGCATCAAGTGCCGCCTGAGCGCAGCGTCCCGGCTGCGTCTTTCCTCTCAGACTCTCCAGAGGAGCCATGAGGAGCAGGCAGTCTTGGCCCTGCTGATGACAGCACCTCAGTGGGATGGAGTGACAGCCGTTTGTTTGCCACCAGGATCACGTTCGTTTATATCTGAGGAAAACAAACAATACCCTGCGGATTTGACATAATCCATCAATCGGATGCGAGCAGGTAGAGACGCCTGTCTGCTGATTTTTTACTGATATATACATATTCCAAAAAAAAAAAAAAAAAAAAAGAGAGAGATTAATAAGGTTTACAAAAAATCTTTTAGTTTTAATTAGACTGGAATTATTTGGATTTTTACTGCACTAAAAGTTGTACTTATATTAAATTCTCATAATCTGCTGCTTTTGTGGAGTTAAACCGCGCATTATTTTTAGATTATACTGGTTAATTGTAAGTTAATTAAGTTGACATACAGTTAAAAAGTGCAAAAAAATTTTATGCACATTTTTTGAATAATTAAATTCCGTTTATTCATAGCACCAACACAGTAAAAACATTTTATAAAATTGAGATTAAGTTTATTCTTCTACTTATAACGTCTGATTTTGAAAAAAAAAAAAAAAAAAAAAAAGAGTAAAGATTGATTTATCACCCTTTTTAACAAAAAGGAGTGTGAGCTGAACAAAGGAGCTGGAAGATTGAGCCTTAGAGCGCCACCTCTTGGCCATTTCGCTTCTGACATTTGGCTTCCACCAAAGGATGAAGAGGGCACAGCCTCATCACCCTCTTTAGCTGACTGCAGTGGAAAACTGTTCTGTTAAAATCAGCGCCTTCGAAGACCAAAAAGCCTTCATGGCAGCGTATCAGTTTCCACTCCAAGCTGATTAATAGCATGTCTGTTTCTTTGGCTTTTGTGTTCAGTCTGAGTCTGGCCGCATGAGTGTGACGCTGAGCAGAGAGCAGAAAGGAAAGGTCATTTTTGCTCTTTCATTTATTGAAAGTGTTTTACAGCTCTTTGTGGCCATGTATTTTATTACCCGTCTGTTGTATGCTGGTTAGATTTGAGCCGCTGGCTGTGTTTTAATAGGAGCCTGTGGGGTGTACTCAGGCCTCAAAAATGTCCCCATTGCAGACGCAGTCAGTTTCCGTTGTTAGTTGCTGCAGAATAGGCATTAAAATAATAATAAAAAAGAATGAAATCTTTTAAAAAGGACAGCTTAAGTATATCTTGGATTTTTGCATTTGGTTGGAGCTGGTGTGAGCTGTTTGGCTGCTCAGGGCCAGCATGCTGGTCTGGTGGGCCCCAGGAGAACTTTAATGGATACAGGAGTGTTTTGCAGATGTTCACACAAAAAACAAACAAAAAAAAAACACTGAAAACATATATAACAAAAGTTACATTTGCATGCTGATTAACCAATTTGATCAAACTAGGTCACATGGGTCATCAAATGTGTGTAGATCTGCAGGCTGTGATGAACATAATGAGGAAATCCTCCTGGGAGCTTTAATTTTAAAAACACACAAACCTCTAATAGAAATATTTGTACACTTCCATGTTTGCCCCTTAATTGTTTGTCTTAAACTGATTTGTTGCACAGATTTTGGAGTTTGGCTTTTAATTTGACCATAAACTGTGAACTAAAGCTATAAATCCTCCTCCAAATTTTCTTTTCCACTGTTTGAAATCACCAGAATGACTTCACTACCGCAGCAATGCGGCTTCATTTCATTTCTGCTACTTTCTACTTTAGTGATCGCCTGTTGAATCTATTACACACCCAAGATGATACACCTATGTGGATTCAGGGAGAGGTTAACGAGGCAGACGCCATCGGTCTCTGTGTTGGATGGAGGAGCATTGTGGAGCTCAGGAAACCAGATATGGTTATTACTGGAGGAGAAGGTTAACCATTGTGGCAAACCTCCAAGCCAATGTCTCAGCCCGTTTACAGACTCCAACTTCTCTTCACTGCCTTCAGCTTTTGACTCAAAGAGCAGAAATCTTCTTTCAACCACAGATCCCATGCATCAGCTCTGCAGTTAAGCTGTAGAAGCTCAAGGAAATATAAAACTAAACACCACTGACTAATATAAATGAAAGCACCAACTACCTCAGATAGCTTTAACACATTCAAGTGTGACACACACCCCTGACCTAATGTCTCCTTTGAACCTTGGAGCTGCGCTGCCTCCCTGTGGCTAAAAGCGGAATTAGCTGCATTTTTATTATTTGTAATTTTTTGCAAGCCAAGCCAAAATATTTTATTCTTAACATGTGTTTCTGTTAGGTTTTCCGATATGTTAACCCAACAGATAACTTCCAACCATCTTGATCTAGCAGATCCCACATTGTTTATGTAATGTTCATTTACTGTCTGAAAAGATGTACTAACTGAAATTTCATTTTGTATACATTCTGTGTATACCAAGCGACAATAAAAGTTGTCTAAGGCTAGAAATCTAGAGTATTTGTTCCTTAATGCTGAAGCTTATAGCTAGCATTATGGAGATAGTGGTGAGATTAATAAATGTAAAACCCTTTATTGTCCCACAATGGGAAAATTCACTCTCTGCATTTGACCCATTCCATTGGGGATCAGTGGGCCGCCATTAAGTGCCGTCCGCGAAGCAGTGTGGAGTTAAGTGTCTTGCTAAGGAACTCAGAGTGTAGGCTGTGGGGATCGAACCAGGTACTTGCAACGTTTTTAGACCCCAAGGCACACTGCTCTAACCACTAGGCCAACACTCCCAGGTCAGGACCAGTTTACCATAAAGTGTCAGAACAATTTATAGAGGACAGCTTAGCTAAGCATAAATCTGTTGTTTGGTTTGCAGTGGGTGGTTATTAACAGTGATGATTGTTTATTCTGGAAATTGAGGCTGGAAGCTGTGCTCGAGCAACAATCTACCTCAGTGAAAGATTCTGAGAACTGAATACTTAAACATTTCTGAATTCATTGAAAAAAAAAAAAGAAAATCCAGATTAAGTTGGGATTAAAAGGTACCGTTGTATTAAAATGCCTTTATCATAATATTTTCAAAAATGTTCCTTTTTAAGATTCACCTATTCTGTCTGCAGATACTTTATCTCAGTGTGTTTCACACAGGAGGGTCATTAGTGCCACTCCGCTTGTGTAAATATTAATCACCTTCAATTTAAATTTCAAACAACAGTAAATGTGACAATTTAAAGGGTTATGATTTGAAAAAGGTTGGCATTTTTAAGATGGCAGAAGTCCTTACTTGGTCCAACCAGATCCAGTCGTTAGTTTTAGCCTCTGAGTTTGATCCATGTAAATTTTTATGAGATAAAAGGTCTTTTAAATCCACGCAAAATATTATTTGGTTCTAACTTTTTAACGAAACCTTGCATCAAAACTTATAATCTACTCCTCTTATCTCCTATGCTGAAGCTCCCAGATGCTTCAATCTTCAAAGTAAAAGCAATCTATTTAAAATTTGTCTCCAGAAGTTCCCTATAACACATTTAGATAGGTATAATATTGTTTTTGAAACTTTGAAATGAACTGTGGCACAAAAGTTTCTTCTTGTTGGTAACTGTGACTGTAAAAAAAGAGTGAAATCTATTTAAAACAAGCCTAATTAATGTCTCTATTTTTGATTTTCTACCTTTTTAGAGCCTGACCCGACTTAACCATGGGCCCCATACCACTTTGCATCCTTCTCCCAGTGACGGTGCTGACTGTGGTGGTGGCTGGATCTGCTGAGGAGAACACGATTGATGACAAGTACACCTGGCCACAATGGAAGGTGCCCCTGGTAAAGAAAAGACGCACTGTGCCCCTCAGCAGCCCAAACTTCTCAGCCCATCCTCAACTGGAGCTGAATGGTACCTGCGGGATCGAGTGCCAGCGTCGCCTTCCCACACCTTCCCTGAACGATTTGGAGCAGTTCCTGTCCTACGAGACGGTCTATGAGAACGGAACACGCACGTACACCTCGGTTTCAGTGCAAGGCCTCAACGAAATGACCTTTTGGTCAAGAAACACCTCTTCCCGTCACAAACGAGAGGTGTATGGCACAGATACTCGCTTCACCATTGCTGACAAGCAGTACTCCACCAAATATCCCTTCTCCACCTCGGTGAAAATCTCTACTGGTTGCTCTGGGGTTCTGGTGTCACCCAAACATGTTTTGACAGCTGCACACTGCATCCACGATGGAAAGGATTATCTAGACGGAGCTCGGAAGCTACGTGTCGGCATTCTGAAGGAGAAGAGCAGAAGAGGGAGAGGAAGAGGAGGGAGGGCAAAGGGGAAAAGAAGAAAAGGGGACAAAGGTAAAGAGGAAACACTGGAAAAGGGGGAGAAAGGGGAACGCAAAGGAAGAGGAAAAGGGAAGAAGAGCCGGAGTCGTCGAAGCGTTGACTCTGGGAAACCTTCATTCAAATGGACCAGGGTCAAACAGACCCAGATCCCAAAGGGCTGGTTTAAAGGTGTCTCAAAAGGACTGACTGCAGATTTTGACTACGCTGTTCTGGAGCTGAAGAGAGACCCGAAAGTAAATTACATGGATTTGGGCGTTATCCCCTCTATCAAGAAGCTCCCTGCTGGTAGGATCCACTTCTCTGGCTTTGACGATGACCGACCCGGTAACTTAGTGTACCGGTTTTGCTCCGTCTATGAGGAATCCAATGACTTGTTGTATCAGCACTGCGACGCCAAACCCGGCTCAAGCGGCTCAGGAGTTTACATCCGCCTCAAAGAGCCGGGCCAAAAGAAGTGGAAGAGGAAGATCATCGGGGTTTTCTCCGGTCACCAGTGGGTGGACGTTAACAGGGACGGGAGGCAGCAGGATTACAACGTGGCCGTGAGGATAACGCCCCTCAAGTACGCTCAGATCTGCTACTGGGTCCATGGGGACTCAAGCGAGTGCCAAGTAGCCTAAAACATAAAACTCCCGCTATTTCGCTTTCATACCCACCGTATCTCACCCTAGTTCTGCCTAACAGACCTCCCCTACCATCACCCTTTATGTTTTCTCACCCCATAGAAGCTATTCAACGGTTTCCTCCTCTGCTTACTTTCTTTTACCTTGTGTGCCGCCCTCTGACTCGGCTACGCAGATTCAAGCGAAGAAGTTACAACAATAGGAAGACGTCAACACATCAAGAGAACTGTTGCTTGACATTTGTCTTTTTTTATTTATTTTTTTAAAGCTATATCTAGGAAAAGAAAGCGATTTTAAGTATTTTTGAAGTCTGAAGTTTCTGCTTTGACCTTTTTATAATGTAAATTGCCCTCTATTGTCAGTATAGAGAATCGTTTAAGGTGTAACCCATTTATATACCTGTAGGGTATTGCTATTAAAGAAAAAGAGGGCTCCACCACAGTGAGCATTTCCAATAATAAGAGATCCAAAACCTGGCTTCTATATTTTAGTTAAAAACAGAACTGTATGGAGATTGAGAGAAAAATTAATAAGCTGGTATTTTTATTTGTGTATATCGCGGATCTTTGGCTAGTGTTTTATCAATATTTTAAAGATCTATTTTCTCTCCTTTTGGATGTTTTATAGGCTTTCTGTCTTTCTTTTAGGATTTTTGTTGCATCCTTTCATCAGTTTTTTTGCAATACAGTGAAATATGGTTTCATTGTTGTGCACATATCCATAGGAGAGAACGACGTGGTGCTAATTTATGGGACTGTAACCTTTTTTTGTTTCCTTTCTGGAAAGACTCCTAAGAACATATTGTGGTGGCCTAGTACTGTAACTTTAAGATGAGGCCATACATGTGTGTCACATTAAGAATGAACCATTCAGTAATTTACTTGAGCTGTTTTTATTTGTCTTTTTAAAGTTTAATACATGTTTTTTAAGTCGCATTGTTTTTATATCCTTTAGTTTAAAATTAAATATATCTTTAAGTTGCTCATGTTGCTTTTACTTACAAAAATTCAAGACTATCATTTTAAATACAAAATAACTGCAAATATTCATTAGCATTGAAGACTACAAAACATTAAATCAAGATTCCCCTTTGCTTGTGTGTCAGTGATTGACAGTGATGACAGTCATTGGTCCAGATCACAAAATCTAAGAAACATTGAAGAGAAAAACTCGAACCCTCTAGTGAAATGTATCCTCCTTAAAATATATTCATGGTTTTGTTTGTAAACAGAGATGGCAAAAGTACTCACTTTCCCAGACTTGAGTAAAAAGTACAGATACTTGTGTTAAAAAAATACTCTCTGGTAAAAGTGGAAGTACTGATTAAACTTCTTTTACTCCAAGTAAAAGTAACAAAGTACAGGTTTTGTAAATTTACTTAAAGTATAAAAGTAAAGTAGAAACCACTTTTTTCATGCCGTTGCCTACATTTTAAATGGATGTCTGCCAATAGGACTAGATCTAGTTGTGTTCATTTTCAATCATTAACGCCACCGCCGCAAGCTGCAATGATTTGTCGCGAATGAATACCGCCCGAATCTGTCAATTCTAAATCTTGCCCTTAGTAGTGGGCGTCAAATGCAACGTGAGATTCCCATCCAATTAGATTGAATTTGGTATTGATGACGCGTGAAAAATAATACCCGTAACTCCATTGAAATGATTCAAAACTAAAGTAATAAAGCCAATTTTTTTAAAATGTAAGGGTAGAAAGTACAGATATTTGTGTAAAAATATATAAGGAGTAGAAGTATAAAAAGTACAACCAGTAAAGGTCAAGGAGACATTTTAATTATAAACTGTTATTTTAAACATAATTTAACATTGAAATAAAATGAGATGTTTATGCATCCATGTTATACATTGACTTTTGCTTGGATAAAAAAAAAAAAAAAATAGAACATTTTTAAATTTTTAAATCTAAAGTGTTTTTAAGTAGAGAAATACAATTTTTCAGTTTGGTATATGGACAATTTCCTGATTTACATCTTTTATAAAACACCTGACTTAATGAGAGCAGTGGGCTTTATGCTGCCCTGCAAGGCTTCAAACCTGCGTTTAAATGAAGATAAAGCCATTCTCAAGCACATATCAAGGTGCTAATTTTGAGCCTGGATCCATATTTATTTTCAATTTCTGTTCATGGTGGAGAATCCTGCTTCACAGCAGCAGGTTGAGCCAAACATACTCTAAATGTGCAGAGTCATCTTAGAGCACCATTTCACTTTTCTGTCACCAGTTCATCACAGTTCTTCCAGCAGTCCACACTTTCTCTGCTCTCTCTCTTTTCTAGTTGTCTTCTCCTTCTTTCCCATCACCAGCTTGCCACAGGTTTGCCTGCTGTGTCTAAAGTAGCAGCAGCAGCAACCCAGACTGACAGCAGCTCATTGGCTAATTTGTATCAAATGCAGCCTGGTCCCGGACGCTCCAGGAGGGCTTTACCATATTAACAGGAGAAGCAGCGCAAGTGAAATTTAGACACTGCCGTCAGACAACATGCGGTAATTTATAAATGTTTTAAATCAGGTTGGGTCAGGATTAGCCAGCAGGTGGGTCTGAACCCCGTGACCTCTGATCTATGCCAAATAATAAACAAATAGGTGTTATGGTGTGGGACTGCCTCATCACTTCAAGTATTTGGCTCTACATTTAGTAACCTAGGTATAACATTGGGTAAGTCCTTACGAAAAATTGGACTTTTGAGAGGAAACCCACCAAACAGGTTGAAACAGAATATATATTTGGTTATTTCCTCAAAAAGGACAAGATTTGAACAGAGAATGTTTAAAAAAACCTTGAAACGGTCTCAGGTTTGTCAAACTCATTATTGTTTTATTATTGCAGCTGAATGAATTACACCTTTGATTTTGTCCTCAAATTTTATAATGAGCACTGACCTGGTATTTAAGCTTTACTTCCATCAATAAATAAGAGTAAGGTTATAATCTGGGACCTGCTTGCAGTTTTAGCAACTTTGTATGCTTTAAAAGAACATGTACATCTTCTTATGACATATTATTGCTAGTTTGTCTCTTGTTTTAAAATCAATTTTAAGCCTAAGTATGGTAAAGAAAATGTCTTAGGCTCTTTGGAGTATTTATTTATAACATATTAATGGTTTCTTCCAACCCTGAAGAAAAATCACTTCTCTTTTTGGCAAAGCCACCTCTGTGGCTCATGACTTCATATCTCACACCACTTCTGGTGATAAGGCTCCTTTTTATGTTTAGCAAGGATGAACAAAGTCTTTGACATTTTCTGGGCGAAAAAAACTTTTTTTTAACTTAGAAATAACAGTAAAAGGAACAGTTGATGTCAGATGAAAACTTTAATCCAGATGATCCCTGATTGGATGAAAGTGGGCGTTTAGTTTGCTGCAGGCGCAGAGCAGTGAAGGTAGGTGCTTCAAGGAGGGGGTGGGTAATGACTTCTCTATGTAAAGCCGGGCATACACTGTAGGATTTTTTGCCCTTTTCGGCACAAATTTTTCGATCGGGCCGACTTACAGCCTGATGTGTACGTAGTGCGTTGTGTAGTGTAGTGTAGTGGGTAATGCGTGGCGATCAGCCTCTCACATCTGCCTCCCGATCAGGAATCATGAGTTCGGGAGAAAATCAAACATGTTTGAAATTCAGTCAGCCATTGTGGGCAAATCGTTCACAGAGCATGTCCAAAAAAAGATTCTTCTTCTTCTTCTTCCTGTCAGATGAAAACAGACGCGTGTTGGGGGTGAGTGGGAGTGAAATGGAGTTCTTTCTGTAAAATTGACAGAGCGTAGCAGCCAAATTTGCTCAGCCATGTCTTTGTCCAAATACATTGTCGCCTTTTCTTTTTAGGGCTTTCAGCACAATTGCACAAATTGCCAAGTCAGCACGTTTCACTCTAGTGAGTTTCATACTGTATTCCTCTTCTGATGGTCTCTGACTCCGAGTAGCACCATCTCACTGCTGAGCCGAGTCTGACGTGGTTTTCAGACGTACAGTGTGAGCAGGTAGATCGCATCAGAGGGTCGGGATGCACAGTGTGAGATCATACATTGTAAGCTGTGAACTTTTAAACCCTAAGGTTTCGTCGTACAGTGTGAGTTGTAGCTGCTTGCAACGATTTAAAATATTGCACAGCGTATGCCCGGGCTTAAGAGGGAGTCGGCCACTCATTATTCCAGGACAAGGACCAACTCATCGGCGTGCTTTGGTGGCACGGGGGTTAGCACACACGACGCATGTATGGAGGCCTTAAGGGCTGGTTATACTCCCATAGCAGTATGTCCCAGTAAGCTTGTTCCAGGTATGACGCAGACATTTTTGATTTATGCTCAATTTTCAAGCATGTTCTGCGTTATGTTATTCCACTCCACAATGTATGAGGGACAATCATGAACTAGCTGGGTCTAGATACGGCCGAGGTGGTTAGGAAGTGGCGGCAATTTTTGCGACAACGGGACAATGGAGGGACATGAGGCCAGAAAACAAGCCACTAGTGCCATAAAAACTCAAAAAATAAAATAAAAAAGAAAGCAGAACTCCAACAATTACTTAATCATGAATTAATCATGCAAAATACCACTTTGGGCATGATTTTGATGAAGGTATGGCTTTAAAATAGGTAAAAGCTCAAAAAGGTTGATTTTGCATGCATATTGGCCCTTAAGCAGAAGTTTTATCTGCAGAATACATAGTGATGATTGAGAAGTTGTGAATCAAATGGAAAAATTGGATAACTTATTTGCAGGGGGAAAAAAGTTGATCAATTTATTCCACAGATCAATTTAGGTGTACAGTATAATGAGACTTCTAATGTGTTTGTTTGAAAACATATTATAATGGTTTTATTTCAAGTTTTCAGTTATTAAAAGTGGATATTATGTTACAAGTTCCTAAATAATAAGTTGAAAATTTTAATATATTCAGAAATATTCTAACCAAGTTCATTGTGTCTATGTTTTGACATCATCTCCTGTTTTCAGACAATTTGTCTAAAACACATCAGATACGTGTCAGTGGGGACAGGTTCCCTGACAAAGACCTTTGAAAAATGTTGGGTATGTTTTCAACAAACTTTGTGTCTAATAGAGAAAAAGACAGATGAGTGCATATGCTGCAACAGTTCATGTTTTAAGGAAGAACAAAAAAATAGGAGCATTTCAATCCGTCATCCACTTTATTGCATCTTGAGGGGCTTACATGCACTGGGAAGGGCCATAGTAAATAAAATAAATTTACAACTAAAGAAAAATACACTTCTAATAATACAGTCATGAAAAATGTTAATATTTCCCTCGTGATTTACTCTGACTCTCACAAGCAATCCACAAACATGACAGAGAACAGACACAGAGAGAAACTGATCACTTTCTGTAGTTTACAGCACAGGAGAGGAAATTGGAATTCATTTATGACCAAATGTATGTTCAAAGTTAAAAAGAAACTAAAATAAAACAGAGTTCCTACTGAGGGTCGATCTGGAAGGGGAAATCTTTACAAAAAATGTTATTTTGAGATGGGGGTTGGGGTGGGACAGGTTAAAGGCTGGAAGGTTCAACAACGACCCCAAAAGGATTCCTCCAAACATTACTTCATAGGTTACAGAGACTCCACTGATGACAAGCTAAATGTTAGCCACCGATAAATGAGTCCAACACCATGCTCAGAGAGAAACTAATGCTACGTTCAGACCGCATGTGGTAGAAGCAGCAAACAAAAGCGTCTGCTGCTTCATTTTTGATGCTTGTACACATTAAGGTCCAATGTGCCTCAAAAGGCATCCTTGATGCTCTTGAGGCGCGTCCAGTAAAATGTCTGATGCTTCTGCTGCTCCTGTGTTCAATGGCATAAAGTGGCTTTGCTAAATTTGCTGATACAAGTGGGAAACAAGTATTCTTAATGTGTTTTTAAGTGAGAAAGTCCACTTGAAAAGTTAAACTGTGCAGACAGTTCATCAAGATTATGATTCTGCCTTAAAATATTATTTCTCTGTCGGACCAGCACAAAACCCAGTCACTGTAAATCCCCTTCAAAAGCTGCCTCAGGCCCGGTCGCCTCTTGGTGGTTTTCCGCAACTGTTCGTGGTGGATGGAAGGAGATGTTAGCGGTTATCATCTACATAATCCTGCAGGCATCAGAATAAGACTCAATTACGCAAAGGGAAAAGGTAGATATTTCCCTGCGGTTTGGCCTCTCGTTTATACCAAAACCCTGTTTTTATCACAGAAAAAACATTATTTCTAAAACCTCCGGCCAAACTGGAGATTTCTGATAATGTTGGGTAAGTGCTGCCGTGTCAACAGAGATAAACAGCGTTTTAGCTTCTTAAACTTTACGTTATGTGCAAGAAAATCCTTAACGTCATGTGAGCACCTGATGTTTACAGCTTTTATGGCGCTCGATATAGTATTTAAGCGGGTTGATGTAAATGACAAGTTTTTGAGCAGCAGAAGTTCAATCTTTCCAACTCGAGCATCTGCTGCTTGTGAAGCACGTCATGCGCCTCAGATGCTCAGCTCATGAGGCGCCGCTTCAGCTGCTCAGATGCATCGAGATGCGCTGCAGGATCTTTTGATGCGCCTCTTTGCATGTAAACCAGCTGCATCTGCTGCTTTAGTAGTGTGCGGTCTGAAAGTAGCATAAATACGAACTGTATTTTTATTCATGATTCTACAGCAGCAGGTTGCTGCTAAGAGTTTTGACTGCTGGTAGCTTTAAGGAGGTTCAGCCAGAGAGAAAGCCATGTTACTCCTAAGTAATGTTTTAAGCTTTTAAGTTTTAGGTTTAGTTAATGCATATTTTAATTGGAATCACTGAGTGTTAACAGAATCAACTCTGCTTAGAGGAAAACCACCCCACTGTTCCTTTAACACATACTGTAGTTAGTCACCAGAGGAAGCCTCAAAGGGGCTGAATATTTCCCAGGTTGTATAGGATAATTAAGCACTGCCCCTCCCCCACATGTTGCTGAACACTGCTGCTAACCATGCAGAAATAAAGCCACTGCTTGAAATGACTCTCAATGGGCCAAAACAAGGGCAGACATTATCAGTTTTAATCTTAATCTACCTTAACTCTTTAAATGGGATTAAATTGTCTGCAATTAGGACTTAAAAACCGCTGCTAAATCAAAATGTTTTGCTTAAAGGGGTTCAATTCAAGTTGGCAAAAAATCTAATCTAGTTTTAAATGAATATTTGATATCTCAGCAGCTGTAGGATCAATATTTTAAATATAAGCAGTGAGATAATATGCGATTTTAACCTAACATCTGGAGGATATATAGTTAAATCATTTGGGTAATCACACAATGCTTTATGTGTGACATCACATCTGTTGTTGACCCATCTGAACATGGTGCCCGCTAATCATCAAAATGACCAAACCAGACAGTAAAATTGAACACAGCAGACTACTTTTAACATCTCTACTAAAAATAAGTTCAGAAACACGTCTAAGAAGACTAAAGTGTTATTTTCTGGAAGGTTTTCAGGATATGTTCTCTAAGACAAAGGTGTGTAGATACCCTCAGCAGTCTGAAGGATTATACTAATGAAACAAAATGGATGCGGTACATGGTAAACAACCAAAGGACATAAAAAAACAAAACATAGAAAATTAGGCCACAAGTAAAAAACTAAAAAGAAGAAGAAAAAGGACCACTTGCTGTTTTTTTTTTTACAACTGAAAAGCCCACCAAGGTTTTTCTAAATATACAGTATATTAATCTTATAGTGGTGATCCTCCTCATTTCAGATCATTCCACTGATGACGGCAGACAGAGGGAAAAATCACACTACTTCTTACGATTTCATGTCTGATTCATTTTTGAGATTCCCACTAAAGAAACCTATGTACATCATAGAGGACCTTCCTGTAAACACAACATATTTGATGTCTCTCAGAAATCTACCAGGGTTTCGTTTACCAATCATATCCGACCAACATGGGAACACAGAGAAGCTCCTCCTTCCTCAGTAAGGAGGCGGAGACATTAAAGGAGATATGGGCGGGGCTTATGACACTAAAGCACATCAATCATTCAACTCAGCACAATTAATAAATCTAAACACATTTTTTTCTTCACTTCCTCTCATTTATCTTCCTGAACATTTGTTTGTTTTTTTTTTGTCAGGGTTTTGTGTCATTTTATTTCCGACAACAAAATGAGTACATTGACATAAGCACAAGCTTTGGATTGTTTTTCTCTATTTTTTTTTTTATCGTATAATTGTATATAATCCATTATGGTTCACTTTCACAGTTTGTGCTACAACATCACACAGGAGAAGTCGGGTCATGGACGGGTGAAGAGGAGGAAAAAGAGTAACTGAACATAGCTGGCATCTTGTTGATGTTGACCGACACCAGGTAAACATTGAGAAGTCTCTGATCCAGAAAGGAAAGCAGCTGAGAGAGAAGAAATACAGAATATTTCAGCACTAAGCATATTTATTTAAACTGTTAAACTGATATTTGCAAAAAACAGAAACTGAAGTGCAACTGGACATTAAATCACTACAAATAAGTATATATTAACCTACTGCACTGCAAAAACTATCTCGAAATAAGTAAAAATTTCTTAAATTAAGAGTATTCACCCTTAATTCGAGTAGGTAAAATGAGATAGTTTTGCCTTAATGGAATGAGTAATTTTACTCTTAAAATAAGATAATTAGATAAAATGCACTTGAAAATAAAGATATGATGCAATTGTGTTTTCTTATTTTAAGTGTAAATCATCTTGTTCCATTGGCAAAATGTTTCTTTTACCTCCTCAATTCAAGACCAAATGCACTTATTTTAAGAAAAAAATGACTTATCTAGATTCTGATTTTTTTGCAGTGTGATTCGCTTCTTTTTAGCAACATGTAGGATTAATCATTTGCAGTATTTAAATGAATAGAGATGTTTGTGTTCAAAGGGGGCCTCATTTACAAAGCAAGCGTAGGCAGAAAAATGCAAAACTTGGTATTAAAAATAAAGTTAGAAAGTGTTTGAAAATGTGTTGTAATACATGTAAACCTTTGAATCTGCCATGAAAAAATGTGCGGCAACAATGCAAACATTTTTAATTCAGGTAATAAACTATCATGCACCAAAATCCGTTCAGCTTCAGTGACTTTGAATGTTTTTTTTCTGAGTTTGAGTTTGTATAGGTTAAATCTTAATGATGGAACTAAATCACCTTCAGCCTCAAACAATAATGCAAACTAGAAATAATCTTTTGTTTTGTTCATGCATGTGCAGATCGATCTCTTTGCCAAAGAGCAAACATGTAAAAAAAAACAGAGAAAAGATACATAAATGGAGGCGGCTCAGCAGATTCATTCAGATGTGATGATTCCTCTGGTTGAGAATCTGTAGAAAATCACATGTCCATAAAAGATGTGCATAATTGTGGAGTAAGGCTCTACTGGAGGACATTGCCCTTCCAAACAGTGTTGTTTTCATCAACAATGACGATAATGAAATTATTTCGTTGATGCTCCTTTTTTTCATGATGATAATGAAAACTGACGAGCTACACATAGATCTTTGATGACTAAAACATGACTAGTCATAGGTTTGACTTATCATCGACGAGACGAGACTAAATAAAAATTAGCGGGTGGTCGGTCATACGTTTAAAGTGCATCATTGTGCTGTAATCTGTTAGACAAGTGAAGCAGTATCAGCCGTGCTGCTGCGTCTTGTTGGGTCAACCAGCCCACCTGGTGTGCAGCGGTGCACATTCTGCATGATCACAGAGGGAACATGGCAGCAGCGGAAGGGGAGAAAAATAACCCAGAATGGTACTTCGCACTCAACTCTGACAAACTCTGATCTTCCAGCTGTGCATGTGCAGAAATGCATATTGACATGCAGGTAGCTCAGAGTCTGCGCTTTAATCTCCACATTGATTGTTCGCTCTCAGTAGTATGGCTCTTCCTGCGCTACCATATTTGCTACCATAAGTGGCTGATCATCCTCTGCCAATAGTAAAAAAATCCCTTTGTCTAACTATGAATATTTTATTTCTTCCAGCTCACAAGAGGTGATACGAAACCTTCTTTAATTTAAAAGTGGATCAAACTGCTGCAGCTCATCCCCAAAGCTGCTGACTACATCCGTAATGTCCTAAATAGCTCTAAACAGGAATTATACTTCAGGAAGTTTGTGTATTTGAAATGTTTTCAAGAGAAATATGGGGAGGGGGGTATTCATGTGAATTCTAATAATTAGATATACAGTACTATAATTGAGCTCAATGCTTAAGACTGTTTGGACTTAATACAAACAATGTAAAAACAGAGACTGATTATATCTTTCAAGATTTGATCATTACAAAGAAAGACTTTATTTCAGCTACAGGGTACTTAAACTCATTTGAATATCTGTTTAAGGGTGGGACTAGGATGAGAAAAATTAGACATGGGATGTGTCCGATCTCCGCCCTAATCGCTATATTGTTGTTACGGCATTTTAAATGAGTGTCTGAAAGTCTAGTGGATGAAAAAGTAGTGGAAAAGAAGTGATCATCCATGGTCACTAGACGAGCAAATATATCCCGGAATACTTTGAGCAGAGAGCTAACCTTACAAATCATCATGGGATTTGTTATCATAGTGGCGCTCTATTGCCAGAGGCTGTCGCTACCCAACAGCAGTGACTAATAACAAAGATGGTGCAGACGCCGTGTGTTGGAGGTGGAGTTACCTGACTAGGTGAGCGAAAAGTAGTGATCATTTGTCCGAACGGTCAATAAACAGAGTTTGCTATAAAGTCCACTATATAATCACTGCTCTATATAGTGATTGAGAGATCTAGGAGTTAGGGCGAACGTTCGGACACAGCCATGAACTGTGGGAAATTACACGCAAATTGGAATGGAAGAAGGTAAAGTGTGAGTTGACTTTGCATGGATTCGTGTATCAGAACTTTTTTGTGCGCCACAAAATTCAGAATTTCTCCTCACCACAAACTTTTAGGATTAAAGCTGCGCTCTCCTTTGCACATGAGGCCCCTGGTGTTTCACTAAGAGTGCCAACGACTGGTGGTATATTTCACAACAACGGAGCCCAACCTAACAGTGGCTTAGTGCTACTTATTCCTTAAGATAAAACATCTCCAAAGACAAAGAAGGGAGAAAAAAAATAGCATTTTGTACCTGGAATATTACAAGAAGTCCTTGAGGTCTAGATCTGCCAGAGGGTCCTTGGGCTTCTTGGGGCTCTGATTTGCAGGTCCTGAAGAAAGCTAGACAAACAAGCAACATCAAGACCCTTTAAATGCAGTTTTGCACAAGATGATCAAAGAGGTAAGGATCAATACCATTGTACAGAATAGCTGTTTGAACTCTGCTGCATCATTTAACTCCTAAATCATTTATAAACCCTGAGCTTACTTGCATATGATCAAGTTACAACCTCAATGCATTTAGCTGATATTTCCTGTTCCAGATAAACTCAAAAAATGCCTTCAAAATCTTGAATAGATTTGGTTGAATGATCCTCCTAAGGACTATCCATGTTCACCTTTTCCTATCACACTTTTCCTCCCACTCAACTTTGCATAAGTATGTCTAAGGCAGTCTGCAGATCTTCTCCTTTGTTTTGTGGGAAATTACACGCAAATTTGAATTCAGAAGGTAAACTCTTGAGTGTAATTTTGTAATTTAATTTGCATCAGAACTTTTCTTGAATTTGTTGTCCATTTTCCTTAATTTTAATTGGGTTAATGTTGGGATCTGGAGATCTGTCCACCTGTCTCCAGAGAAGGCGACCCTGGTATATTTCACTGGAGCTGAAGGAGACTACCACACCTGTGGCTGATTTGCTCATCAGGGAGACCAAAACATATAAGACAAAGCGGAGAAGGACTATAGCATTTTGTGCCAGAGTATTTAAGCCAGTTATGGTTAGCGAAGCCTGAGGGCAAACCTTGGCCTGTCTTGATTCTCTGACAGGTCCTGAAGAAAGCTGATTTTGAACCTAATCAGACCCTTTTTGTCCTCTGCACCTCCTAGGAAGAACCCTGATCTGAAACCTGGAGCTCTGGAATAGCTGTTTGAGCAGAAACCTGCTGCATCCTTTAACTCTAAAGAAGCAACCCTGGAGATCAAACTGTACAACCTGAATGCATTTAGCCTGATATTTCCTGTTCCAGGAGAGAACTGGAAAAAATCAAGGTCAAAAACACAAATAAGTTTGAAGTGAATGATCCTCCTAAGGACTAGCCATCTGCCACCTTCAAGCCTCTGGACCCAACCCGGTCCCACTCAACTTGCTAGCCAGAACCACATCTCTGATCAGTAATCCAGATCCTCTCCTTTCCTTTTTCTGATAACCCCCTGGATCTGAACACTTAATACTGTGTCTGTTCAATAAACTGTTGAATTTTTCCTTGTCTCTGAGCGTGTTCTGCACTTGGGTTAGGAACCTGTAAACCCACCATGACAGTTAAGTTGTATTGTGTTTTGGTTCTGTGAAACCATCTTTTGTAATAAATAATTTAACATTCCACTTATTTTCCTCTGGACACCCCTAGACCTTGGGTACGTAACAGGTGCAGAACATGTTTGCAGATGTTTTGGGTTAATTAGCTGATAAGCATGGCATTTAGTGTAAAAATGCTTTTCCAAAATACTGAATAAATGCCTTAGTAAGGAACAGGGAATCTTTCTGTTGGGTACGATGGGTTACCGGTGCTCCTGGTGCAGCGGCTCCAGGTGCAGCT
Organism: Cyprinodon brontotheroides; assembly: GCA_018398635.1. Lineage (NCBI taxonomy): Eukaryota > Metazoa > Chordata > Actinopteri > Cyprinodontiformes > Cyprinodontidae > Cyprinodon > Cyprinodon brontotheroides. The sequence goes on from JAGKQL010000063.1 coordinate 7,860,317, forward strand.
CCAGGAAGCCCAGTGAACGCGGGTCTCATCATGGGCTGTCCCATCATAGGTTGGCTCATCATGGGCTGCATCACTGGAACTCCCGGCCCTCCTGCAGGAGGCTGCAGGGAAAATAGGTTGAATCAGGAATCATTATTTACCCTCCAACTGTATCCTAGACTTTGTTATAAATGATTCACCAATATATTTCATAGGTAACAGTGACTCCTAAACATCCAAGAGTGTTGGAACTGTTAAATTGTTTACATCAATTCAGGTGTTTTATCATTAATCTGGGATTTTGTTCTTAAATTCTCTACAGAGAAAGAGAAAATAAAGCTCACCATGCCAAAGCCAGGCTGTGCGCTCATTGTTGGCACCATAGGTGCCCCAGGGGGAGCTGCTCCTGGTGCAACGGGGGCAACAGCAGCCTAAACATGGAGACGGATAGAGTTCTAAATAAATTTTCTCAAATCCTGCAGCCTCTGTAAGATCTGTAATCACTGAACAGCAATTAAAACCAGAATGATGAATAAAAAAACAACAAGAAACTGTAAAGTTTGAGCTTTTAGATCATCTATATTGTTTGATCTAGTGTCTGTCAGCATCTAGAAAATATTACTATTAACTTCTCAACAGATTTCAGGTCAGGTCTGTTTACTAGCCAGTTGATTATGGTGTTAATTAAAGGGTACATCTGATCGGGGCTCTGGCTCCCAAGACCAGTATTGACCGGATCATGAACTGGATATGTCTTTGTGATATGTACTGTAAATAATAAAGTATTTTTGAACAAAAGCGAATAAATATTGATAGATTTTTTTGATTTACTAGGCCTTAGTTAGTACGTTAACTTGATGCTACGTTAACTTGATGCTTGATAAAAAAGTTTGCAATTGACTGTGTTCCAACAGGGATTGTAGTTCTCACCATGGGGGCTCCTGGAGTCCCCCAGCTGGTAGGAGCGACCTGCGGCATCCAGTTGGCTCCTCCTGTCAGCTTCTTCTCACTGAGAGGATCCCTTTAAAACATGAGATAAGAGATCTGTATGATTTACTGGGGATTGTTATTCTAATGGCTACCTTTGTTTTGTTATTGTTGCATAAGTCCTATACTTAATCACACACTTACTTTTTCTTCATTCCAAGGTCTGAAAAAAATACACAAAAACAATTACATTTGAACAACTGCAGGTAAAAAAAAAAAAAAGAAATTTAATCTCTGTTTACCTCCAACCAGGTTGGCCAGTGATGAGTCCAGATCTCCTCCGATTGTTTTGGGAGGAGGCGGGGTGGCAGGAGGGATGGCTGATATGCCTCCTGCCGCGATGGGAGTCCCTATGCTGCCTGCTGTGCTTCCAGCCGTGCTTCCTCCTGTGCTCTGTGGCGTTACCGCAGGCATCAGCAATTCGCCTAACCCACCGAACACTGGAGGAGAGGGGAGGGCGTCACAGGAAACAGCAGCCATTAAAAACTGGAAGCTGCATTATCTGGCTGAAGCAGGCAGAGGACAGACATGGGAGCAGGCAGTGCAAAGACAGGGAGGACAATCCAGCTATGGCAGCATCTGTAGACAGCTGTGCATGGCATCCACTGAGCCGGAAATGACCGAGCATTCAGCTACACTAACTTGGCTAGTTGTTCAGACATGAGATAAAACCAAAGGTTGGGAACCTGGTGCCACCAAGACCAAAAAAAAAGCTTTTCCTCACAGGCTGTTCTGATATTTGTTCTACATTTTTGTCAGTAAATTCATGTAATTCCTTTTTTTTTTACAACCTTGGGATAATATGTAAAATTTAAATGAAGTTCCCTAATCTGTCATAATCTCAGAGTTAAACAGAATAATCAAATAACTTTTTTGATTCAATTCTGCCAACCAATAAATGATTTACTAACAGATAAAAAAAAAAGACATCATTAAATTCAGTGCTTGAGGTCTGGTATCCTACACCTTTTAGATGAGTCTTTGCTTCAACAGATCTGAGCCAAACATGTGGGTCACTAGCAAGACTCTGAAGAACTTGCCTGCATGCTGAGGAGGAAATTCAGACATTTTATTCAGTGTGTGGAAACAGAAACGCTTGTAAACAACAGGTCATTGAGGACTGAAATTGGTATTTTGTATTCTTAGCCAAAAATTTGTTTATATGGATATTAAAACATTATCCAGGACAGAGTTCAATTTCCCCGTCAACTTTTCAAAATAGGATAAACAAGAGAAGGTCGCATTCAGATCAAGCAGACAGACGTCTGCTTGATCTGAATGCGTACTGGGGACTGCTGAGGCTGTGTCCTGGTGAACCCAGGTACTCCACCCCTTCCTCAAAACGTTGATCTCTCAGTTTACGGGTACAAAATAACAGGAGAATTTGGGAGAAAATTGAAAAATGTGTCTTTTATTGTACTATAAGTTTGAAACCTTTAGGCGAAGAAACCTTCACCTTCTCACCTGGCCCTCTGAGATTACTGTCAAACCTTAATCTAGGCTGGGATGGCTGGATGTTGACATGCGAGCTGAGCTCTCTTTATCACTCTGGCATTGGGAGCTGGCTTTAGAGTTGCTCGTCTGCCTGGCTATTTTTTTCCTGGATGGGGCCAGTCTCCTTGATAGTTGCCTTTTGTATCTCTGCTTTTTTATATCACTGACTGAAACCTGTCTCCTTGAACCCCGAGTTAAAAGGGCAGATTTTCGCTACCACATTTGCTGCCTAAATTCTGCTGTGAGGTTGCCTTCCTGTCAATGAGTGGGATGTTTTCCTCTCCACTGTAGAAAACATGCATGCTTGAGTGTGAGGTGTAACTGTAAAGTGCCTTGAGATGATGTGTTATGAATTAGGCGCTATAGAAATAAACTGAATTAAATAGAGATGTTGTGCAAAAAGACAAGTTTAAAGAATTCTGTTCTCCTTGTATGCTTCACTGCTTAGCCTTTATGAAATGCTAGATAAAAATTAAGATCCTATTGATGCAAACTATTATTTCTTAGAATAGGGTGAGCTTACATTGCTTAATGTTTGAATCTGTCCTTACATTTTAATGTAATATTATGCTTCTGTCAATATAATACATCTTCAACCAACCTCTCTGGCTTCTTCTCTTATATCACATTAAAGTCAGCTACAGTCAGTTACAAATTCTAATCTTTATGACATTCCAGGAGCAAAAATTATTTTGATTTGCAAAGCAAGAGTTAAAATAAATTCATAATGTGCATTATTAGACAAAAAAATATTTCTAATAGTTCCTATTAATATAGATAAATGAAAAAAAATGCATTTTTATAAATAGAAATTTTGCAGGTGAGAGCGATCCAAATAACAGGCTGTACCTGCAGCTTAAGGCATGTACTTTGGGTTAGAGTCGCAGTACTGCTGCTATATAAAAGTGATGGAGACTTAAAAGGTGTAATTTAATAAACTTTAATAGTGCGTCAGTGACTGAAGCATTCTGAGGAAATTGAAAGGACACATAATAATAGGAAGAGATTTAATGTATATAAAGCCTTTGTGCAGTATTTTTTTTTTTTTTTTAAATGTTTCTTTATGGGGGAAAAAATAATTTACTGGCCATAAGTTGATAATTTCAGGGGCTGGTTCTGGGCCCTCCTACCTGTTGCAGGCATGGATACAAGTATGAATAGCAATAGGTCCTGGTGGCACATGGTTACCTTTCAAAAAAATCCAGCTGCAGATAAATATACAGTGATGATAATAAACCTTTTCTCATGCAGTAGACGTGTATGGAGAGCCATTTTAATCAAAATTTAATAAATCCATAAATAAATAAATAAATGCTGTTATTGATTAATATACTAATAAATACGCTACGAAATGAATAAATGTCACCATCAAGTAAAGCTAAATAAAATTAAATTTAAAATGAATTTTTATTGCATTATTTTTAAATCTATTTCAAGATTTAATTTTACATTATTTTTTCTAATTATTTACTTCTAGATTAATTTTTTTATGATAGAGTTTTGCAATCTTATCTACAGGGCAACTCGGTATGATACTTAGTATGAGACATCTGCTATGCTACCATTTAACCCTTCAGGATGGTTAGCAGCTTCTCTCAATAAGTCTGAGATGCTTTTCAGACATTGTAAATCAGTACAAAATACATTTAGAAAGATAAAAACCTTTCTGCAAAACACCGCCAAATAATTGCCATTAATTATTTTCTTCTTCTCCTGCATCTTCTTTTGCAAGGTAGTTTCTGATTTCCTTTGAATGGCTGACCTCTGACCAGCGCTGCCACACAGGTAAAACCTCGCCCTCGGATCTGAATGTGTCAACATGAAATAAAAGGAGCTGAAAATGAAAAAATAAAAGTCTTTTAAATATGTAAAGTAGCCTTACAAAATAAAAGTATATAAAAAAAACTCCCTCATGAAATAAATGAAACAAAATAAAAACAGAATAAGATGAAATGTCTTTTTTAAAGTATTTATTAAGTTTAACTTCATAGTGACATTTATTGATTTATTTAATTCTGTAATTTTGAATGAAACAGCTCTCCATAGATGTGAGTCCTTTTGCAGCATGCAAAGGCAGGAGGCCTTGAAAGACAGAGAGAGGGAGCACCAAGCGTCCAAACTGCACATGCAGCAATGCACTGCAGAGTTAAACTCACCATTTATAGATTAGATGAAACAAGCAATGACCCAGCGAGGATGGAGGAGAGGATGAGGGAGGGAGATGATACAGAAGGAGAGCAGAATAAGAGACGTGTTCAGCAGAGAGAAAGACAAGGAAGATGGAGGAGTAGGTGGAATGGGTGGGAAGTGGAGAAAGCACAGCATTCGTGAGAAGTGCAGAAAGAGTAAGACAGAGTCAAGCAGCAGTGCTGAGGAAAGAAAGCAGTCAGCAAGAAGAACAGTTTTTCATCAGGAGGCCAGTGAGAGCGGTGAGTTTCAGTGCCTCAGTCATGCAGAACCCAAGCTGTCAGTAGGAAAGGAAAACTCAGTCAGTCTGCTTCAAAAACTCCTCTGATAATCAAACAAAGCCCCATAAAGCGCACCAAGCAGAGCAGCTATCAACTAAATGCTTTCAGTTTGTTACACACGGTATTACAAAGCAACAAGTTTTCAGAGTGAAACCCTAAATTCTACCTACTTGAGGCATCAAAGCCACCAGAGGGCGCTGGTGTGGTAGATGCAGGTTCTGTTGCTGCTGCAGTTGGAGCTATGGGTACTGCTGAGGCTGCAGCTGGTAATGGGGGAGTCAGGGATGGAAGCGAGGCCAGGGCATCGAAGCCAGTCTCCAGGAGGTCGTTCTGCACGGGAGCTGGAGCCACAGCTGGAGCAGCCGTGGGAGCAAGGGTGGGGGAGATCAGGCCTGGACGACAAAACAGGAAAGACCCAACATTCAGACTCATTTCAATACACTTTTAGTGCTGGTATAATTGGGTTTATGGTCGGATTCAAACAAGACAGCAAGATTTTGGAACCCCGAATACATAGTTTAAAGATATGTTAATTATTCTGTAAATACCTTTAAGTCATTAATGGGCTTATTATGCATCATTTAAAGTTGAGCAAAGAGAAAAATTAGTGATTTCTGGCCAAATATTGAGCCTGACTTTTACTTTATCAAGTGTTGCCTATACTCACCCATTCAGACTAAGTTGCTATCTTCTAAGAAATTACAAACTTAAATTGTAGGGGGCATAACATGAATAATGCATATACAAAAATAATAAATGAGCTATTAAAAGATTACAGATACATAACTAATATACACTATATTGCCAAAAGTATTTGCTCACCCATCCAAATTATTGGAATCAGGTGTTCCAATCACTTCCATGGCCACAGGTGTATAAATTCAAGCACCTAGGCATGCAGACTGTTTTTTACAAACATTTGTGAAAAGAATGGGTCGCTCTCAGGAGCTTTCAGTGAATTCAGCGTGGAACTGTGATATAGATGCCACCTGTGCAACAAATCCAGTCGGTGAAATTTCCTCGCTCCTAAATATTCCACAGTCAACTGTCAGCTGTATTATAAGAAAATGGAAGTGTTTGGGAGCGACAGCAACCCAGCCACGAAGTGGTAGGCCACGTAAACTGGCGGGCGGAGGGGTCAGCGGATGCTGGCGCGCATAGTCTTGAAGAGGTCGCCAACTTTCTGCAGAGTCAATCACTACAGACCTCCAAACTTCATGTGGCCTTCAGATTAGCTCAAGAACAGTCTTGCCCAGAGCTTCATGGGAATGGGTTTCCATGAGTCGAGCAGCTGCATCCAAGCCATACATCACCAAGTGCAATGCAAAGCGTGGGATGCGGTGTGGTGTAAAGTACACGCCGCCACTGGACTCTAGAGCAGTGGAGGCAGCGTTCTCTGGAGTGGCGGAAAATCGGCGCTTCTCCATCTGGCAATCTGATGGGCCGGGTCTGGGTTTTGGCGGTTGCCAGGAGAAGCGGTACTTGTTGTCTGACTGCATTGTGCCAAGTGTAAAGTTTGGTGTAAGGAGGGATTATGGTGTGGGGTTGTTTTTTTCAGGAGCTGGGCTTGGCCCCTTAGTTCCAGTGAAAGGAACTCTGAATGCTTCAGCATACCAAGACATTTTTGGACAATTCCATGCTCCCAACTTTGTGGGAACAGTTTGGAGCTGGTACCTTCCTCCTCTTTCAACATGACTGTGCACCAGTGCACAAAGCAAGGTCCATAAAGACATGGATGACAGAGTCTGGTGTGTGGATGAACTTGACTGGCCTGCACAGGTCCTGACCTCAACCCGATAGAACACCTTTGGGATGAATTAGAAGGGAGACTGAGAGCCAGGCCTTCGTCCAACATCAGTGTGCGCGACCTCACAAATGGCGCTTCTGGAAGAATGGTCAAAAATTCCCATAAACACACTCCTAAACCTTGGTGGACAGCCTTCCCAGAAGAGTTGAAGCTGTTCTAGCTGCAAAGGGTGGACCGGCGTCATATTGAACCCTATGGATTAGGAGCGGGATGTCACTTAAGCTCATATGTGAGTCAAGGCAGGTGAGCAAATACTTTTGGCAATATAGTGTATATATAACATGTCTATTATAAATTAAATGAATTACCAGTGACATTTCTGTCTGACCTTAAGCTAATTTCCATATTTCAGTAAATCAATAAATTCAGGTGCTCATAAACATATGCTATCTTCTTTTCAGCTCACCTAAGGAATTTGGGTCTAAAGGCCAATTTATGCTTCTGACGCATAGCCTCTGCAACCGTCAGTTCTGTCTCTGTGTGTGACCACGCCCCCTGCGCAGAAGTTCTGCGCTTTGGCGAGAAACTGCTGTGCGTCCCTAGAAATTCCAGTCAGACGTTGCAGAAGCATACCAGAAAAACTGGTTCGCGACCAGACCCAAGCGACATTTGATGTGTGCGGTTGCAGAAGTATAATCTGCCCTTAAGGATTGACACGATAAAGAAGAATGTTGATTTTGTTGTTTGGTAAATTATTTCTGTTATTATGCTCTTATGCTGATCTATGTCCAACTGCATAGCTGAGTGTAGAAGATTTTTATCAAATTCAATTTTCAAAAAGCAGAATTTGGTAAGATCTCATGCATGTCAAACTTAGAAATGAGCACCAAAGTCTTAAATTTCTCTGTCCTAAGTTATGTCTTAGTTGAAAATATGCATTGCTCTGTCTCTTCTCTTATAGCAAAATAAAAAATGTCATTTTTGTTCAAAAATAATATTTTTTTTCCCACAGTTTTTGGTTTCAACCTGGTTTGAAGTTATGTGTCCAACCAATTTTTGGTTAAAATAACCAATAAAATGTTTTTTTTTTTGTTTCTACCCAAACTATGTTGGTAAAAGACCACATCAATACATATTGGTCAATTTAACCACAATGAGCCAAGGACAATAAGCCGGGACTCGAACTAGTAACCCTAATTTTGAATGGTAAACTTCTACAGCTGATACCACTATCATTGAATACTACTTAATACTAATAATGCCACCAAAACCAATGGCTTGGTTTCTGATTCTAATATTGTTTATTTGTTATAATAACCAAACCTGTTTGACCAACTATATTGGTGGTTTTTCCAACCCATCTATTCTTAGAGTATATCCAAACTCTATCCAAATACTCAACTGACTGTAACTCCCCTACGAACTCCTACATCTTGACTGAATACTGAGGCTGTTTAAATGCCTGTCAAAGTTCAAGGGCGAGCCGAACCACTTGCTACACTGGAAAAAAATTGAAATCTCCTAATTTTTTCTTAAAATAAGTGCATTTGTTCTGGGATTGAGGAGGAAAACGAGACATTGTGTCGATGGAACAAGACTATTTACATTTAAAATAAGAAAACACAATTGCATTGCCTTGTTTCAAGTGCATGTTATCTAATTATCTTATATTAACAGTAAAATTACTCATTCCATTAGCAAACTAATTTACCTACTCAAATTAAGGATAAATACAAAATGTAGGTAATTTTAACTTATTTCTAGGTTATTTTTTCAGCGTACCATCATACCAGTCACATGGTATAGCGGTAGCAAGGCTTTGGACGTCATCAATTTTGGCTCCTCCCCTACATGAAGAAAGCCTCGAAACACCACCTCCACTACTCAACACATGTCTCGAGCCTCAGTTCATCTCATAACATCACCATCTACTAATTATTCCTCTGTCCTGATCTCCTAGGTTGATTCAAAGTTAAGCAGTAAATACACCAGACGCATAACAGCACAGCAAAGTGGCATACTCGCATATGTTTAAAAACTGAAATTTATACCAGATGCTAAAGAGAACACTCCAGAGCAATGGGTTCAGCAACGGGGCTCTGAGCAAAGATGAGCTTTTGTGACATGGGAAAGTAAATTAAACAGTACAATGTTTGAAAGTTAGAAATTTATAGGTAATATATGATCACCTAAAAAAACAGCATCTTGACCAACCTGATGAGAAATCAGATATGTATTTTCTTAGCAGGTCAAACTACCAACATCTGCTGTGTGTGCAGTAATAACAGTTGGGTATTATCCTGTAGAAAAAGCACCAAGTAGAAGAAGCACCTTGGTTTGAAGTGAACTATGAAACCGGATGTTGTGTTTTGTTTCTTCCTAGCCCAAACTGGAGCTTATACGCATCTGAAATTAGAAACTCTACCTATGTGTGTAATAAGAGCATTGAACCATCATTTTACATGGCCGCCATAAATAATTTTACTGTTTAAAATGGAAAGCTGTGACACACCAAGGGTGCCCATTCCTGCTTTGCTGCTCTGTTAAGCGTCCGGTGTAATTACTGCTTTAGTCGTTTGCCAAGATGTTCTATGGTTCTCCTTTGCTCCAAGCTTCTAATCTTCCATCATGATACTTCCTCAGATCGGACTCTGCTCACTCCTCCCTCCACAAGAGAAATCATTTTAGCCGTGTTTCCCAGAGAGCTGACATGTCCCAAGCCCCAGAAATCTCAGTTCCAGATTTCCTTATTACTCCAGATCTCCTTATTACTTTATAAACTTTTAAAACTGTCTTCTGCCTCCAGAAGTGTGTTCTGCATGTGGGTCAGACCTCTGCCTGGTGAAGATTTTTTCACATCTTCACCAGGGGAGACAATCTGTTGCTGTATACAGAAAATAAACACAGACATCAGCACACTGATGAAACATGCTGACGCTTTGATTTCTAGCTAAACTGAATTAGTTGTTCTAACTGCTCCACTTTAAATCAAATGAACCAGACGAGAGGGAGGCAGAGCCATTCCTGAAGGCTGCATTAGGTGAAAGATTTCACATGAGCCCTAAGTCACTTTGAAACTGCTGTGCGTTTCATCCAACCATGCTTGCCAAGTCTGCAAAATAGCAACATTAATCTGGCTAATGTGTTTCCATCATTAGTCATTGCGTTACTTTCTGTCGTGGCAGAGAATATCTGCTACCGACATTTCCCAATTTTGGATTTCAAGACCTTTTACTATCTAATGTAACCACAACTTGCACTAAATACTCGGATGTTGTGAAGAAGATTTAGGCCCCGTCCACACTAAGTCAAAAGCGAACTAAACGCTGATATTTTCCAAAAGCGTTTGCCGTAAAGGCGGAGGCGTAAAATAAATGTGAGCGCCCACACAATGCATGAAAACGCTGCAAATTGTATGCCAGGCCTGTAAAGTGGCGCTGTGGTGCCAAAGCAAAATAGGCGGCGAAATGTTGGGCATGCGCACTAATATTTATACATGGTTGTCCTCTTGGGTCCATTTTCGTGGTTCAGTCAAATTCAGGTGCTGAACTATGTCGCCGATATTGCTCTGTTCTTCCTGGAGATATTCCAGAAGAAGAAGATTCTGTTGTAAGCCCGACAGCAGGGTGAGTAGCATTAGCAGCAACGGGCCATTGTTGTTGTGATGTGTGGCGCATGCGTGTTTAGAAGCGACGCTATGACGCATGTAGGTGTAAGAAAAAATGTGGTTAGAGCGTAAAGATGGAAAGCGCAGCAACGAGGCGTTTGAAATCTTCCCACTCTGAAGGCTGAATAAAAAAGATTGTTTACAGACCCCAAAGCGCCGGCTCCGTGTGGATGAGAGGCTGGTTTGGTGATTGAAAAATTTGTAGCTTTTAGGCCAGATTTAGCTGCCCGTGTGGGCGGGGCCTTAGTCCCTAACCTCCCAGCAGGTCTTCTCCTGGAACAGCAGGAGCAGAGCTTTGCTTCTCCTCCACAGGACCGCTGAAGGAGTCTGCAGGGACATATACAGAAAGGGGTGAAAGGTCACTCCTGAATCACATAACAAGGAGTGATAGAATGCTGTAGTAATAGCAGAGAGCTGAAATCATGACATCCCCTTTTAAAGCACATACCTATAACTTTTGACAGACTGATACAGTTAGAAGGTAACGACACTCAAAATATTTGAGTTTTGACAAATATAAAAAACATTGAAAAGCAACAATTGTCTTATGGATCATTGTTAACTCTGCAAAGGCTTGCAAGATTTTGGAAATATTGGATAGGACTATATACAGTAAAAGTGTCAGGTCTCAAGAAGTCAATTATCAGACATGAGAAAAAGGACCTAACCGTTTCAGACACTGATGCTTCTGCACACCATCTACTTTCTGCCTCTCACAACTGTTAATTTTTGTGATCCAAACCCCTCAAAGTATGATTTATCTGTCCATGCACCATTTTTGCAGAGTTCTTCCATCCAGTGTTAATTTGCCTTTCTTAACCATTTCCTGTCGTTAAATAGTCTCAGATACGACACTGTTTGCCGTTCTACCTAGAAAGCCAGAAGTCACCACTTCACCGTTAAAGTTGAATCTGGAGTTGTGCAGGTACCACTTAAAGGCATAGAGAAGGAGTTTCACGAATTTTTGAAAAGACACACACTCTCCACTTAAAAAAAATGCACATGCACAACCCTGTACCTGCGACCAAAATTCTCAATTTTAGGGCAACCGTGCATAAGAAATATGAAAACATTAAGAATATGTTTAAAAGTTCCCTTTTCATTTATATTTCAATCCGTTTTATTATTAGTGTACGAGAGGGGAGGTAGTTCTTCGCAGCCAGGTATTTCTCGGTATAGGGTTAGGTAAAAATGGGGACCAGCATGTAGGACGGCCTTACGTGAACATTAGCCAGGATCCTGAACACCAGAACGATTGACAATTAGGAGAACCACTTATTTTGATGATCCACCCGGAAAAAGAACATCCTCCACTACACCTTTAAATAAGCTCGCTGCAGGAATAGTTCAGATAATCTGATGTGCTTATTTTCCTGCTCAGCTTTGTGCCTGGGCCTCTGCTCCTAGTTTGGTTTGCTTTTTCAAAGGAGTACACACTGTTTCTCTCATGAAATAGTCCTCATTCCTCAGAACAAGAGTAGACTAATGAATTTCAGTTGGAAGTTTGTTTTTTCTGGCCACTTTGAGAATGTAGTCGAATGCTTGAATGCTGGTCTTCTAAATACTCAAATAGCTGAATGAATATTAACTTAATGGCTATTGTAATCAGTGGAATGGTTTTCAGCTGTTCTAACATTATTACACTGGATCTTATAAATGATCACTTGCCTTTCTACATGATACACTTGAATTGGCTAACAGAATGTGCCACAGGACCATAAAAGTGATTGTTGCTGAGAGAGGGGCCTCTTTACACCTCTTGTAAATATCAGAACAAAGAAGAGTCATATCCAGCTATGTTGGTCAATGAGGAAGACATGGTTAGATTTGTGCAGACATGCATGCTGTTGATCAGGGAGGTTTGACTGATAAGTACTTCTCAGATATTGAAAGAAACTTTCTTTGGGTTTTTTGTAAAGGGTTCACCGCAGAACCCAGCTTTAAGTGAAATCAATGTTAGAGTGAGTTCAAGGTGTATAGCATTTGTAGAGATGTTTCCTAGGCTTTTCCTCAGGGATGGTCAGATGATACTCTCTGCCAACCAAATAGTTTGTTGTATGTTGTACCTTTCTTGTTACATCCAAAAAGACAATGATGGACAAACACAGGACAGACTGAATGGTGGACAGAGATGGCAAAAGTACTCACTTTCCGTGCTTGAGTAAAAAGTACAGATACTTGTGTTAAAAATACTCTGGTAAAAAGTGGAAGTACTGATTAAACTTCTTTTACTCAAGTAAAAAAGTAACAAAGTACAGGCTTGTAAATTTACTTAAAGTATAAAAGTAAAAGTAGAAACCATTTTTTTCATGCATGCGTTGCCTACATTTTAAATGGATATCTGCCAATAGGACTAGATGTCCGTTGTGTTCATTTTCAATCATCTCAAATGCGTCCATGCTACTATGCTAGCGCCACCGCCACCAAGCTGCAATGATTTACCGTGGAATGAATACCGAATCTGTCGATTCATCATGTAGTAGTGCGTCAAATGCAACGTAGATTCCCATCCAGTTAGATTGAATTTGGTATTGATGACGTGAAAAATAATACTTGGTGAAAACTCCATTGAAATGATTTCAAAACTAAAAGTGCTTGAGCCAATTTTTAAAATGTAAGGAGTAGAAAGTACAGATATTTGTGTAAAAATGTAAGGAGTAGAAGTAAAAGTAAGCCATAAAAATAAGTAGTAAAGTAAAGTAAAAATATCAGAAAAATCTACTTGAGTACAGTAACAAAGTATTTGTACTTCGTTACTTCCCATCTCTGATGGTGGATGTGTAGAAAATGATCAGCTCTCCTCTGGAGTTGCTGCAGGAACTACAGTCTCTGTTGGACCTTCCTCTAAACAGGGTCTATGTATGAAAACTATCCAAGGTTTTGAGAAATGGAAGAGGATGAAGGATATTTGGTCTGATGGTATTGAAGGTTGAGAAGATGTTCACAAACAGGATCTTTGAGATGATGCAGGATGAAATGTTGTCCATGGTTGATTGCATTATCTACCAAACTGTTGGTTTGTAGGTAAACTGTAAGGGTTTCTGTAGGGGGCCTGTGATCATCTTCAGATGCTTCAACATCTGTCAGTTTCTCAGACAGACACAAGCCAGTAGCTATTTAATTTTGTGATGGTGGGTTTCTTGGGAGTCTGGATGAAAGCGGAGTGTTTATTAAGGAGCTTTACACAGCGACTGGAGTCCTTTGACATATTTTTTTAGAATGTCACAGTTTCATCTGTTCTTAGGTTTTCCCAGTATACCATGAATCAACAATTCTCATTATCAGTTCGTATGAAATCCTACGAAAAGTTATGCACAGTATTTCGTATGCGTTTTGCCGCGTTTTTCCTCGAAAAAACAGATCAGTGCGCATGCGCAGCCAGACAGACGAAAAACAGATGCGCGGACGGACGTAAAACTGGGAAAAACAGTGCAATAATTACTTCTTGATGTCTCTCACTAGGTTGCTTGCTGTTTTGTATCTTAGGGTTAGGGTCAGGGTTAGGGTTAATTGTACAGTATGTTAAATTCTAGGTTATTGAATGGTGCGTAAGATGCGCATGCGCAAGGATATATTGTCTCGAGGCAAGATCTAAAAAAATACGGCGAAATCTACGGAAAGCGTCCAAAGCGTGCGAAATTACGGTGCATAACTTTTAGATGCGATTTTCGTACGAACTGATAATGAGAATACACTGCATGAATGCACCATTTCCCTCTGCCTGATTATCCTAAGTGATTACACCTGTTCTGCTGCCTATTTCTCTGTTTCTCTCCAGTCCCCTGCCATTGTCTTCAGCCCTGACTCAGAGTTCAAGCCAACTGTCATCTCAATTATTCATCAGCCTTCTTGTGATGAAACCTGGACTGTTTCAGACCCTGCCAAAGCTGTTGCCCATTTGGAGTTAGTATGTCATCAGTCTATTTGTATAGCTTTGCAGTGTACAACCCCTGCTATCTCTCACTGTCTTGACTTGTCAATTGGATATTTGGATTCAGACTGCTGGACCTTCAATGGATTCTGATTATTTAGGATGTTGAATTTTTGTCCCTTGATTTTGCTGATCTTCAGTCATTTTGGACTCTGAGTTCATCTGAGGAAGCTATTCTTTGAGTTCTTGTTTTTTTCTGAATATAAACTGGTTAACTGCTACCTTGGGTTGTGTCTTCCTGGCTCCATTCTGTTGTGGTACTAAACTTTACATAGAAATCATTAATCTAAGTAAGGGAGGTGTAGATGAGCTATTGTACAAATCAATCAATAGCATCTGAAATTTTGATTCACAGTTGGCTGGGACTTTAAAATGAAACCAGTAGTAGGATACTTCACTCTGAGGTAGTTTTGTATCGTACTGTGTCAGCTGTGGGTCTGTTTTTCTCTTTGCTGATTCATGCACCAATTTCCTCCCTACATTTTGCCGTTTCATCCCTTCCAACTTCCATTTAACTTCCTTTATCAAGACATTTATTGCTCAGATGAAAATATAGCATATCAGTCTGTTCCCTTTTCCTGTTTGCATGAAGTCATAGACACAAATCTAATATTCTGTTTTCTGAAAACCAAGCAACACAATACTGATGTAGTAAATTTTTTCATTTCTTTTGGTTCTAATTAAATCTGGGCAAAAAACAAACAAAAAAAAGCAATCAAATTCAATGTACAGGACTGTCTCAGAAAATTAGAATATTGTGATAAAGTTCTTTATTTTCTGTAATGCAATTAAAAATCATGAAATGTCATACATTCTGGATTCATTACAAATCAACTGAAATATCGCAAGCCTTTTTATTGTTTTAATATAGCTGATTATGGTGTAGCTTAGCTTAAGAAACCCAAATATCCTATCTCAAAATATTAGAATATCGTGAAAAAGTATACTAGTAGGCTATTCAACTAATCACTTGAATCGTCTGATTAACTCGAAACACCTGCAAGGTTTTCCTGAGCCTTGAAAAACACTCAGCTTGGTTCAGTAAACTAAATCACAAGTATGGGGAAGTCTGCTGATCTGACTGCTGTCCAGAAGACCATCGTTGACACACACACCCGCTTTTTGTGTCTTACCCCTCCATCCAGGAGGGTAAGACACCAAAAAGATCAGGCTATTCACAGAGTGCAGTTTCAAAGCACATTCACAAAAAGTGTGTTGGAAGGGGGAAATGTGGCAGGAAACGCTGCACAACCAAGAGAGGTGACCGCAGCCTTAACAGCATTGTGAAGAAGAGCCGCTTCCAGAATGTGGGGGAGCTTCAAAGACAGTGGATTGAAGCTGGAGTCCAGGTATCAAAAGCCACTGTTCACAGACGTGTCCGGGAAATGGGCTACAATAGCCGTACTCCCATGGTCAAGCCACTTCTGAACTCAAGACAACAGAAGAAGCGCCTGACTTGGGCTATGGAAAAGAAGCACTGGACAGTTGCAGAGTGCTCCAAAGTCCTCTTTTCAGACAAAAGCATGTTTTGCATGTCATTTGGTAGTCAAGGCACCAGAGTCTGGAGAAAGGCTGGAGAGGCGCAAAATCCAAGTTGCTTGAAATCCAGTGTGAAGTTCCCACAGTCAGCGATAGTTTGGGGAGCCATGTCAGCTGCTGGTGTTGGTCCACTGTGTTTCATCAAGTCCAGAGTAAATGCAGCTGTGTACCAAGAGATTTAAGAGCACTACATGCTTCCATCTGCTGAAAAGCTCTATGGAGATGATGATTTCATTTTCCAGCATGATCTGGCACCTGCCCACAGTGCCAAAACCACCAGTAACTGGTGTACTGACCATGGCATTACTGTCCTTGATTGGCCTGCCAATTCCTTGACCTGAACTCCATAGAAAATTTGTGGGGTATTGTGAAGAAGAAGCTGAAAGACACCAGACCCAACAATGCAAATGAGCTAAAGGCCGCTATTGAAGCATCCTGGGCATCCATAACACCTCAGCAATGCCACAGGCTGATTGTCTCCATGCCACGCCGCATTGATGCAGTAATCTGTGCAAAAGGATTCCCAACCAAGTACTGAGTGCATTAACGGACATTTGCAAATGTTTGATTTTGTTTTGCTATTATAATTTTTTTTTTTACTTGGTCTGAGGAAATATTCTAATATTTTGAGATAGGATTTTTGAGTTTTCTTCAGCTGTACGCCATAATCAGCTATATTAAAACAATAAAAGGCTTGCGATATTTCAGTTGATTTGTAATGAATCCAGAATGTATGACATTTCATGATTTTTAATTGCATTACAGAAAATAAAGAACTTTATCACAATATTCTAATTTTCTGAGACAGTCCTGTATACTGATTAAATTGACATAAATCTGAAATGAGCTTCAGTTGGTAGGAATATTACCTAATAGCACAGTTTGATTGGAACCTATTTCGAGCTACAAGAGAAAATTAGGTAGGTAAATCATACAATCAGTTTTTACTAGTTTTTTTGGTTAGATTTAATTTTGTCTAACTGTTTTCCCAAGTCCTGATGGTTATAATTCAGATACCAGATATTTTATTTTTTGTCTGATGGTGTTTTCCTGAGATATAAACATGTTCTAATCTCTGTCCTGCTCTTGGCGCAGGTGGTCACATTTTACTGCTGCTCCTGTTCTTCCCTACTCTATCCTTGCTTTTTGCTGTGTCTTGACTTTCTGAGCACTCTCTTCATATCACCCAAATCAAACAATGGCTCATGGTCCGCTGGTCTCTCAATGCAACTGAAAAAATAATCTAAACTGTAAGACAAGCTAAATGGGACCTGTCCTGTCCTGATGGGACATACTTAGTGAGATATACCCTGAATTCCTGGAAGGATTGGATAATGGTGTGTTTTACGATGCTGTCAGTTGAGGACGTGGAAGAAGTATACATGTTTAGATTTATGATAGTCTGATTTGGATTTTAAGGATGCCTAATGTATATACAATTACAGAGGATGTTGGCCGCAATTTGGCAATGATTAGGCGGCCGGCAGCGGTTGACGTGCTCACAAAGGCTGTGAACGAGCAGGACTGGGAGGTAAGTCGTATGTTGGGTGCGATGGAATGCAAGCTGGCTGCAGTTGTTGAACTCAAATCAGGTAAAATCTTTGATGTGTACGCTCGCTTTAGGGCAGAACAAGCCCAACAAATTAGGAAAATTGGATTGGCCATGTGGAGCCCAGCGACAAAGACTTCAAGGCTGATGAAAAATTCTGTGCAGCTTGCTCTCAAAACAAAAGTGTATTTATGATTTCAGCTCCAACTTCATCAAAACTCCCCTGGAACTTAAGGTGGAAGGGCCCTGGACTGCCGGCTCCACCCCCCCCTACCTGCGGACACCTGTGGATTCATTCAGAACTATAGCACTAGTTGATAAAACTACCATCTTATGAAGGACAATGGCCTTTAGACAGCATTCATGGACAAATTCGACACACTCACTCGCAAACACACAGCTGATGCTCAAATACTAGATAGACTGAGTCCTAAGCCTCCAATGTAGCCCTGTGCTGAAATGTTTGTCTCGTGTTTAAATCTGCTTTTCTTGTGCCGAGGTGTTTTGATATCTCAAACTCTAGCCTCTCAAGGATAAAGCGTATGTCATGCATGTGATGAACAGTTTGTACTGAAACTGTAAACGCGATTACAATGCAAATTGAAGTTGACAATAAAGACTGATTGATTGATTTGTTGAGTGATTGATAAATGTATAACGTATGTATATTGACTAGTTTGTTTATTATGTGTCAAAACTATGTGATGAGATGGCAGCTGCTACTTGTGTAACTAAATGGAGCTGATGCTAGAAAGGGAAAACATGTTATCTTTCCATTCAGGCAGATGCCACAGACAGCGGATATAATACTGAGCAAGATTGTGTATTATGTGTTCATTACCCAATAGGTCAATAACCGGCTCAGGCTCTGGTTTCGGTGGAGAGGAAACTTGCAGTGCAGGAGTAGTGGCAGGGGCAGCAGAAGGAGTAGGACTGGTGGTTGGAGCTGGAGATGTAAACGTATCTGAAAAGAAATGGGAAATCCCATGATGAGAGAAATTCTAATGTTCTGTTTTTAGAGAAAAATAAAAAGGAGGTTTTATTTGACTTCTTCTGCCTTTTCCTAAAGATTGAAGTAGATTTGCGAACATCAAGCAAAGGGAAACAAGAATCTCTGCATCGTCTCCATGTCTCAACATCCTTGAAGTGTGCAGCGGTTCGAAACAGAGAACTAACCTGCATGTGCATGCAGACGTCCTTAGCATGCAAACTTATCTGTCTGCACCCCTCATAAATGAAGGAAGAGATAAAAGGGATGCAGTGAAGACAAGGCAGCTTAACTCACCCGTCACAATGTCTCCAGCCGGAGCCGACTCGGGCAACGGAGAGGGCCCGCGAGAAAAAGCAGGTAGGTCTAAGTTACCAACGCAAGCAAGAGGCAGGACACGAGAAGGGAGAAAACCGAGGAGGTTGGGGAGCAAAGAAAAGCGTTAGCGTGGCAGGTTGAAATTAAAGACATTTATAGAAAGCAGCCACAGAAACAATCCAGTAGCTGACGAGTAGGTCACATGCACAGTTCTCATACCACTATGAGGGACAAGTCAGGACATGTGAGGGGGGAAAAAAACACTTGACAAAGGAGAGTAACTATGGAAACCAGAGGAGGTGAAGAGGCTCCACAAACATAAAGAGGGACATCAACTCTTGTACCTGCACCAAAAAAGTCTACGCTAGGAGTGGTAGCAGCTTTGGATTCTGCGGTAGGGCTTTGCTCAGGCATTGAATCAAACATATCTAAGAACAAGGACAGACAATCACATGGACGTTCAGATTCAAGTCCGGTGCATGATGAGTTAAGAAGAGAGATGAGGGAAAGTAGAGAGAGATTTTTAAGATTAATTTCAAAGAGTAAGCAGCTGTTTAACTTTTCAGTGCAATGCAGTAGGAGAAAGTGCAAAGTTTAAAATGGAATATTGATTCATTTCAGCATAAGGACAAACGTCTACTAGTGTTTGACAAAAGTTTTAGTCAGATATTATTTATTGTGTCCTAATCCCTTAAACTGACCAACAGAAATAAGAAAAAAGAATTTAGAGCCTGAGCTTCAGAAGGATGCACGTCTTAAACAACCTGTAAACCTGTTTTTGCACAGACAGTAGATCTTAAAAGAATGTGTTGCATTTGCATTTCAGCAGATTGTGCAAAGTTTTTTTTTGTGCGTATGCCTTCATTACTAGATCATATTTGAAACGACAAAACAGTGCAAATTCATGAGCGGAGGATATGCAAATTTAGACATTTACTGTGGGAAAAGAGATTTGAACTATGCGAACTGCAGTAAACATAAAATTAATATCATTGAATCTATTAAATTAGTTTAATTATTTATTTATTATAACCTCCAGCCACATGGCTTAGCATCTTGTCCTTCTTTTATGGCCACCTCAGATTGGCTGTAGGACATGCAATCCACTAATTTGAATGGAGCGGAACCAAACTGCTTTTCAAATCTTAAAATCAATGCATTCATTTTTACAGATAACCAACGAAAAATATTGAAAATGCAATTTAGCACTACTTACTTGGAATCTTTGAAGATAAGGCCCTTAGCAAAGTTAAATATCCTTAACTAAAAAAACTTCCTGCAAGGAAAAGGCTAGGGAAATTTCTCAACTTTAGTCTCTAGTGAGTGAGATCTCAGCTAAAATGTGTTCCTTTTCTTGGGAATGTTCCGACTGACTCTTGATCACTGAGTTTTTAAATGGTCTCTATCAGCAGTCTCAATGCAGCTCCACATCTGTGACGTCTGTGTTCAGGTGGCCACAATACCAACTCTGCCACAAACTCTTCAGTTTCTACAAATCCTGTTGTTAGAGAAGCGCAATATTTTTAAAATATTTAATTCACTTAAACTTTGCCCTGGTCTTTTAATTTCCACATTAATACAATATAAAAATCATGTGAAAATATACATGTATTTTAACATTTTAACAAATAGGCGAAATAGGCATAGAACCAGGGCTGGGGCACTTATAGAATGATCAACACATATGCAGTTCAAAGACCAAGAATCACATTCTTTGGTGTCCTCCAGCTTTTCAATTCAATTCAGTTTATTTATATGGTGCCAATTCCCAACACAAGTCCTCTCAAGGCACTTTACAGTTTAACCTTTTAAACTAACTGGACTCACTTTCTGTAGGTACTTGCTTAGTGAATCAGTGACACAAAAACAACAGATGTTACGTGTACCTATTGTTAAGTGAGCTTTGTATGCACTCAACAGAACAAGGTCTTTCAGCACTCCAACACCCCAAAGTTTTCATTTAATTAAAGAAGCCACTGGAACTCCTGTGAGCAAAACTATCCACTGTAAGATCATGTTAATTAGTCTTACAAGACAATGCCTAAAAAAGAGAAATGTGGAACAGTAGTCTGATTTATTTTAAATTGAACTCTAGCAGGGGCTGCTCAGTGCAGTGGGTAGCTCTGCTGCCGTGCAGCAAGTAGGTTCCAGGTTTGATTCTCGGCCAGGGTCTTTTTGCATGGAGTTTGCATGTTCTCCCTGAGCATGAGTGGGTTTTCTCCGGGTACTCCGGCTTCCTCCCACAGTCCAACAAAAACATGACTGTTAGGTTAATTGGCTTCTCTAAATTCTCCTTAGGTATGAGTGTGTGCATGGATGCTTGTTTGTCTCTGTGTTGCTCCACGATGGACTGGTGACCCGTCCAGGGTGAACCCCTCCTCTCGCTGACAGCTGAAGCACCCCTCGCGACCCCAGCAGTGATAAAGCGTGACGGAAAATGGATAAAACTAGCACTTTTTTATTTTACAAGGAAGTTGTCAGTGGGAGTAAAAGAAGGCAGCAGTTTTGTGTCTGTCTCTGCAATAATAAAAGAGAACTTATGATGTGAATGATGTCAAATTAATATTTCCATCTCTACTGTTTTCACTTGATAAATTGAGAGTGTTGGTGTGGTGTTATGTTTTTTACATTACAAGTGCAAAATGTGAAGTTTACAGATTGGTAATTTTATAGTGAAAACTGTCTTAACTACAGTGTAATCTTATATTTCCAAACTCACACATTTCAGATATTTGTTTCTTACTCTTTTTCCAATCAAATAAACATCAAGTTCATAAATATATAATCCAATATCCATTGTTCAGAGGTATGAATTTAGTTTTACGTGTTTAAAGAACCCAAATGCTAAAATCAACCAATATTCCATTTGAACTCAGATGCATAAGCTACTAACAGGCATTCTCAGAAGGATCTTAGGTTCTAATAACTATGATGAGAAGAAAACGGTTTTCTTCCATGAGACATTTGGCAAACAGTTAGTATTCAGTCAAGAATCAAAGCAAATTGACTTCCCTCTGTTTATAGGATGACATTAACATTTATGCCCCAACAAAATCTGACTTTATTTTGATCCTAAAAAAAAGAAATTCAATCCTAAAACAAAGATAAAATGTTTCTTTGTACTTTTTTTTGTTTGTTTGTTCTTTCATATAGATTATTCTAGCTATAACAGAGGCAGTCAAAGTGCTTGATTAGCTGAAGAAAGAACAAAAAATAGAAAAACAAATCTGAAATGTAGGGGCTTGTTAAATTATCACTGGCACTATCAAGATAACCATTAGCAAGAACAACACAGTCATATTCATCTAAACCTTCATCAATGGTTGCCATAATGCAGGTCAGTGCAATGAGAGACATAATGAGAGTGAGAGGACATTACCACCAAAGAAATCTAGAGTCGGGGCAGCTGCAGACTCTGTGGTGGTGGTGTCGGTGGTGGTAGTAGTGGAGGAAGGAGCAGGAGAAGCGATGGGGGCGATGATGGTCGGCGCTTCGCTAGAGGTGGGAGGAGTGATGGCAGAGGAAGCCTCCGTGTCGGCAGGTTTCATGGCGAACAGGTCCAGCTCTGGAGCAATGCCGGCACTCCCCTCCGTTGTAGCAAAGGGGTCTTTGGGAAGAGCAGCGTGGGTTTGGTGTTGACAGGTTAAAGGGGGTTATGATTAGAAACAAGGAAAAGGCGGCTTAGGAAGGGTGAGAACAACATTTATATTCAAAAGCATGGTTCTGCAAAATTCCAAATTAATCATTAGACTTTTATCAATTATGAGGAGTGACTTTGTGACTTAGTGACTTCATCTAACTTTAGTGCATGGTAGAAGTATGCCAGACTCTGTGAAGTCTGGTAGAGTTGGGTAAAGGAGGACAAAGCTTTGACAAGGAAAAAAAAAAACGACGTGACTTACTTAACTATCCCCCATTGTCCTCTTTCTTTAGTGTATTTTTGCCAAGAAAAATATCATATACAGGAGATGGGAAGTGGATTCCCCTTTTCAATAGAACAGAAGGTTTTACAGCCTTTGCCTTTGGTTAGAGTTCAGCTCGGGTTGATCCTGTTTTCACTGGTAACCTGTTAGCTGCCTCTACTACTAAACTGAAGTCAACCTGCTGTAAATTAACCCAGTTAAAAGTTGTTGTTTTTTTATATAAAGGAACAGACTTATCTCTATAATTCTCAAAAGTTGAAGGTGGATGCCAGAGTAGGGACCAAGTAATTAAACCAAAGAAACTGTCTGCAGAGGCTGTAAGACTTGCTTTATCTTCAGACTGGGCTCAAGCAGACACAGCTGAACATCCTAAAAACTTATATGGTTTAATCATTAGTAAATCAAAAAAATTTGTAACCACCATGATACCTCTTAGATCTGACTGGAGAGATGGCAAAAAACCAAAAACCAATTTGATGGCATTATAGTGCTGTATTTTGAATATAGGAAAACCATCCAGAAGCTCAACCATTGCTAACCCTAACCATACTGCACTTGCATCTTGCTTGAATTTTGCTGAAACTCAAAGATATTGTAAGACCACGAGAATTAAAGATCCAAATCTCTGGTCTAATGAAATTAAACCAGGTCATTTAGGAATAAAAGCTATGCATAATATGTGAAGAAATCGGGGTATTGCTTATAACCTGACAGACATCCTCACTAGTCCAAAGCAATTGTGGTGGCAGCTACCATGTTTAGAAACACAAGAGCATTTAGCCAGAATAACAGATCTGGGCACAGCTAGTGCCGAAACAAATCCATTTTGTGCAAAGCTCAGAAAAATGAGCCCAACAGTCTTGAAGCTTTTGCTGTTGCAATTTTTCTTTTTTTTTCTTTTTTTTTGTCAGCGTTCTTAAATAAAACAAAGTGAAAAGTATGGCAAAAACTAAATATATAGTATCTGTTGCAGAATAAGTCTGTAACAAAAAACTGCGATTTTATTTCTTCTAGTTAGCATGGGATATTTATAGCATTTTAAACAAACAGAGTTTCTGCTGTTGCTTTAGTTGCTTTTACTTGTTAACTATAAAAAAGTTTCCTTTAATCACTTTATTTTTATATAAACTTCAAGGGGAAGACTGAAAATCGGACTTAAAAGGTGTGTATAGTTATGTAACAAGCTAACAGTATTTCTGGTGGCATAGCGCAAACAAAAATAGTCATTTACAAAGTATGCTATTCCATGATCAAAGTAGTAATTTGCCATATTGTAAGGTGTCATACCTAGCAAGAGGAGATGACCCCTTCAACCTTTCCTAAACCCAAGGAAAATAACCCGCTTGTTGGATTTATTGACACAACAGCTAATTTTACTAGATAAACACATTGTTGATTATTTGTCAATAACCCAAGGACAGTATGAGGAAAACATTAATATTTTGAGATTCACACAAAGATTCGCTGCAGTCAGTCATCAATGTAATCATATATAAATAGTTCTTTAACAGCGGCCTGATTATTTTTCACTTAATTGGGCATTACATAACAGGGATATGTGTTTCAGGTGACATTTGTGTTAAAAGTGACAAAGGATTACTGTGACAGAAAGTTATTTTTGGAGACTCCAAAAAGTTTAGAGCTCTGAATCCAAAATTCTAAAATCATGAAACAAGATGAAAAGGTTTTGCTTTCCACATTGCAACAAATTCATCTAGCAGATTTCCAGAGTTTTTCACAGAAATGTAAATATTTAACCATGTTGTATGGTATATTTATTAATCTTTCAGTAGCTTCAAAGGGGTGTGCAAAAAAGAATGGTTTTAATTTGTTTGCACTTGCAGGTTTAAAAAAAATTATCGGCACTGTAGGTCAAAGAGAGTAAAGTTATGGAGTTATTCAAACCATAAAAACAAAAACTGGCTCAGCAATGATTAGCATCATCATTTCCATCTAATATTGTCATTGTTAGTGATACTAAGATGGATGGCTTTCATTATGATGAAAATATTTATCATTCTGGGAGAAAAGTTTACTGCTAACTTAATAGAAGGGGTGCAGGAGAGATGGAGGAGGAGAGGGTCCATGACTGGGGCTTTAGCAGGATTTGGGGTGAGACAGTAGCCCTGGTGGAAATGGTTTGTCCTACTGTCTCCTTGAAAGCAGTGGCAGCTTTAGCAAATCAAGAGCAAGGAGTCTCAAAACATCCGCGCATATATGCTCAAACATCCACACCACCACACAGTCGCACTGAAAGCCGTTTTGTGACCCACCAGATCCACTAAACGCATCAGCAGCGGGGCCCGCGGCCACGGCAGCAGGACAGTCTCCTGGGGAAGGTGCAAACGCATCTAGGGGTATTGCAGATGCAAAAAAGCAGAGGGTAACACCCGGGGACATACAACAAGACACATGGACGTACAGAACAGAAGATGAGTCAACAGATGAACAGGACAGGAAAAACATAAAAAAATGAGAGGTCAGTGTCAGGAAAAAAAGGCTGAGAATACAAGAAATATGCAGCCTGGTTCATTAGAGTGATTGATTGGACTGCATCATCGATCACATGATGAGTTTAGGGAGGTTGGTGGAGGGGGCTGCATAATGCTTCCTGTGCCCCACTACCTTGAGTGGTGAAGCTAGTTGTCACAAGTTGCTGGGACTGTGTGACAAGAAGATGTCAAGTTAGGGGATGGAAAAATCATGGTCTCTCTTTGACAAAGAAGCAACGTTTTTCAGTTGTCATTAAGCCTTAGGTTTTTCTTGTGGAAAGGTGAGAATAAAAACAGATCTTGAAACTTGCAGCTCTTGCATTTTGAATAAAAAAACTTCTGGTGGGTTAATATGAATAAAAGTATTTCAAAAAGGTTAAAAAAGCTTAGAATACCAACAGATAAGTGGCATAAAAATTATATTTAAATAGACGCCCAGAGTAAAGAGAAGTGTCACACATTAATGGGTTACTTTTAATTGAATGGAGCAAAAAGAACAAATGTTTTGTCTGCATTTAGAGATTTAGAGGCCTGTTCAAGCTAAATTGCATGTAAACAGATTTTTTCCAAGCATTGACAGAAAACCAGGATGGGTAAACCAACTCACAACAGGATGCAGCAGAAAAGACTGCTACGTCGTTTAGCACAGCTTTATATGACCCCCTACATGATTCTGTCAAAGTTTTTTTTCAAGAATTTGAAAATTTACTTATTTAATTTATTATGTCAGTAATCTACAGACTGGCACAATCTATAGTTAAGTAGCTGTAGAGTTAAAGGCCAGAATGTCAGTCTGCTTTAAGTTTTTTTTAAAGTTTCCTAAAAATGTTCTAATCTAAAAAGCAAAAATGGAATTAAATCTGAAGAGTCATTTTAATCAATTCTTTTGTTTATTTTAGCTATTCAATGGCATAGTGATGATTTTGTTGACATAGCTGCAAATGACTGATATCTAACCTTATTTGAAGGAAAATAAGATTCATAATCTTGCCATCTGTGGACTTTTTAAGTTTTTATTAAATTTTTGATTTATGTAATCATGTTTTCTTGGTAATTTTTTCCTTTTTTAGTTCGTCTCATTATAGTTGTTTTCTAGTTATATCTAAGCAGTCCTGTGATTTTTGTTACTCTCTGTTGCCTCCTTGGCTCCCTTCTAGTTACTTCTATCCACACCTGCTCCATATCAGCTCATTAGTCCATTCTTTGTTCTGTTCCCCATATATACTCCACCTCTGCAGTTCCTAATTGCTGTTTTCTTGTTGCTTAAATGCTTTTGCCCTTTCTAGTTCTTGCTCCCTGGTATCTCCTGTTTTTTTTGGTTTCCCATTTTGTTCCTGAGTTTTTTACCTCTGGAACCTCAATTAAATCAGCTAAACCTATCTCTGCCTATATAAAATATAGAACGTAAACAGAAAGATGGACTGTTTATCTGCTAATGTGACCAGTGTGCTGTTTGGTTTAGAGCTGTATGCCATGAAGAAGAGATGTCAGCAGTGACCTTAGTTATGGCTTATCAAGTTCTCCCTCAATTGTCCATAGTCTTAAATTCTTCAGTGTGATTGTAAATAAAGTTTCCAGTTTTCCAAATAGTGAAGGTGTCAGCATATTTATAAACAAGTTGGGTCATTTTATCATGAGAGACACTGTAAATAACCCAACAGCTCAATGGTTTTAATGGTTTAAATCAGCAATATTAAAGTTTAGAAGAAAAATAAAACTTTTAAAAGGTCTCCTGCACACGGTCCAACTTGCTTGAGAAGACATTTATTTGCAATGTTTTAGTACTAGATCTCCATTAGGGAAAGTTCTTAAATTAAAGTGAAATAATAAAATAAGAATACAGCAACATGAAAATTCCCATTCTTTTTTTTTTTTTTTTTTAGATAGATCTGACATTAAAAACCCTATTAAACAGACCTTTCTTGATGCATATTCATTACTTTGATATAGATTATTCAAGCTACATAATTGTGAGGTTTTTGGATGTAGAAATAATCATGTTTACTTAAAATAAATACTAATGAGTTTTAAAAACACAAACTTTATTTTTTTAATGACATAATAACCCAGTTACTTATTAAGTTAGTTATTTATGCAATTCAAAGAATAAACTTCATGTACTTGAAAGAAATGGGTATCAATTTGTATTAGTATTCATTAGTATTAATTTGGAGTAATTATATTTCATTAATACTAAATACATAAAACTGATGATTATGTATTTCTGATATAATCTTTATTATGGAAATTGCTATGCATCATATATGTTTTTTCAATAGGTGTGTGCTCAAATAGATATTAAAAGGAAATCAGAATTTGTTATGTAATAAAAATTACAAAATTCTTCACATTTGGGTAAATTGTTTTTTGGTGAGTGTAACAAATTAGACTAGAAATGCTCAGTCTTATAGCAGAAAACCTAAAGCAGCTTATCAGCACAAACACCTCACTGCAAAAAATTAAATACAAGTAAATTATTATAGAATAAGTATATTTTCCCTTGATTTGAACTGGTAAATCAGAAAATCTGCCAATGGAATAAGATTATTTATGTTTAAAATAACATGTAATTTCAAGGTCAGTAATACTATTTCCATTGCCAGATAATGCTACCTGCTCAAATTGATGACAACTACACTTATTTGAAAAATCTTTTACAAATTTTGCAGGAGGTGTTGAAGGTGTGTTGGTTTGGACTTGGTTTTCAGCCACTGGATCAGGGCACCAGGCGCTGATCCGCCATGTTTTTTTTAACTCTAGAGCAGTGTTGTTTTTGTCAACGATGATAAAATGATTCCTTGGACGCTCCTTTTTTTTTCATAACGAAAACTAACAAGCTAACCGTGGATCTTTGATGACAAAAATATGACTCATGGGTGTGAGTTTTCATCAACGAGATGACACTAAATAAAAAAGTTAGTGGGTGGTCGGTCAGATGTTTAAAGTGAATCATTGTGCTGTAATCTGTTAGACAAGCTAAGCAGTATCAGCCATGCTGCTGCGTCCTGTTTGGTCATGCCGCCCTCCTGGCACGCAACTCTGCTCTTCCAGCTGTGCTTGTGCAGAAATCCATCTTTGTGTGCGTTTAGCTCAGAGCCTGCGCTTTATGCTCCACACTGATGGTTCTTACTGTTCTCACTACTTAATAAACTATATGTGGCTGATCATCCTCTGTCAAGTGTGAAAAATTATTTTGTTTAACTATCAGGAATTTATTTCTTTCAGCTCACAAGAGGTAATACAAAACCTTTCATTTCTACAAAAAGGAATCACTGAATTATGTCCAAAACATATATTTACTTGCATACTGTTAATTTTTGGATAAAGACTAAAATGCTATTTTGAAATAATGATGATTGGTTCATCTGTGTGGAATGCATTATTCATAGTAAATAAGGAAGTGTTTGCTTTTGGATGGAAACCTTGTCTAAAACTATTCCTTTATTGTAAATTTTATTAGCTTGTGAGATAAATTAACCGAAATAATGTCTTGAACTACAGTAGAGCTGCTATTTTCACAACTTTTGTATAAAGTAGTGCATTAACTCATAAAATAGTTTATTTGAATTCTAGAAATAATTTTTCTGCCCAACAGCAATGATGAACTGCATCTACGCTAGAACTGTCAGTGTGGTAAATAATCTGGTTGTTATTAGAAATTGTAAAGGTTCACTTTTTTTTCCAGGCGCAACATAAAACTGACTAAAACTAGACTACAAATTTTTGGAGTTTTAAAACTATCACATATAGTAGTGACTAAAATGTGACTAAAACTAATAAAAGCTTTCGTCCTGAAGACTAAATCTAAGTTAGCTGTCAAAAACAACTCTGCTCTAGAGTCAGGTGTAATACCCTTCATTTTGACGGCATCAAAACTTGGGCATTAAAGCAGTGAGGTGTAAAGAATGGGGTAATGTGAGAGACTCATCAAGTCATACAAAGTGCAGTTACTTTCATGTTTGAGTGCTTTTGCTGTTTATCTCTAATAGAACCTGTTTTTCATCTTTATCAAATACTAAAAAGTTGCTGAAATTACTGATTGTATAATAGCACCAAGCAAAAATTATAAAAAAATAAGATTAAAAAAAAGTTAATTAAAAGGACACATTTGTATTTTACCACGACTGCATAACACTGTATGACTCCATAATGTTGTTTAAAGCCATGCTGGGCTATACCCAGTGCTACACTGACCTCCAAAAAGGTCGATGTCAGCGGCTGAGGCGGCAGCAGGAGCAGGAGCAGAGATAGGCAGTGATGTGGGCGGCGCCACCGGTGCAGCTGCAGCAGCAGTGGTAGCAGAAGCGGCTGCAGGAGCAGCGACTTTTGCAGCTGGAGGAGCAGCGACTTTAGCGGCTGCAGGAGCAGCAACTTTAGCGGCTGCAGGTGCGGCAGTGGCAGCAGGGGCAGCAGTACCTGCTGCAGCTGCATTAGCTGACTTTCCATCTGCTGCAAGAGCTTGAGGTGCCCCATTGGTAGCAGCTGGGGCAGCTATGTGATTGCACCCCATAGTCCAATCGCCAGACCCAGTCACATCCCCCCAACAGACAGATAGAAAAAGGAGGGGTAAGAAAATAGAAGAGAAACAACTCATTTGAAGTGAATGAAGGTTAAAAGTTACTGTGCAATGTTTGGTAAAATAGTTAGAGAAGAGATCAACCAATGGCCGTAAAGACAAACTTCAAAAGAGAAAATAAAGAATTAACCTGAAAAATCTGTGGTACCATTACTGGAAATACAATACTCACCCTCTGCCAAGAGATCTACAACACAGCAAGAAAAAACAAAACAAAAGAAATTATAAATAAGTGAATGAAAAAATTCTCAAAGAGGAAAATCATGAGCTTTACCCTGCAGAGCAAGCAGCAAAACCCAAGTGTGACTAAAATAACAGCATTGCACACAGATCGATATTGACCTGAGAAAGAAAGCTCATTTTGTTAAGACCTTTTCTCTCTTTGTGAAGCTCATATTATCAGTCTAGAGGTTTTGATTCATAGAGGAACATTAGTGCAAAGAAAACAATGTCTGACACTGTGACAGCACACATTAAGATCTTTTATTGCAAAACCTGCTCTCCAACTGTTTCTTCTCCTGCCATGTTAGCTGGGCTACTGGAACACAGAGATACAAATGGGGAACTAAAGAGGATTTTGTAGAACATCAAGCTCATAGTTTTAAAAAGTGTGTCATATAGTAGTAGCCATTCAAAATTTTCCCACTTTCCTTTATGGGTCCTTGTCTGGTCCCCTACAATGCCTTTTCGAACATCAATCTTTGTACATTCTGTCATGATTTGAGGACATTAAGAGCTAAAGAGAAGCATCATCTCCTAGTCAGAACCTGTAATTCAGTGAAAGGTTGGAGTCAGAGTAAAAAAATGCACGCCCAGGAGAAGGCCAGTGGCTCAAACTGAGGCAAACCTGGAATGTCATTGCATCTCACTATCCCACTGAAATGATCAGCAACAGTGTAAATAAGGTGCAACAATTTAATGTTATAAAACATGATTGCACAAAAAACAGAAACAGCAGAACTGTTTCATAAAGATGTCAAATTAAATCTATAAATGTGTCTACAAAAAGAAAGTCTGACTTCTTGCGGTACAACAAACTTTCATTAATTTCATGACCATCACAAAGCATTGCTTAGGCTAGAGAGCCTGGTTCATTTTGCTTTTTAGTTTTCTGTGATAGGAAATATGAAAATATTTTTACAAATGGCCTCTAAATTCAATGTGAGATAGTGGTCTATCTGGTATAAAGAGATCTCACCTCCCCAGCCCGTCATCGAGGATGTTGCTGCTGCACCCACTGCTGAGGAGGACGACATGGGGTCAAGATCCAAAAGAAACCCGTCATCAAGAGCGCTGAACATTGTGTCGGAGAGAAGAAAGGGATGTTATAGAGTTTATTTCTGATAAAATAGCCATACAACCTTTACAGTGTTGTTGAGTGACTCCTACTTGCTGGTGATGGTGGGGGCAGGGGCCGGCGCGGTGGGAGTGACGGAAGGTGGGGGGGGTTTTGCTGGCGGCCCAGGTCGAGCCGGTGGCCCGCCGGCTGCAGCAGGAGGAGCAGGTTTGGCAGGTGGTGCAGCAGCTGCAGGAGTACTGTTGTTGGCTGTTGCATCCTGGCGCAGAGTAAGTGCAACAATAGATGGTAAATAATAGTTATAGAGTCTGATGGAAGTCAATAGCTTACCAATAGCAGCAAATCACTTCCAATCTGCATAAAAAAATACTAACATGAAATGTGTTGCTTTAAGATCTCATTCCAGCTGAATTTAGATTCTAACTGTATTAAACAATAATTAAGGAGCAATTCTTACCTTAGTGGGTGATCTGCAAGACAATGATGGTACAAAAGTTAGAGTTTAGTGATGTATATCTGTCATAAAGGCTGTTTTTAAGGCAACAGAGTATCTATCACTTAGTGCAGTCAGGTTTAAAACATTGACAAACGTTCATATTAATACGTTGATGTTCGCCCTATGCTGGATGGGTACTAACAGCATCTAAGCCCTGGATACTGTTTTCATTGACAGAAAAAAATCAAAGTGAAATTCTCAGATAACATGCAAAAATAACATTTTAACTGTTTGGACTGATTGGTGAATCAAAATAGGGTAGTTAGGAGGATAAAAAGCAAAGAACAGCACTACTCTTTGTAATACATTTTACAGGATGATTAAATATGTGACGACAATACTTCCATAGAATTGCATCTACAGTAAAACAAATGAATGCTATGTTCAGATGCCATTACTATGGAACCACTGAAAGTTGACTTTAAGAACAAAAATGTTGACATCCTTGGAAGTTTTCACATTTTATAACATTGAAATAACGAAGATTATTTAAACATAAGAAACATAAGAAGGTGGCTTCCTTCTTATTTTTAGAGGAGGATTAAACTTCTAGGTCTCTAGAATACTTCTCATAGGTTCTTCCTGTGAACATGATTGATTGATGAGTCCTTCTTGAGATGTTTAACCCTCAGGAAGAGGCTTGTCCAGTCATTTTCAGCTGAGAGACTGGGTACACCTGGAACAGGTGACCAGTCCATCGCCATTTAACATAACAATCAATTACATGTGCCGACTTATACCTACAGTAATTTAGAGCAATGACCAAAAAGTCAATTTATTGTGTGGGAAAGCTAGCGTAGCAAGAGAAAACCCACAGGTGCACAAGGAAACCATGCAGAATACTAATGCTTAAAACCGGACCCTTATTACTGAGAGATGGTAAGGTCAACCATGTCTCCTGTGCAGTTACTGTAGATCAGCTACATGTAGATCTGCAATCAAATTTTTTACAGGTGGGTTTTTCTTTACCTATTGGGTAGCTTCTAATCTAGAGGCTAGGTTTGCTGCACTGGGATTTTCATCAGGTATGTCTGTTGTGAAAACCTGTTTTTCCTCTGCCTTATTGTGTGTTTAAAGTGTCCTTATCCTCCCTCATGGTGAATGGAAGACAGCTGTGTATGTTCATGATGAACTGAAGTTTTTTTCCCCGCCAAATGGTCATGTGTGAGAAAGTCTTTTGTATGCAGGGGTGGGTTGGTTTCCCTTGGGAGAGTGTGTGTGTGTGTGTGTACTGGGAGTTATTGTACAAATGTATGTACTGAGCTTGCCCCAGTCAGAGCTTTTTCCTCTCCTTCTGCAGATGTAAAATAGATCTGTGTTTTTCTTCCAATAATTGCCTCTGCCTCAGCTTCCTAACTGTAAAACCTTTTTTTGTTTGACTTTACCAACATATATTGGGCTTCACACACAATCCCAGTGAAACCCACCAAAAAAGATGGGTGTGAGATGAGCAAAATTGAAAAGGTTCCAGGTCCACGGCTATTTTTCAAGGGAGTGTGACTAATGATCCAAATGATGATGATGGTTTTAAACACCTTTTTACATTAATAATATACTCACTTGTCTTCCCTGATGTCGGTTAAGGTAGGAAGATATAGCAAAAAGAAGATCAAAAATGTTTTGGGAATCTTGAAAGAGAGGGCTCATAAAACAAGAGCAGAGCTTATTAGATGTATTGAACTACTTACGGCTTCTTCCCCTCCAAGGTGTTGAGATGGGTCTCAAGAGATTCCAAAAGACTTTCCGGGGCCTGTAGAGAAATTAAAAAGAATGACTATCAATCAATCAGATGCAGGGACGTTGCACTGAATGCTTCATGTAGGTATGCCCCCTGCATGTAGAGAATGAAACTTCCACAAAAGGATAGGATTTTTATTCTGTATATCAGGGGTGAGCAATGCTAGTTTACTGAGGGCCGGTATCCTGCAACCTTTAGAGGTGTCCTTGGTCCAACACACCTGAATCAAGTAATTAGATGATTAAGAGGACTCTGGAGGAAAGGATTGCAGAAACTAAATCGAAAAGTTGCAGGATACCGGGTCTCAGGAACTGGAATCGCCCACCCCTGCTGTATATTATGGTGCATTGCATCAGCTTCCGAACTAAGAAGTCAGAGTGATGGAGCTCTAAGGCAGGGATTTGGGAATTCCAGTTCCCGATGGCTGGTATCCTGCAACTTTTAGATTCACCCTTTGTCTAACACACCTATATGAAATGGCTGAGCTACCTCTGCAGTATGCAGTCCTTTCCTCCAGAGTCCTCTCAATCTTTGAATTACTTGATTCAGGTGTGTTGAACCAAAGGCATACCAAAAAGTTGCCGGATACCAGCACTCAGGAACTGGAATTGCCCACAATGCTGTGAGCTAAACGCATTCAAAATTTCCAGTTGTGGACACTTGTATTCCTCATTGTTAGCATTTCGCCACTACAGCTATTGTTACATCTATAACAATGACAGAAACTGTTATGCAGTTTGTTTGGATTTTTTTTTGGCTGGCAGGCTGTTTTCCACTCTGTTAATTAGAGTAAGCAGTGCACTTCTCTTACTCCTAATCACCCTCATTTTTCCCACCTGTAACTCTGCCTATCAATACCTGCCTCTCTCAGTCAGTCTCCCTCAGATTGTCTCCTTGCCTCCATGAGGTTTTCTTGTGTTTCTGTGCTCATCCTGCCATCTCTTTTCAGGTTTTCTTGTCTAGCTATCATGTTCTTCCTTAAGCCTGTCGACATATTCGGCCTGTTACCAGCCAGTTCAGTCCTCAACGTCAGGCTCAAATCATACGATCAGCCTGTTCAGC
This sequence comes from Cyprinodon brontotheroides, assembly GCA_018398635.1. Lineage (NCBI taxonomy): Eukaryota > Metazoa > Chordata > Actinopteri > Cyprinodontiformes > Cyprinodontidae > Cyprinodon > Cyprinodon brontotheroides. The sequence continues at coordinate 7,894,568 of JAGKQL010000063.1, forward strand.
CATTTTCTGCCTTTCCAACCTGCAACTAATCTATTGTACCTAACATCAAACTGTCTGCCTCCATCCCCTAACTCCCCAGCATTCTATAAACCTTTTAGGCTTAACCTCTTCTCTGTCCGAATTATCAGATTCTTGTCTAGGCTCGTAACAAATACCCTGTTCTTCACTGTATTATTTGCATTTAAATGTTTTATAATATAATAAGTGAAAACAGGATGCGTAAAGTGGCACACAAATAAGGAAGAAATGCTAAAAAAAAAAGGTTGAATTAAAAGTTTTCCAAGCGCTTTTATGAGTTACTGACATCTTGAATTCAAGAAGGGTATGGTCATGTTACACCGACTTCCTGAATTAGAAATTTCTCCTCATTCCAGTCAAAATTTGTTACTCAGAGATTAAAAATGCCACATTACACGTACAGATGAAACGGACCATTTCCATCACACAGTTTATGTCATGAAAGTTGAAGATAAAAGCAAACTGCAGCTATACAAGTAAAAAAAAACCTAAAGGGTAGAAGTCGGGAAACAGATATGATAAGAAGAAAAGACAGAATAACATTGATGCAAATCGAAAAGCACATTTCGCTCCAGTCAGAAAGCAAAGCAGCATGCTCTGCTTGCCTATATGGGACACAATCAGCTCCAAACATGCAAGAAAATGGATGGGTCAATATCCAGAAAGGTTTGTTCTTCTAAAGGTCAAAGCTAAATCCGTTAATAGATCACATTAATCGGCTTTCCTGACTCCCCCTTCATTTCCTGTGTCTGTCTTTATAGAGCTATTAAATCTGTTATTCTAACATTTGAAACGGACAAGAAAGCCAGACTGATAAGAAGCCTGGGAGGGATGGATAGACAGTTTATCCCTATGGGACTTTAATACGTCTTTCCTATAAACACCGAGTACAAAGAAAGCTGTCCTTTGGATCGAGACTGGGTATAATATACTTTGCTTTCTGCAGCAATAAAGCTATTAGATGAATATAGTATAAATCATTACGTATTATATACAATTATGTATTTTGTTGAAAATGTGCAGATATATGAAGATAACTTTAAATAAAAGTTTTATGAGTACTTTTTAGTTCTCAACTTGAGTGAGACAGATAACATCCCCCTGGTGCAAGTATTATTACAAACTAGAAGTTCAAATGTATGTTAGTTTTCTTGTTAAATTTAACTCTTGTGGTAGAAAAAAACATATTTATTTTATTTTTGGGCTTCTTTTCTAAGGTTTATACTCTAAGGTTCCATTTACAGCTAACAGCTTAGATGCCATTCAAATGTAATGCTAGAATTAAGACGCAAAGGAGTAGACCGAAATTGCAATCATCATAGTACTGTAAATATTTTCAACCACATAGACATAAAAATAACTGACTGGATTATTCAGAATCAGCCAGGACTGCTTTACCCAAAACTAATTTCAGTTGATTAACTCTGCATTTATTTGCTTATTTATTTATTTTACTTTGCATCAAACTTGCATTTAAAATCCATTGTTTTGATTTGATGACAAATTGGATGAATTTAGGAAATGGATGATTCCTAAAATCTTTCTTAAACACGTTTTCTGTAATTGTAAATTGATGCGTCTTGTTGGTTCATTTAATTCTGAAGGAGTGAAGTTTTTATAAGAACAGCAATAAAATCTCTGTGGACAAATTGCTTAAATTATTTAAAGCTTTTAATAAGGAGGCTTTTTTGCTATCACAGTTTGTTTTGTATAAAAACCATTCAGCTTTAAAGCTGGCATTAAAAAAAATACAATTTTCAGAAAGCCTAAAACAGGCATATTTACAACTATCTCACCTTTCTTTATCTTTTCTGTAGCTGTCATTTTTCTGTACCTGCAGTTGGGCCCAGAGTTATTCATATCCATTCCAGATAAACAATTAAATTAACATTTTAATTTTTTCAACATATTCATTCAGTTTCAAAAGTAATAGTATTGTTTTGCAGATGCAAAGCTAGAGATTTTATTTGATTCATAGCTGTAAAGAGAGCTAAAGTTTAGGGTGGTAGAAAAGAGGCTTTTTCTATCCCTCAGACTTGGAGCTCATCACTACAGATGACTCATCATAATATTTATGGCAACCTGCCAAACGCCCGTCAGCACTTATAAGGAGGGCGTGATTGCTTTAAAGCTAATAGACATTTACCACTGAATATATTAGAAGGGTATAAAAGTTCAACAATCCGTTTCAACAATATAGGAAAAGAAAAGAGATAATTTTTTTAAAACTGGCCCCACTTTTACATATTTTTATTTTTTTAGATATGTTGTTAGTGTTTTTAATCAAAATGAAGGTGAATGAAAATATTTAACATCTAAATCTGTCAGAGGGATTAGCAATATTTAGTCTACTTCTATATAGATACCTGGATTTATATTTGGATTTGATTTATATTTTTAAAATGAACTTTTGCATAGTTATTACAGTTGGAACCCCTTAAGATGCCAAAATCCGTAGAGATTCCCTAGTTTTTTTTTTTTTTAGTTTTTTTGAACAGCAATACAACAAAGATTTACATTGAGATGTTAAGACGTTTTAGTAGCGCTAAAAAAGGAGTAGGTAGAAGTTCAAGAACTTTGAAGAACCTATAATCAATAATAATATTCATGTTAGGTATCATATAAGGTCTTATGCTAAAAGGAGGCATTACAAATCAAAACACAGTTAAACAAATACAGAAAGTCTTATTTTGAAAGCAGTAGTACAGGAAAAAGAAGATATCTAGTGGTACATATCGAAAATGTTGCAAATGATCACGTTGAATTTTTGGGTCACATGCATAGTTCTTCAGAGAGTCACAATATTTAAGGTTTAGCTCTAAAATAAATGCTAGTTGGGAGAGAGTTAGCATGTGTGTTGGTGAAATAAACAGCCTACTGCAGGTAATCCTGCTTTACTAACTCATACTTTATAAGAAGGAAAATGAAAAGACACAAAGCAACCAATAGCTAATTTTCTTTAAAGAGAAGAGCCTCAAAGTCCATTCTTTGAGGCTCTTGTTAGCAGCAGAAATTTGACATGTTTAGTCTAGATAGGACATAAAAAAAACACCTTGAGCGAGAATGGAAATTTATTTATTTCATCAGTGGCAAAACAAAGATGATGAGCTGTTAGAAAAATGTTAGGAAAGCCAGCAGCACCCTGAAAAGTAAACGCGAATCCAGAGCGGTACAGCACCCATCATATATATTTCTTTACTATAAAAACCTCAATTATACTATTAAATAAAGGAAATCAGCCTTTTGTTTTCTGCTTTTTTATTGTACTCTGTCCCAAAGCCATCCTCAAACAGGTATAGTCAAAGAACTTTAAGTCAAACCAGAGCAGATTCCATGGTGCACATCTGAATTTGCAGCCTATTTAGCATGCCACTGATGCAAATCATTCAAGATGCCATTTTTCTAAGTACAATTTCAGCTGTTGAATTTCCACTGCAGCTTACAATCAGGAATGTGTCGGAAATGGAAGATAGAAAAAAATCAAGTTTCTCATTCTGGGAGTTCATTATATTTAAGAGTGATTAACAATTTGGGGTTTAGAACAAGTAAAATGAATCCTTATGACACGGGCAGCTGTGGAAACTCTACAGAACACTAAAGAGAGGCATTTCTTGAACTGAAATATGCTTTGCGGTCATAGCAGCGCTTGGTTAACAGCATTACTCGGCATATCACTTTTATCTAGTAAGCTTCTCCAGTTTCATGATTCCACTTCATCGGAGTGGCTACTCTGCATATGCTGGGTTTGCACTTGCTGTGCATTGTGCATCAGTTCATTGCTCTCTAAAGGGTAAGACTTGGCTAAGCTGTCTGCTCCCCAAAGCTAGCTCTGTGCACTACTCACACTCTCAGCCTGAATGATCAATCTGCATCTCTGGAAGTAAAAAGAGAAGGGGTTGGGCAAAAGAACCGTCAATAACAAAAGAACCGCAGCTCACTGGTTGGATGCAAGTGTCTGTGAATGTTTTGGCGTTTTTTTTGTTAAGAAGGAAAATGAGCAAACACCATAAACTACAGTAGGAGAAAAAAAGGGTGGAATACATTCATTCTTCATGCAAGACAGTTAGAAAGTCTTTAGGAAACAACAACATGCACTGTTAGACCCCCAAAAAAGGTACATGTGAAACATTTCTGCTCTTGCTTCTTGTAAAACAAACATTAATGGGAGATAAAAGGTTTTAATCTTACCTGAGTGAGCTCAGGTATGTCGTTTTTGTCTATTCCCACTTGCTATAAAAGAAAAACACGTTAAAAGGTTTTTCCTCGAGTGGATAGCTAGGAGGCTAAAGAAGGCGGTTTAAAGGATACCTCTGCGATTTTGAAGAACTCGGAAACCCGGGTCATTCGTGTCAGGAATCTCTTGTAGATCTCCAGCCCATCTTTACACTGGCTTCTCTTCATCTGGAAAAATTTCTCTGGACCAAGGATGTGGAAAATATATGTTTAGGATAGTGACGAGGTAAAAAGAGACCTTGCAACAGTCAAAAATGCTTCTTTGACTGATTTAATGGAAACAAAGGGTAGTCATACTTCGGCTTAACTAAAGTAAATAAGTAACACACTATAATGCATTAAAAAAAAAAAATGTATTTCTTCCCATGTTGTGGAGGGGGAACTGATTATTTCAGGCAGATAAAATATCCATTCTCTCCTCTCCTCCTCGCATATCTTTGGGAAAGAAAGAGCTACTGTTTCCAAATTCTCAAAAATTGTTATGTGTGATGGGAATTAGTATACTAGAAATTTCCTTTATCCAGTAATCTATCACTTCACTTCACTTTCACTTAATTTTTTAGCAAATAATCCAACATTAAACAACAAAACAACAATATCAAAACAAAACCAACAATTTACCAAAAAAAAAAAAAGGAATAGGCTGAAGCAAAGCTTATTCTTGCCTACCCTGTTTTATACTTAATCATATTTTACATTAGATTTGTAAGAAATCTTTTGATTTTAGAAGTTAACAAATTTAACTATGTTGATGTTACGGAACCTGACTTAGTTTACCAGATGAAAATGATCAATAAACATTGAGCTTTATATCAATAATGATTTGAACATTTGAATGAAGCAAGTGTTTGAAGCCCTAAGAATCCCTTTAGACTAACTTTATCCTATGATGGAAAGAAATCTGCTAAAGGAAGTACTTCCTCACCAAGCAGATTGATGATGCCGTCATTGTAGCAGGCGTACAGCTTGATTAGGTCTTTGAAGAGAAGGAGGAAGCAGGAATTGATCACTCCATTGTTCAGATCTTTTGGCTGAACCTGAGAAAAAGGAAGTAAACGAGTGTTTCAATTTAGAACCAAAGTTATTTAGTCGAACAAAAACCTCTTAACTCTGTAGATGTTAGCAGAAGCATGTGAGGGTTGGCAAAGGTGGGCTCTTATTTTTTATGGTTGGCCCAATGAAATTTGTCAATGCAAATGGTATTAAAACGGATATTTACTGGTTCCAGGCTATAATGTCTAAATATTGTGAAATACCAATGTAGCATTATATGTTTCACTGAAACATGGCTGCGGGGTCATATCCCTGACACAAGCATCTCTCCGAGGCTTTTTGGACCAATTGATCAACAATAGATTTAAATAAGACTGGAAAACTCAAGCTGGGTGGGTTGGCAGTGATTGTGAACAACAGATGGTGTCATTCAGGACATGTTGCTGTGAAGTTTTATCTCTGCAGTTTGTTTTCATGCTATGGTTTACCCCGTAAGTTAACTATTGTTCTTTTGGTAACCCTTTACAGTAGAGCCATTCAAAATGGCCCTTCCCAGCTGAATGGAAGCCCACCTCCCTCCAACTTCCAGCCACTGGAGTTACACCATCACGCGTATTTATTTACTCTGACTCCACCCTTTCACTGAATTACAGGGTCTGACTAGGAGATAATGTTTCTCTTTAGATCTTAATGTCCACAAATCATGACAGTAAGAATATTTTAATACAAAGATTGATGTTTAAAAAGGAATTGTAGGGGACCACCTAAGGACCAGCCAAGGGTCCATCAAGGAAATTGGGGGAAATTTTGAATGGCTACTACTGTAATCACCAGATACTTTTTTTCAAATCTTATTTAAAATCCAGCAAGAGGCTTCTAGAATGAGTTGCTATTGTTTTCTTTCACCGCTAGAGCTTTTAAATTGAACTGTATCTCAGAGGGATCTACCTCTGCTCTCTGTTCCTCTTGATGAGGCTGCTGATGCTTGAACCTCAATCTCATTTATTGCAGATTAAATTAAGGCAAATCCTTTGTCAGCATTCGGAGTTTACTTGTACGCTCAGCCTGGGTTCTTCTGATTTCATTAGTTTCAATGTGAACACATACTCACTGGGTACCCCCTCTTTCTGCTCACTGCATGCTCTGTGATGGGTCTAGTACCTTGTAGGTATGTTACTATAACGCTGTTACGTTTGTCTGACTGATATTCTAAGAATTTCTCTGTAGATAAAATAACTCATATATTGTTATTCAACTACTCAGGGGCAGACTGGACATCGGGGGATTGGAGATTTGCTAAAAGAAAATTAAGTAATTCCATTGATTTGTTTTTCTCAAGTTTCTGCTTTGCTCTCTTTCTGTTTCTGAGGCTCAGGTAGAGCTGCCGCCCCATTTAGCTTGGAGAAGAAGAGAAGGTGAAAAGGAAAGGAGACGACAGGGAAAAGATAAAGAATAGAGAAAACTGGATGCAAAATGTTATGAAAATAATGTCTGTCAGTAACAGAGACAAACACGACAGGAGTTACTTTCCCCATCCATCACTGCCGTACTGATTAAGTGAACAGTAATGACCTCTGAACCAGACATTGTCGCCCACCATCAAATATCACCCACCTCAAAATCCAAAAGTGAGTCAATATTGCTCTGCAGGATTGGCATTCCTTTCAAAAGCTTCTCCACCGACATAGTCCTCATCGCTCCATCCGCTCTGAAATTTGGTGAAACAGAGCAAAGGAAAATTGCTTAACGACTCCATCTAGCATTTAGATTTGACAAAAAGAAACGCATTAACTTTTCTGAGGCGAGTGGGGACGAAATGTTCAGAAAAACTTTGACAATAAAGCTTATTGCACACCTTTGTATCTCATTTCTATTTTGTTCATTTTCATACTCGGCTCTTTTCATTGACAGCATTTGTGGCCATAGAAACCCTGTGTCTGCCAGCTGAATTATGCTGTGATCTCTCCAAGCGTTAGTTATAAAAACAGCTGCATTTAAACCTTTATTCTGGATCAAATCTAAGCACTATTCTTTCAACCATAGTCAAATCACAGACACATCATGATAGGTTAGTATCAAAAGGAGGTGAGAGAATTTTAAACTCTCAATTAAACCAATAATGTTTGTCTACTAATGGAATCATAGCAGTGATGAAAATAAAACAGAGATAGAAGCATTCATACCCTTTCTTAACGCGTCCAAAGTCGAAAGACATCTGTCTGTAGGCGAAGGCCTTCTCGTTGAGATAGCGGCTGTAACGTCTGATGAACGTGGACATGTCGTAGCCTGAGGGGAACACATTCATAATATAATATCAGCAGTAGTCACAGCTGGATTTTTTAATTCTGATGCACATGTGAGACAAAGGACAACGGTCCATGTTTAAGCCATAAAATTAAGAGCGGATGAGTTGTTGCTGCACACTATTATCAGTGCCATCTGGTCATTCAGTCTTCTGTGTCTTCTTCTCTTGTGAGCAACATAACATTGTGTTCAGGGACAGGCCAGTTTGCATCAGTACAGAGTCTGTGGGAATTTCCCTCATTTTCCATTCCGAAAAATTAAAATGAAACTTTTTTATATGTATGCAAATTAAAAAACATATTTTTTCTACATAATGATAACTATAAAATGAAATGGCCTCCAGTTGTTTATACTGTATCCTGGGCAGCTGGGGTGCATTGGGTAGCCTTCAGCAGCCTGGATTAAAATCTGTGTCACTATTAAAACAGTTACGTTAGATTTTTATATTCAGATTAAATTACAACCATTAAAACACATCTATAAATATGGCTCATTCTCATGTGCAGCTTGAAGCAGCCACATCATTACACGTATAGGTGAAAAAAAAATAAGCTCTCAGGGCCAGCATAAAAATAATCTGTCCTTTAATAAAGTTATAGTAAAACCTAAAACAGACACAGCTGTGCTTTTTATTTTAAATAAGCTGACATTTTGATAGTATGTAAATGTAAAGATCCCTGTTATAAAATTCTACAACAAAAAGAAAATATTTGGGCAGAAGCTGCACATATGCTGGATGCTGATGAGGATTTCTTTAATATATACATAATTAATTAAGCATTAATTTCCGCATTTTTTTATCCTAATAATTTAATAATAATATAGTGCATGCTCTCTTTGAGCTCAGAGGATGTCAGAACGGAGCAAGACGGGAGGAACAACGGAGGCTGTAGGCTTTGCTTTGCACAGGGTGGCTGCGTCCAGCGGGCTGTGAAAAGAACTTCATTTTAAAACTGGTACATTCTGCTCCTCATCTATACGTTAACAGCTTTCTCTGTGCACAGCATGCTTGCGTGCTCTTTCTTCCATGATAACAGTTTATATGCAACATTTTCCCCCTCATTCATAAAACGGTTAAATTGGGGATATTTCCAGAGACGGCTTTAGGTCAAAAACAGGGACAGTCCCCAGAAATCGGTGACGTCTGTTCACCCTACACAAAACTTTATATATTTATACTCCTCTTAAGGGCTGTGAACTGTTCATAGGTTAAAGTTAACAGACTAGTTTAGGTGAGTCCATTAAAATGATTTCTGCACCACAGTATGACTAGCCTGGGTGCCAGTCGAACTTAGTCCCGCCTACAAGGTTTGAGTTAGAGAGGAAGTTAGGTCTGGCTCTGCTCCATAGTAAGCGCGAGTATTATCACCCACTGTCTGGCGATCCAATCAAATTGTCAGGGCGGGCTTTTATTACGATGATGGACAGATGATCAGAGAGTAGCGTAATCAACCCGTGACCAAAGCAGCAGCTTGGGTGACAACAATAATGGCTGCCGCTGGAGAGTTTAGGTGAGTAGATTCTGCTATTAGGTCTGTTCTAGAAGATATCGACAGCAAATTAATTTTAAAAGAGGAACAGAGAAATGCCGATCAAGGCTCATCTTCTTATTCTAGGCGTGAAACTGCACGCTTTGATTTTTGTGGACAACAACTATGCCTCGCTTAACATACGTCACGCACTCCGTTATGCTCTTATTGGTTGTAGGTCTATCCAATTGAGTGCAGAGGCATTTTTTTTCCTGGTTCGTTCGAAACACGCCCCCATAATCACAGCTCTATGGAGCAGTATCAGACTCATATTCTGACTAGAATTGAGTCGGGACTACGTCAGGCTACAGCATGACCTCACTGACTGATTGTTAGCTCCAACCAAGTGAGGTTAACGTTACTATTAATGTTACTGGATAGAGGACTCCTATGGGGTGAAATATGGTAACCAGTTTACTACTGGATGAATTGAACAGCAATGCTCCACCCAGATCAAGAATCCCAGTGTCCTGGATAACTAGACTTGTCAAGTTGCAACATTTTATATTCAATACAACAAGAAAATGTCATCATAGGAATTATTAAGTAAACTAAAAAGGTTCATTCTGATATACTTGAACATATACTTTTAGAAACTATAAGTAGACTTGGAAGTTTATCACCATAAGATCCCCTTAAGCATACCTCAACGTAAACGTAAAATCTCCCAATTTAGTCCCAAGAAATATATTTGATTTACACTTCTATTATACATTATAAACTTGGGATATATACTTTTTGTATTCTTATATATCTAGTTTTAGTAAGGGATAAAAACAGCTAACCACAGCATAGAGATTAAAATATAACAAGCTTGAATCAATAAGCTTAGAAATAAGCATTTTACACGTGTATCACAACCAGGGGAGGACGATAATCTACGTCCAGAAAGTAACAAGTTGGTACAGTGATTAGCTTCACAGAGGCTAATATCCTGTTTAAGTAAACAACGTGATTTAATACTTCAGGAAAAGGTCGACACAAACTCGGCCTTTCAGTCTACTGAACCTTTGGACTCAGTTTATTTTACTCCTAAACAAATTAAATCTATTATATTTATTTTGTAAAATAACAACTAAGCTTGTTATTGTTTTGGCATTTTCTAAACTGTAGCTACAAAAGTAAGGTGCTTTAACTCTATAATAGAAATTAAAACGTTCAAAAATGTGTTTTATCTTTACAGCACATACTTTTTACACGAAGTCAGAACCTGAAGAAACTACTGTTTGTTAAATGAATATCTATATTATTAGAAGCACCTAATCATTAAGCATTTAGAACATGCCTGATGCATATCATTGATGAAGAAAAAAAGATTCATTATTTTGACAGCATTTCACTCTTTTTATTTCAGCATGAATCATATGAGCATTTCTAACGAAAATATATTGCATTATAATTATGCATATTTTTCTTAAGATTATCCATTGACTATGATAAATAAAGGAAATATATCCCTGCAGTTGGATATGAGATAAATAACCTGGCATCTGCCCTTTTCATTTTTCTGACTTTCTGATGGTGATTTATGTTTCAGAGCCTTTAAACACATTCCTGAATATTGTAAGAGCTAAAAAAAAAGGCTTAAAATGTTTGTCTCTCAAAACCATAAAGTCAACCAAGTAAACATCTGTGAACCCAGTGTTTATCTCCATGGTAATGTCCTAATTACCATGGCGATTGGTTCATCTGATGGGAGCAGGGATCACTGGGGGAAGCTTGTGTGTAATTTTGCCACATTAACTTTCTAAGAGATAACCTGTAAAAAAAAAAAATCAAAACAGCACATCTAGAATATTAAAGTTTTCTTTTTGCCAACAAATGTACATATTTATCAATAACCATTCAGACCGTTCATATTTTGGCGTTTTTGCTTGGTTTGCTCGGTTTGATTCTGCTGCAGTGTAGATGTGAAGAGCTGGACTCCTCTTTGAGAGCTGTGTATGATGTCGTAATTGTTTTGGAACCGACACCACTCACCATGGGAACCAGTTTTGTCCAGGAAGTTCATGAGGTTGAACAAGGTGTTTCTAGATCCCAGGAACTGGAGGAATCTCTGCAGAAAAGAACGAAAGCAAAATGTTAAATATTTATCCTTGTGCTGATTAAATGTTATTTACTTCTTTCATGTCTTTAGAATAACAGATATTTTTTCAGTGGAGTCGTTTGGTATGAATATATTACGAGGATTAAAATATTTTTATGCAAATTTTTCTTGATATAAAAAATGAAGTGAAGCATTAATCTCATTTAGATTATAAGCTGAAACTACATTGCAGTGTATTAAAGACTTATTTTATAGGGACATAGCTAATCGGCAAATCCCCTCCTTAGATGGGCCTTTAACTGAAGGAAATGTAACAGTAAATGCAATAATAGAAGTAACATTTTACCTGGGAGCAATATTAATCACATTAAATCGCTAACATTTAAAAAAAATTCCAAGCTTAAAAACTCAAAGACATTTTTTGTTGTTTTGTTGTATGTTTATGTTTTTGTAATGCCTTATGCTTCTGTCCCTCTCAGATATTAAGCTCTGTTACCAAGCTTAAATGTGTTGGTTGTAATGCACTACAGTACCCTGCCTGTTCTTTGTTTAATTTTTGGCTGAAGGTAAATATGAATGGCTTCAGATATTTGGACAAGACAAACAAAAACCCCCACAGAAGTCCCAGTTTGTGGAAGGTGAGTCATTGTTCATAACCGCCGTTCTACATGTGATGAGGAATTACTACATTTTACAAACATCCTTTGTTTTTTTGTTTTTTTCTTTCTGGGTGTGTGTGGGGAGGGGTTTATAGAGAATTGAACCAAGAAATTCCAACATCTTCTGCAGGCTCAAAAATGCATGTTGTTTTGAATTATCAACATTCTCCTGTTTCCTGCATGGTATCTATCTGATCATACTTCCTGTCTCTATTCTGCTAATCTGTGTTCATCAACCAACAGACTTAAGAGGTCCAATAAGTAACTGGAAAAGAGATATAGAGAGAATCTAAAGATGCACAACAGCTTAGAACCAGAAGCAGAGGGAGGCAATGCTCACTGACTCCAGCAAACTCACACATTCTGGCCTTACCTCATTGCCATGCACCATGAGGTGGTGTGTGGTGATAAGTGCTTTGAAAACCACCACCCAGCTGGCATTCCCCACCCTCTCCATCAGCACGTCGGCCATCTGGGGGATGTTCACGTTGGAATCCTGGGTGGCCTGGATCAGGTCTGAGGAGCAGAGCGAGAAGAAAAAAAGCAGGTCAGGTGACAAACATGGCCAGGGACATGGGCAGTACTGCTGCTGAAGTCGGCAAAACTTTCAGTCAAAAATAATCTAAACAGATTGGTGCATGGAGGAAGACAGATGGGTGGGAAATCAGCAGGACTATGGAGAATAAATATGGGGAATTTAAATATCCGTGTCAATAAAATGCTGTGTTTTTCCATCATGTTCACTGCTTGAAGAAGTATGAGTAAAAATGACATTCCACAAATGCAGCTGAGGGATTGCAATTATTATTATTATTACTCACAAAACTACATTAGTGTCAGGAAACAGATGTATTCAAAAGATCGACTTCCTATCTGCAATGGGAATCTAAAGAATGGTTTGTAAGCTGATCCAGCTCGGCTTTCATGAAGCTGCTGTTTTGCGTTCGGCTGACATGTTTTAAGGGGGCTGTTTCACATTATGCTGCTTTTGCTTACTGTGAGTCACACTGGCTGTTTCTTTGTTTGGTTTGTGCAGCAGAGCACTTCAGCTGGCAGGGGCAGCCGGGAAGACAGTGGAATATTCCACAGCAGAGAGATTCATAGAGAGGAACACAAGAGAAGAGACGAGTGCAATGACATTTAAACCTGAGTGCCACTAAAATAATGATCAAATAACATATTAAACCAGCAGAACATGATTAGGAAAGTTATATCAAAGGAACCCTCCTGTAGATTGTTCTTCATGAGTAAAAACAATCAAAATATTTTTACACCCTGATCCTTTACTTTTTTGTTTTTTATCTTCTGCAAAATTTTTCCCCAAAAACAACCCTGACAGCTAATTGTGTTTCTTATTATCCCCTTGACAGAATAAGGCTTTTTAAAATGAAAATGATCAGGGACTGTCACACAACACAGAACCGGTACGTTCAAGTGATTTTTGCACAGTGTGATTGGGACCCATCATGAAAACGAACTAGCAATTATCACCCAACCTCACGGAGCATTTCACTCCACTTATCTCAGTTTTATTTCCATGAACCGCTACAGAGTTCAAAACAAACTGTTGTTATTTTTAAGCTTGAAGCTCCCTCCTTACTCTTTTGTATATTTTGTTGGTGTTGCAATGATGAAGGAATTCTGCTACCTAAACTCAATCATGTCCCAGACTTCCAGGGACTGAAAGAGGCACAAACTGGGCACTAGTTGGTTAAGCAATATTTTTATACTGAAAGAAAACCTGCATTTTTTGGTTAACTTGTTGTCTTAATAATGGTGCAGTTGTTAGAACTGTTGCCAAGCAGCAAGAAATACTAGAAGAAATCAATATCAAGGCGGTGATGTATTTCTTAATGAGCTGTTTTTCCCACCATGTCAGGATGCAGGTATGGCACCTAAGAAACAGAACCAACAATGTTCGGTCTGCCTTTAAGAGTGTCACTCACAGATTGCTTCTTGAAATTAATACTTTCACTTTCATAGTTATTTGCTAATTGAATGATTGTTGGATGAAAATGATTTGTTCCAAATTTGCTGCAAAATTCAAAGACAAACAGACAGAAGCACAGATTCATTTCCCGACCAAGCAGCACAAGACTGGTGTGCTTTAACTGGACAGGACACCATCGTTGGGATAAATGGTACCAATTTGACAAATAAAGCTAACCCAAGGCAAATTTATTTGTATAGCACAATTCAGTACAAAGACAATGCAAAGTGCTTTACATGATTAAAATACAGGAAGATAAAACAGAATCAAAGCAAGTAGGAAAAAAAAAAAATGAATCAAATAAAAAATAAAAAAATGCAGAAACAAAAAAGAATATTAAAAACAGTTGGGTTAGCATTTGATCAAAAATTTCTCCTTGGGCAGTTGACAATTCCCCAGAACGTTGCCTTTTGTTCTACTACCATAAAACTACTTTCCCATTATCTACAAGGTAAGAGCAGCTCTACCCTCGATATGCAATTTCCTGTCTTTCATTACACACCAATCGAGCTGATGACTTAATCCAGGATAACTGGTGATCCCTGGCCTAGATTACTTAGGTCTCAGTAACACCTGCTCACATTGGCTTCAGATGCGCGGCGCCTTAACAGCCGACGGAAACCACCAACTCCCAGACCCCTCTCACACACGCCCTTCTTTACTCACTGAAGATGCGGCTCTGAAATCGGAAACAGGTGTGTACATTTAACTCCCTGAGAACAGAAGTTCACTTGAGTTTGTTCTAACTACACATAGCGATAACTGACCCAAATAAGGACCTTTCGCGCAGAGCTTGTTCTACAGGTAACTATTCTTGCTGAATTTTCTGCCCGATATGCAATTTAACTGCTGCCCAGATAGCTCAGCACCAGGTGAAAGGAGAGGTTTAAGCCTTTTGTGACTTGGAATCACTGCAGCGCCACATCCCACCGCCTGGCAACGTAAAGATTAGAGTCTTGGACGTCTCAGTAAAATTAAGTACCTTCTGGTGGCACCTACAACCTTCCTCTCACTCTTAGAAAGAGCCTCACGCGTCCTATGCGAGGTCTTTTGGTTCACAGGTGGAACAAAACCTGAACTGCCTTTCTGCTCCCCCAAAAGAAAAGTTATTTTTTATTTTTTCTTTAACATTTTTGTTTATTGCAACATTAAAAGAACCTTATTTTCTTAGCAATTGATCAAGAAATTTCTCCTTGGGCAGTTGACAATTCCCCGGAAACCTTGCCTTTTGTTCTACTACGATAGAACTGCAAAACCTTTCCCATTATCTACAGACAATTTAACTCTGCCCGATACACCAATCCTATGGTGCCAACCTGGATAATTGGGGGGGATCCCACTCTAGATTACCGACGTCCCAGTAAAATTAAATGCCTTCTGGTGGCACCTACAACCTTCCTCTCAGTCTTAGAGATATAGCATTAGCAGAGGTGGGTAGAGCAGTCAAAACTGTTACTAGAGTGAAAGCAATACTGCTTCATCATATTTGTATTTAAGTAAAAAAAAAAAAGTAGCCATCCCAAAAATGACTCCTGTTAGAGTGAAAAGTATTTGGTAAAAAAAATGCAACTCAAGTACAGATTAACTGAGTAACTTACTACACATAATCATAACAACTGATTTAATGTTTTCAAAATAATGTAAAGTTAAAAGAAAATATACAGTTAAATAGATTCAAAGAATGAGATACAAAAAAAATATACATTAATTTCACAATAACATATTTATGTGAAATTAAACTTTTCAATACATTTTCTATGTTGTAAAACAAACAAAATCATTGGTTGAATTATGTTAGAATCAGGCACAATTACAATATAATGTTAACTGTGTTTTTACTAGACCTTCAAATGACACGGCAAACTCAGCAAATGGAAAATAACTAGCCAGACACTAAACCACTCTTCCTGGTGAATACCCGGTTAAAAGCTTGTTCTTTATTCAGTGAAGTTACTCACAATGGACTGAGTAGCCAGGAATTGTATACAAGAGTAGGAAATTCTGTTATAAAATTACTCCTAATAGATATTTTTTTCAAAATGTAATCAAGTAAATGTAACTGAGTAAATCCAAAAATGTATAAAAAAATAACAACATAGTTTTCCTAGGTTGAAGACGTTTCACTTCCCATCCAGGAAGCTTTTTCAGTTCAAAATGTCTGAATTAGTGTTGAGTTCCAAGATTTATAGAGGGGACCAACCAAGCTTTGTTTTATCTTAGAAAACATGCAAATTGAAACAACAGGTCTGCCCCTTAGGAATGGGGAGTCGATGTCTTTGTTGGCCTGGACTATGGCCTGGGTGACAGAACATTTTCACCAGCATACTGAGTAAATGTAACTAGTTACTTCCCACCTCTGATAGCAAGCATAGATATGTTGCAGAGATATTAGGTTCTTAATAAAGAATAAAAACAATAAATGTGCTAAGATTCAATTACAAACAGTATTCTTGTTGCAACTGAAGTGCAACAAAAGAAAAAAGACAATAGTGGTCCCCAGAGTGGCATTGAATGTAAGAAAGTATCTTTTCAAATCCTGAGATGTTGATATCTTTGTTTTAGAAAGATTTTTGTCTGTTCTTCCTGTTAAACTAACAACTTGGCTTCCATCTTAGATTTTCAGCATAAGATGGTAGAGCTGGTTAAGACATGTGTCTGTAAAGATTCAGTTTATGAATTCGACATTTAACTTATTATAAAACAAGCTTTTGGGGCCTTGGATTTGAGTACCTCTGATATAGAAAATTGACAATGGATGTTATGTTTGGAGGATGATAACGTAACAACAAAGTAAAACAACTGCCGTTAAATGGCGGAAACTCATTTTAAATGTAGGGCAATTTTTAGGGCATGTATGCGAAAGAGAGAAAATAATATCTATCTCTTAAACTTGAGCCAATTCACCTTTAAGGACTTAGCAGGAATTCCATAAAATGTGTTTTATTTCTTAGGTCTAGACCCACATAAACAACTTCACCATTTGCCAACACAAAACGCCATGAAAACAAAGTTGGGCCAATAAAGATGTAACATTTAATTTAAAATTTTGCAAATAAAACAGCTGTTTTCAGATAATTAACTTTGTATAAAAAAAAATGACACATTCCCAAACCAATTTGAGTTTTCTTTTATAATCAATCCCCCACTTTGTCTTTTAACCAATTTAAATAGCTACAACAAAGCCTAACTACAACCTGAAGAATGTTTTGTCAAGCTTGTGTAATCACATTTAGGCCAGAAACGTTCGTAACTCAATTTTCACATAAAGGATTTGATTTCTTCTTGGAAATATGTGGTTCCTCAGACCAACTCTAAGATATTCAACATCTTTATATATAAAGATAATCATAGATTCATTATAATCATCCAATATCACAGCATAATCAATGCTCCATTGGTGAACCGTAACTACACATGAGGACCGTTCAATGATTTAAAAGGGCCCAGATGCAAATCCTCAAAGAACATGCACATTTTAAATGTTTTCTTTACTAATGTGGGGTAAGGAAACCATTCTAGTTGTAGCACAGATCAACAAATAGATTTAACAGATTGCCAGGAATTCACACTGATTGCTGTTAACACTTTAATACCTCTGTAACACCCATGCATAGTGGTGCACGATGGTTGCTAGACGTTAAAAATGGGAGAATTAGCAGGAAAGGCGTATTCAGATCCCACAAGGATTCACAGCCCACGATAATGACTGGTTGGCATTGTTTTTTTCAAGAGCTGGGCCTCTGGTTATATGACACGTCGAGAGATTCTCACTATTTAGACATTCTAACAAAAAAATCAAGCTACCTGCACATTTGGGATATGCAGCAGGACAAAGGTCCAAAGCACACAAGCATTTCTGGCAGTAAATCGATCAAAACAGAAAAGGTTTTAGAGCGGCTTAGTCAAAGACTAAAACTTTATCCAATTAAGGTACTGAGGCCAAAACCTGAATAGATTCCTCTGAATAACAATCCAGTTAAAATAAACAAAAGAGTAGCACACAACTACTTCCCATGTAAAAGACTAATTGTCTTCTGTTGCTGCCTTGCTTGTTGGGGGCAACCAATTGTTATGTTGCAGGGAAAAGTACATACATTTTTTTAATTCGTGCTCAGTTGGTTTCAATGCTTTTGTCCCCAAAAATCCATATTTGGTTTGTTTGACAGCAGCTGTAACATACTAAAAACTAAATTTATAAATTTCTCACTGTATTTTGTGTTTTTAGTATGATTAGATTTTCTGTTTATATTTAATATTTAAATACATGTACAAGCAAGGATTAATTATTATTAACAGATGAGGACAAAAGATCAGCAGCAAAGATCGACTTGGAAAAATAAAGTAGCACTTTAATTCTTAGAAAAAGTTGCTTAAAAAATCAAAGAAAAATTAGAACACAAAATCCAAAGCAAACCACACATCATATAAGTAAGACATCTTAAAAAATTCCACTGCTCATGGTGAGGACTAATTAAGAGGAAATGCAAGTTAGAGACCTGTACTAAAGGTAGAGTTCGCTTTTTCTAATTTGGAAATTAAAGTTTAAAATAAATTTAGTGAAACCAAAGCAAAAAATCATCAGGTAAACAATCCTTGTCATATCAATAAAGAACACCAAATAACAACATACCAAGAGACATCTAATGCTTTATTCTCAGAACGTTTAGATCAAAGCTTTTGTGTGTAATTTCACGCAGTATTGGTTTTTGATTTGGGAAAGATGCCGGCTCTCAATGACTCTCTGAGACTTTTCATTCTTGAGCGTTAGTGTACTGAAGGGTTGCTATCAGCTGCTATCCCTAATGTTTTGCATATTTCAATCTCATCACAAAATATGTCTGTACGCGATGGCTTGTTGATGACTTATACGTTCAGGGCTGAACTAAAGTATTTTCCAGTTTTTAAAGAATCTGGGATATTTAAAGCTCCAGTAAGGAGCTCTGAGGAAACTATCAACTTAGCCTGAAAACTTAAACAAGCACACCTTAAAGGACCTGTTAGGTTCAAAACTGTAGGTTTGTAAAACAAGGACTGAATACACAGAGAGGGATTTTCAACAACAGCTTCTGCAGGAATGGAAAGAGCCCAACCTAACTTCCAACTCTTTTAACGACCCTCCTCCTGCATTCGTCTTTTTATTCACAGAACATAACATAGTTACAAAAGAGAGTATTGTTCTGACAGGACAGTTGATCAGGTCATAAGACACAATGCTCTCCTCTTGACTGAATCATAAGACAGAATGAAGCATCTCCTTGCTTCAATGTTTATAAGCACACACACATTAATTTTATAATCATCATTGAATAAACCTAACAGGACTCATTCTTACTTTCATGCTGCTGAGCAGAGAACCCTTATACTGTATGCAACAGGTATAGCTTTATTTTTTAATGTGAGGAAGTGTTTCCAAACCTCAAAGGTTCTGTGATCAACTACCATTTAAAGTTGTTTGCTGTGTTTATGATAGCCCCTGTTTGGTTTATTACAAAGAAAGCAATACGTTTGCATCCCTATTTTTTAATTATTTTTAAGAAAATTGATATGTTTTTACATGTGTTTCTGACTTGTTTTTTTTTTTTTTTGTAAAAAATGTGAGACACAGTGTAAAGAGAGCAGTTACATTATTCCTATCATGCTTCATACTGAATGACCTTCTAGAAGGAGTTTTACAACATTTTCCACTGTTCAGATGACAGCTCATCTGGTAAAGGCCATGTTCACAGTCATTTAGCCTGGCCCAACAGCTTAGGTCTTATGTTTTACCACCTTTCTATAAATATGGGTCTATTAGTGTGTTCTATAAGACACTGAAGTGAGGCCAAGGTTCACGGGTCATCCGACCATGAGCCATTCGATTGGCTCCTTTGCTTCCTCTATCATTCTTTCATCATACAGCAATGTTTAGTGTGCGTTTCCTCTTGAATAGTAAGACAGCAGGAGCTCTGGAACGCATAAACACACACTGAAACACAGTGAAAAGCGTACACACACACACACAGTGTTTGCAGGATAATCCCTACGGGGCTGATGAGTCAGCAGCATGCATCATCACCATCCTACGCTCTTCATGTCCCTGTCTCTCTTTGTCTGTCAGCCCGTCTCACTCTCTCCCTGTTTCTCTTCTTCTGCTCCCCCCTGTAAGAGTTATTGCTGCTAAAACCCTGAGAGCAGAATGCAATGCTTCTACTGTACATTAAACATTGGCTCAGATAGGTATCTCAAGGTCAACAGCAAGAGCATCCTTTCCAGGAATTAGAATCTAGAGAAATGTGTTGAATTACTAAATATGCAAAGTGACAAAAAGAAATACTGTCAATACTGTTATGGCGGTGATGACTGGCTTGATTGTTCATTCCATTCACCTGTCTAGCTCTGCCCAGTTTCACCTGCTCCTGTCTCTATTTAACCGGCCTGCTTCCATCATTGCCAGATTATTCAAGCCCTTCTAGTGAGTATTAGTGTTTTCTGATTGCCTGATCTTGACCCATTCTGCCTTTTGACCTCTGAGCCTGTCTGTTCCCATTCTGATCTGTTTGCTTGACCTGTCGGCCGACCTGTGCTGGATTCTGCCTGTTGACTGAACCTTGAACTGATTCCTGACACCGCCCTGGATTTCTCTTTGGTACCTCTTTAAATCTTTGATCTTCTGGACAGGACTCCTGTGAACCTTGACACTGGCTTTGACTTCGCCCTCTGGATTGTCCTGGCTTCTTTTGTTTGCTTGGATCTGATCTCCTGCCAGTTTTGCAATCTTTAAGGTTTCAGCTTCTGGAATTCTTTGTGCAGCGTTAATCCACCTCTTCCTCTGGGCATGGACTGAACTTCAAGACCAGGTTAGTGGCTTACACATTTGTAATAATCCTCCACAAGTTTAACCTGGACATAAACCTGTGTTTTCCACCTGCAGAGTTTCTTGCCTTAGACGTCCTACCTGCTCACTGAAGATCCGTTATTTTTAAATAAACGTTTTCTGAAACATCATGCTGTGTGTCTGAATACCGGGTTCCCTGTTCTGAGGCTTGAAAAATATGAACTTCCCATTAGAATCCTAAAGTACACAATATTTGCACCGAATGGCAGAGAAATATTCCTCCTCCTCTACAGATTCCCTGTATCCATTCAAGCTCATCTCTAATGTCTCAAGTCCAGGCGCAGTGGTGATGGTCTAAAGTGGCCAGGCAGTATCTTCAAGCTGAAAGTCTGAAGCGGAGAAGCTGAGGAAAGATTTAAAAAAATCAGACACTCTGCCCAAAGAAAATTAGTCATTTGCAGAACTGACTTAATCTGCTGAACAATATGATCACCTGAAACCAAAGGCATTGTCTAGAGTCCTAAGTGTTCAGCCTTTTATAGAGTAAACATTTTAGATAAAAAAGTATCTTTGAACCTTGAATTTGCTTATTTTTACTATGACTAATTCCCTGCAAGCATACTAATTAAAGAGGCATATACAATTTAATATAAATGTGAAGATGATGACTTTATTGAATTGCCTTTTTAACAAGTTATTTAATGGTCGTAAAACAGTCTTGATACATGGCTCATGAATTAATTGTGAACCATGTAGCTAAATGAAAATCAGCCACTTCTTCCCTAAAAGCCTTATGACTGAGTATTTACATGTGCTTAGGTTATGTTCAGCACATATTAGTTATCTGCTTTTTAGTCTGTTTTCACAGCAGCTACGCTAATTCCTAGCAGTTAATGGAATTTTTCAGTGTTAGTACTGGCCTATTGGAATTGGTGCTAACCTTTTGTACAATTACCATAAACATGCATGAGGTGATAGCAACCATGCTATATCACATATTCACAAGAAAACACTTTACAGGACTATAGTCCAGATTTGCAATTTTTTGTCCTACCACTGGTGACAAATTGAAGTGACACCAGTGTTGTCCAACTGCATGGAAGAAGAGAAACATATTGCCATAGGTACAACATTTCTGTCATAAATGTGGATTGGCTCTCTTTTCATTCCCAGGGCCGATCTGAGCTCGCTTTTGTTTGTTGAAAGCTGCCCCAATATTTACTTTCATTTTAATTGGTCGCTCATCAAAGTAGCAGGCAACACGTCAAGCCTAAGCACACGGCGAGAGAATCCAACCCCAATCACTCTGTCATGAACTGTCAAATGAAGCCTGTAGAGGCAGTTAATAGAGGAAAACTAATTTAACACATCGGACAGTTGTCGGTACAGGAAATAAAAACAAAACACTTTAAACTTGTCACATTCTCTTTTAAAACAACCAGAGCTGCTGCACAGGACTATAAACTATAAAGATAAATTCAATGAAATATTAGATTAAAAACTATAACAGATTAAAAGATATATATTCTAAAAGGTCCCACATCATGCTCTTTTAAACTCTTCATAGTCACCTATGGGAAAATATGATAAAAAATGCTGTTTGCATTACATGGGTATTGATTTGTTATGAAATGTAGTTTTTTTCCTCCCAACTCCTAAGAAAAACCCTTGCCTTCGTAGTGAAGGCCATATAGGTCTCATTTCGTTAAGTCACAGCATCACACCACTCCTGAAGGCTGATCAAAGTCCAAGACGTTTGGACTCAGGTTTAAATGACAGACCTTAGCTTAAAAGCAGAGGTTGCTGCTCTGTGTAGATTAGCTGCTAAAACAACTACTTTGATTTAAACTCTAAGCTGGAAATAACTGTGCTCTGCCTTACATCACCCCTCCCTGATTTGTTTACAGTACGGGCACAGGACGGTCAAGGTGGGTGCTTGCTGCAGAGTGTAAATAGGGGTGGTAAATATGTGATTTAATCAGATAATATTCTAATTGTCATATATTTTTTTATGAACACATGTCCTACTGGTTATTGGTTAGAAGTGTGAATCAAGCTCAAATCATAGTCCAAACGATAATTGTGCACATATATGGAATGCTTTCCCTGCATCTTCCATTCCATATAATTGAATATTGGAAAAAAATATTCAGCTACAAGTCAAACATATTTCAGTTAAAAACTAAAACTAGCTACTATGTACAAAGAAGGCGGAAAAACATGGTTGAAAACCATTATCAGTGAGATGATGCAATGATTTCTCAGTTTAATATGGATTTTGTGTTTGAAAACCAAAGTTTATATTGAAGAATTTGGAATTAGATCAATGAGATCAGCTAATTTAAAGCAATTTGAGTTTTTTCGAACCAATTCCCAATGCAAACCCCAGATTAATAAAACATTATGTAGCCAAGTAATGTTTTATTAACTAATTTGCTTAATCAAAAATCAATAACCTTCCGTTAATTATTAGTCAACGAGGAGACATGAGGATTACATTAAATTACTTTTGGTCATAATTTGGTAATCCAAATGTAATGAGAATATTAGAAAACACGTAACAATTAAATTTATATTAGGGTTTAAACCCTTAGTGAAATAAAGCTTGTTTCAGCTTTATAAACAACAGCTCAGACAGGTTACCATGCTCTCCGTCTTGTTAGCTCTGTCTTAACAGAAAACACATGAAATGTTTTGGAAAGCTTGGGTTTTCTCCAGCATTTGGCTGCTTAGCATGACAGGCTCACAGCAGGGCTTTTCCTTTGCTCTAGCCACACATCAAGGGAAGGTCTTCCTTGGAGGGTCCCACCTCCAAATAAAGACCTTTCAAAGTTTTTCAAATGGTCTGTTTCACAGCTAAGGGCGGATTTAGGAAATATGGGGCCCTTAGCAAAGACAGGCAGGGGGCCCCTTAATTGAGAATACCAAACATAAAACAGACCCATTACACAGAAACAGATACTTTAATAGAATAGACATACATTATTTGATCTACGTTTTTTCCCTCTCTTCAAGTCGCTTTTCTTGTGGTTTCCCTCTATATGTTTTGTACTCAGTGACTTTTCATGCTGTCTTAAAGGGAATGAAAGATTTTTTCCAAGCACTAAGCTCACTTAGCTGATTGCTCCTTCCTGTGTTTTCAAAAAGGCAATGGCAGAAATAACACTGTCCTTATTTTCACTGTAGACAAGCCATGATCTGCTTATCTGTTCTCCATTTTTCATTTGTATGAAATAATAGCTGCATGAATCATGACAGCAGACAAGATAGAGCAGAGTAGGAGGCGGGGTTACCAATCTACTGAGACACACATATAAGCTTTCTGATGGCAATTTAGCGAAATTGTTTTTATCAAAAGCATAATGTGCACAAATAAGGAATAGTTGTATTAACCATATATCTAAACAGAGTTTTATGGGGGCCCCAGGAACTTGGGGCCCTAGGCAACAGCCTATTATTGCCTAATGGTAAATTAGGCAATACTAGGCAACCCCCATTAATATAACCCCCATTTCTAGCAAGCTGGTTCTGAAATGTCAGCCATCATGACTTAGCCTTAATCATTCTGGAGATCCTGACCTTGGGTCTAGGCTTTCCATGATGGTTGCCTCTCCAATGTAAATCTCCCAGAAGCTCTTGCAGAAGCTTGGAGAGGATAGGAGCACTGTGGGTAATAACAGCACCCTCTACCCCAGTGAAGATGGCAAAGATGAAACATGGATATTGGTCCTCAATGTCCACAATTATTATCACGGTTTATGGCCCAACAAGGGGAAATCCTTCCGTAGTTATTCCCCAACTGCTCCTTTTTACAGCACAGAAAGGCACGTCTGCTCAGATGGCAGAACTCATAACGATTACTCAGAGATGCATAATTCAAGCAACTTTGTCCACAAGTTACATAAACTAATAGCATTATAACATAGATCAAATCTAAGAAAATTAGATTATGGTTGATAAAGCTCCTTAAAACAAGCAACGACAAATCAAATGTCACTGATAGTGAAAGGCAAAGATTAAAAAAGGTTTGAGGAGCAGCAGTATATCTTTCCCAGCTTTCTTCCAGACATTGGTACCTAGAGTAGCTGCTCGGCCGACACAAAGAGCAGAAGAATATCTTTTAAACATTTTAAAACTGAAATAAGAACTTCAAAACTTAAACCTAAAACGGACTGGTAACCGGCAGAGAGGCCAGAAAACTGGTGATGTATATATATATATATATATATATACAGTATTTTCACGACCATAAAAGAGGCACCGTACTAAAAGGCGCACTCTCAGTTATGTGTCCCATTTCTGTATTTAACACACACATAAGTAGCACCCGGACTATAGAGGTAGCGTTTTTATACTATACGGTACATGTCCTCTACTAATGTATTTAAGAATACAGCTGGGAAAAACTGAGTATGACTGTGCTTTATTCATGTATTTATTACAAACTATTAATCAAACCTGGGTGCTGGCCGTGAGACAGACACATCGCAGATGACAGTCCAGCTGTGATCACTCCTAAATTAACTTAAAATCCTGAAACCCGCCGACTATGAATTTGTTACGCTTTATTACAGGTAAAATTATTTAAATAAGAAAAACACCTGCCAGCCACGGCGTGAACCTCCGAGGCTGCCCAGCCTAGGAGGCTGCTGATGAAGGGATTTCTACTGTCGGTGCACCGCTGGTATGTGGGGTCTGAGCGCCTCCGACAGAAATAGATAATCTGGATGAACTGACTGCAATTATGAAGTTTTCAGGTGGACTTTTCTCACTTAAAACATATTAAAACTACTTTATTCCCCACTGATCACAGCAAATATGGCTGCAAGATTTAGATTATTTAGATGAAAAAAAGCACCTGCCAGCCGCCGCTGTGGAGGAGGAGACCCGGCCAGAGGCTGCTGTTGAATTAAGTTTTCAGGTAGAAAAATAGAGCGGGGAGCAAAACTGAGTATGATTTGTGCTTTATTCATGTATTTATTACAAAGTATTAATCAAACCCATCAAAGTCATCATCCTCTGTTTCTGAATTAAACAGCTGCGCTAAATCAGACATGCCAATTTCCCCTTCTTCGCTGTCAGAGTCACTTTCCGCCGGTGTAGGTGTAGGTACCAGGGCTGCCAGATTGACTCGGGGGCCTGCGCCTTTTGATGATCGCGTCAGAAGCGCCCGCCATCTTAAATAATGGCAAATCTGCAGTTTCTCAGTCACTTAAACAACAGTATCAGAGGGACTTTAATCTCTGATTATACTTTGTATTCCGTAGTATTTTTTGGTTTTGTAATATTACAAGTTTATTTTTTGTATCCCTTTAGCTTCATTCTCCTGAATTTATTCTCGTTACAAATGCAAGATCAAGGGCTCAATGTAGTTTGTTTTGAGTGGCGCTGCCATAATGTGACGTCATCGGGAGGTGCCAAGGCCCATGGCTAATTCGGTGGCGTCCATCGGAAGAAACGCCTTAAGGGACAAAATGGAGAATTTCTTCGTAAAATTGTCCGTTTACAAACCCGCAATCCCGCTTTCGAATAAAACCTACACCACGCTATAATTACTTTAGTAAGCTGTCAGACCAATCAAAATGTTTTCGCTTAATTGTGCAAGCGTTAAAACAATTATGTATTGTGGCGTCATCAAAGCGCAGGCCCCGAGTCAATCTGGCAGCCCGAGGTCAATCTGGTACCTACACGGTGGCTCCTCAGAAATAATGCTGGCTTTGGCGTGAGAAAGCTTGAACAACAGAGCCAGCGGACACGCGTTAGTCCAAGCATCTACAATCCATCCTCAAACGGTGGCGTAACTTGCCCGGCGCTGCCTTCCACTTATCCTGAAACTGTGGTCTCTGCTCGGTCATCCGCATCGGCTCCCACGCGCCGCTTCATAACCTTACTTTGAACGGCCGCTTCACACGATGTCGGCGGTTGAAGTTCCTTTATCGAACTCCCGGGATAACGGCGAGCACAGCATCCATTTGATTCACCATGTTTTTCTCATCAGCTGTGATGGGATACGCATGGAGTCACAGATTAACAGCGATGGTGATGCGTGGACGTGGAAAAACCACCTGTTCTCCTCACATACACCTGCCTCAGCCACGCTTTCATCATCTCCTCATCCATCCAGCCCTTTTCATTTTCGCGTTAATATC
This sequence comes from Cyprinodon brontotheroides, assembly GCA_018398635.1. NCBI lineage: Eukaryota > Metazoa > Chordata > Actinopteri > Cyprinodontiformes > Cyprinodontidae > Cyprinodon > Cyprinodon brontotheroides. Next base: position 7,921,304 of record JAGKQL010000063.1, read on the forward strand.
ATATGTCATCAGAGCGCTGTGTCTGTCTGGCTGTCAGCTCCCAGATCAGCTTCTCTGATTGGTTGTTGCGCGACCGTCCAGCAGCAAAACTTCAATTTTTTCCATCTCGAGCAGCAGCTGGCGTTGGCGGTCGCGTCAAATGCTTAAACGCTTCCCGTTTAAGCATCCGTTGAGCCTGCTGCTCAAAAGCAGCTCTGCGGGACCTTTTGCTGCGCCCTATACGCTAGCGTCAACCATTGACTTTGCATGTAAGCTTCGCTGCTTCTGCTGCACCTGCTGGGTCCGGTTCACACCGATGTCGAAAGCGGTTGAAGCCAGCGAGCACAGCGTTAATTTATTTCCCATGTTTTTCACAGCATCAGCTGTGAGATGGGCGCATGGAGTCACATATTAACAGCAAAGGTGATGAGTGAGTGGAAAAACACCTGAATGCTCCTTACATTCAGCCACTCTTTCATCATCTCCTCAATGAGGTGGTCTCAAAGAAGTCGCAGTTACAACACACATAGAGGGCATAGAAGAGCACACGCACCAAAGGGCGCAATGCACATTTTTGAGGGAAAAAAAAGGCGTTTATATGTATATATATATATCGCGTAAAAATACGGTATATATATATATATATATATATATATATATATATATATATATATATATATATATATATATATATACTATATATATATATATATATATAATTTTTTTCAGCATTAGTTAAAAGACTCACAACAGAATTAATAACTGCTTGCAGACAAAAGAGCAAGGATAGACTCCCTCCAACATAAAGTCCATTTCAGTAATTTAAATTGCACAAAATAAATGCATGCATCACTTATTTTAATAAGTTGGCAAAAGAGAAGACTAGAAAGGTCTCCCTTTTGCCAACCGCCCTAAATGATAAAAATGATTACGAGTTTAATTTACAACGATTAGTTAATTAAAGAGTTTTGCCGAATAGGTTCTTGGCATTCAATGAGATATTGCTTTAGCACCACATATAAACTTCATCTATCTAGCAAAGCCTTACTGTTGATCAAACCCAGTGACTTCAGTTTAACAATCTGTATCGCTCCATCAGCTTCACAGTTTCAGAAAACATGAGTTGTGTAAACATCTGTGTTTCTGCAAGACTTAACACATTTACAAATGTGCACGAAAGAAGAGGGTTTCTTCTTTGTATATCAGCAGCACCAGGAAAGAGAAAAAAGTGTACTTGGATCAATTTTCTCCACGGACAGATGTTTTTTTCTAGACCTGAGTGAGTAAAATAAGAGACAGCTAACTTATACTGCCTGAGAACTTTCTAAACTCTTCGGCCTGCTGACCTGCACAATGTCAGACAACTGGCACTGAATCTAGATGCCTCTGTGGCGCCTACCACACCCAGCAACACACAGCGGTACTCCGGTTTCAACAAACAGCATGCGACGCATCGATAGCTGTAAGTGATCTCAGAGCAACAGTGTGTGAGTACAACCCAGGCTAAACCACCTAAGGAAACGCAGAGTAACACATGCTCAATGCTTCTACTTTCCTTTCACAAATTGAATTTTGAATGGTGTAAAATATCTACTAGAAAACGGACTAGGCGGTTTCCTTGGCAACGGCTCCCTTGAGTTTGCAGGATGAGGGTAAATTCCTTTAGAGTCATCACGACAGCAGCAAACTTAAGGTGGTCATGCAGCAAGAGAGAGACTTGTTTGAGTCATCACTGCTTTAATAGCGCTGAATGATTCAGTGCTGAATTCATCACCGAATACACTTGAGAATCTATAGCATCACACTTCCATTTAAAATCTAATCTACACCTTTTATATAATACCCTCCATACTGGAGCAGATAGCTGCTCAACACTGAGGATTTATAGGATAGTGTGAGGCCTGTGGAATCACTGATAACGTGTTGAGTGGCCTGTGTTTATTTTTAAACTGCTCTCACCCTCAAGCACCATATAAGAAGGGAAGAAAAAAAAACAGAGTGCAGTATTGCAAGCGTAGCCATAGCATAGCATCAATGTGTTGAGGCAGCCAAACACAGGCGGTGACAATGGGATGAGGAGACTGTAGAGCCTATTGATGAATTATGTTGCATCTAATGCAAGATGCGGCTGAGGAAGAGTGATATCAGTCTGTCCATCCGTCCGTCTGTCTGTCCATCCGTCCGTCCATCCATCATTCGTCCAGCCAGCCAGTCAGTCAGCCAGCCAGCCAGCCAGCAATCCAAACAGTCACAAGTCAAGGGTGTAGTGTACAACCTTAACACCAGTTCACCCTCATCCCCAACCCCCCACAAAAAAATTAAATTCCTGGAAAAATAAAAAATAAATACACCATGACACCACATGAAAATGACAAAAAAAACTGGAGGTTTGCTCAGTGGGCGGGTGGGTAGCAGTGCTGAATGGTTGTTTGTCCTATTTGTCTCTGTGTTGGCCTGTCTGTGTAACCCGTCTCTCACCCATAGACAGCTGGAGATAAGCACCAGCAACCCTGCTTGGGATTAGTGTGACATAAGATGGATGGATGGATGGATGGATGGATGGATGGATGGATGGATGGATGGATGGATGGAATTGATGGATGGATGGATGGATGGATGGATGGATGGATGGATGGATGGATGGATGGATGGATGGATGGATGGATGGATGGATGGAAAACACAGGGATAAAACTTTGAAAGAGTTCTTAATTCAGCTTCATATCCCCACTGTCATGATCTGGCCTGTTTGCTCTGCCTTAATTAGTCATTCCTCTCACCTGTCATCTTCCCTCCCTGCCTCAATCATAATTTATTCCTCTCACCTGTTTCCTCTAGTTTATATTCAGTTCAGCCTGAGCATTCAGGGCCAGATCATTGCTTGTTTTTCTGTCAGTCAGTCTATTCTGTTTTTGTTCATGGTTCATGTCTTGGATCCTAGCAGCCAGTGGAAAGAGGGTTTTAGTGTTTGTCTTGTCTCCTGATCGTCCACACCGTTCCTCCTCCCAGCGGGAGTCCTCTGGGTTTTTGGCTCAATATGTGGGGAGGTTCAGTTTTTTATCCAGTAAGCCTGGCTCCAGGAGGAGACCAGTTTAAAGTCCTGCTTCAAGTTCGGTTCCCACGTCCTGTCACCGGCTACCCTCTTCCCACTGAGGCCTGCCTGTCTTCACCTGATCCTGTCTGCTCCTGTGCGTGACCACCTGGTCATGCTTCTGGTCCCAGTAAGACTCTGAACCCTCCTGGAAGCCTGTGGATGCCTGGAAGTCTGGATCCTGCCGCCTGTTTCTGTTCCTGCCTGATCTGGATCCTGCCTGTTCCTGTCTGTTCCTGTCTGATCCCTCACCAGGATCAGCTTCCAGCATGACCTCTGGGACTGCAGCACTGGGGACATTCTTGGTCTGGACTGTTAAACCAGGTAAGTGACCAACACAGATGATCTTCTATCAGTTGATCGTGGTCACCTACCTATGTTTCTCCCCTAGAGAGTCTGAGATTGGGCGGTGCCCCGCCCCCCCGCCTGCAGTGTCCGCGAGCCACGGCTCCGCTTTTGTTTTGTTTTATTTAATAAACATTTGAACTTTCCTACTGACTGTCTCTCCTTGAATAATGGGTCCATCTGTCCTCGGTTCATGACACCCACTGGGGGTTTGAGCTGACAGTGTGGGTCCTTAGGCAAGACACTTCACACTAATGCCTACTTTGTAAATCGCTTTGGATGAAAGCGTCAACTAAATACTTACTACTAAATACTGTACATAAACAATACACAATAATAAAAGTTTTGAAGGTTTGAGGGTAACTTTGCTTTTTTTCTCAGATTTTATTTATTTTAAACATTCTTTTTTTCCTTTTCTTTTTTCTGTTTTTCTAATCTATCTTTTTCTTTTCAAGTTTAAAAAAAATAAAATTGTGAACTGAAATATTGATATAAAATCTAAGACAACAGCTATTTTAGTCTAGAAAACTTTTTCCAGAGCATAAGTATTTTTGGATTAAATTTTGGTTTCAGTTTACAAAACGTCTCGTTGCAACAATAATGAAACAAAATTTACTCCATAGGTTTTCAAATGGAAATAATATTTATGGTGTAAATTTAAGAGAAAGACAAGCCTTCAACTTGCAGAGACACTGTTAAATACTAAATGAAAAGAGTGGGGAGGAGTGTACAGATGAGAGCTTGGTTCTAAATATAAACTAGTGTTGTACCGACACCGATACCATATCGTATCGTATCGGGCAAGGCCCTAATCTAGCACTAAAATGGTGGTATCGGTATCCGCGAGTACCAACAAATAGGGCACCGATACCATTTTGAGAGCCAAAAGTTTATTCAACTATTGTCACCCATTCCAGGCAGGCAATAAAACTTCTACTGGATTCACTTTGTATTTGTCTTTTTCCTGCTTTACAAAGGTAGGCAGCAGCTTGACAAAGCCATTATGGCAATTATTTTACATCCAAGTCGTATGCAGTTCTTCATATATTCACACACACATAAATTTCAAACACATGGTATCGGTATTGGCCAATACTGCAAAGACAGGTATCGTATTAGGGCCAAAAAATGGCATCGGCGCAACAAAATTTCAGATTCTTTTTTCATAGTCTCACAGGAAGTAGTTTCATTGTTGCCCTGATTGGCTGATAGAGTAATAAGTTTTCTCTTATGGCAGATTGTGAGCTCTTATTTTTTAAAAGATGTTGCAGAATCCCTCTCAACGTTTAAGCCATATTTGACAGCACAGTGGGTCCTTCTTAGAAAGGGGAAATCTGATATCAAACCTTTATCTGCTTGTGAAAAAACAAATCAGTTTTTATTTATTTTTGTTAGCCTATGATATAAGGTGACAATTATAAAGTATGAGCTACACCTCTAATAAACAAAATATGTCTACGATGTGAAGGGTAAACTAATCTGACTGAGTTTACAGAAAGTGACACTTTGAATCATCTAAAATACTCTACTGTACCAGGGTCAATTGAGTCTGGTCTGTTTTAGTGATACTTTTCTGTTGCTCCATCAGAGTTAAGCAGAGTGAGTAATGATAGAGCAAGAAACTCTAGCTTCAATGCATTATTGATGAAAGGCTGGTTGAGGTACAGCCGGGGCAAAGATGCCAGTTACGCCGCATTTTACGTTACTATTGAAACATTTTTACTCCCTAACAGATTTCTGGTGTATTTTCTTTTTTGGTCACATTGCATAGAATAGATCATCACAGATTTTTATATCAGAAAAAGATTATCTGAGTGAATAAAAAAAAAGCTATCCAAACTATCCTGTCTCCTTGTTTTGGTTGACTTTCATGTTATGAACTGAACAATGAAGAAACTCCACTAGTCAAGCACCTGTCTGACAGCACGAAGTAGGCAACAAGACTCCAAAACCAACACATCATGCCCCTAGATAAAGATTCAAGAACATATGTCTATTAGGATGGGAGGCTCACAAAAGGCTTTGTGTGGCTTTTTAAAGGTCCAGTGAAGCACAGTGAGAACTATTGTGCATAAATGGAGCAACTCAGAATAATAAAAGAACCGTTCAAGGAGACAATGGCCCACAGAATGTACTCACAGAGCACATCAATGACTCAGTCAAAAGAACCCAGAACAACATCTGATGCACTTCAGGCCTTACCTACTTAAATTAAAGTCAGTGTTCATGAGTCAATAATAAGAAAGTGGCCTAATGTGGGAGCAGTTGTGAGTTCAGAGTGAAAAACCACAGGTGGTTAAAAAAAAAAAAAAAAGTCTATCTAAATTTCTGCAAAAATCATGCTATGGATTCCCAAGACCTTGGACAAAACGGTTTAGAAGCCGTGCTGATGTAAAAATCTCTGTGGTCACACATTGTGAATTTCTGTGCTTTACCTGATCCAGGACCTGCATGTCAACCATGAATTCTGCTCTTTAACAGGAAGTCATATAGGAGTAGTTAAAACACCATAAGTTACGCTGTACAATAGTGATGTACAGCAAATCAGCAAATTCATACCAAAAGGTTTTGATTTGGTCTTGTCAAACTCTGTAACCCAGGGGTCTTGCACGTTTTCCAGGCCAAGGACCCCCAAACTGATGGTGAGATTGAGCAGGGACCCCCTACTTATATATATTGTATGAAATTGTGTTATATCAAACTGGCCCCATAGTCACTCTATTACAGATGGAGTAATGTTACAAAAGTAATTTCTCCCTGGGATTATTAAAGAATTTCTTATTCTGATTCCTGGTTGATGGACAGGTGTTGTGAATGAAACGGTTTGAAAGAGCTCCTGTGTGTTGCTGAATGTGGGCATTGATGACTCAAAGACATCTTCTGCCTCCATTTATCTGTTTACTATAGTGTTTTGAATTCAATTCAATTCAATTTGTGGAAAATATTGCAGTGGGGAATATATAAAAAAAGTCCAATCAACCAAAACTTTTGCGACCTCCATGCAGTACCTTCGTGGACCCCCTAGGGGTCGCAGACCCCCTGTTGAAGACCTCCGCTGTAACCCGTTGAGATGCTATTTAATGGCATAATACCACCCTTACTTAGAAACATGGAGTCAGTTCTCCATTTCAAATCACAACTCAAAACTCATCTGTTTAAAATTTCCCTGTCCAAGAAAGGTGCCTTTTGAAAATAAAATGTATTACAATTATTATTTATTATTATATTATTAAAGCTACAGTGTGTAACTTTTAGCGACATCTACAGACATCTCTCCCCACCGCTTGTCCCCCCCAACAGTACGTGGCGAGTTTACGAGCAAAATGTCTTCCACATGACGTCCGCATCACCTATCAAGTGATGAGGTTTGTTTACCATAATTTACAGATAGCTTCTGTAGTCTGTGTAGGGTATAGATTTCATGTAAACATGTTATTTTTTCTACATCTAAAGCGAGACCCGCTCTTATGTAATTATTACGAATTCAGGCAACGCTCGTAGATTATTATTCATTTATGACTGTATATGTAATTATTTGTAGCTTTAAAATGTGTATGATTAATTTATGACCAAACACAATTACTTTTTTGTTTTATTTTTTATTTTTTGTTTGTTTTGTTTTTTTTACACAGGACCAGTTTGATTTGGATTTTTTTTTCTTCATAATTGTACAATATACTACATCAACCCTCAAATCTGTGATTTCCTTTTCATACCTATAAATATCACATTAAAAGGTCAGAAACAGAGGACAGAGTCAGACAGGAAAGCAAATTTGTCTGCCGCTGAGATATAGAGTAGCAGAGATATTAGCGCAATAGCATGAAAGATCTTCGACTCGGCTCATTAATCTGGACTCACACTGATGGTAGGAAACTCCCTCACATTAAAAAGGACCACAAAGATTCCTGCTGAGGGATCGAGTTTGCAGTTTATACTCCTCTATCAACAACCTGCACTGAAGTTCTTCTTTTCAGCACAACACTAGAAAATATCATGATTCCAAACAAGTTAAAGTTAAAAAGTAAAAAAAACAATCCACTGGACTTTGTTTCCAAGTTTGAAGAGGTTTCTCTTCCCATCCAGGAAGCTTTATCAATTCAAAATGAATTTAAAATGTTTCTTAACTTTTTTGGACTGACTATGACCTGCATGACTAAGAATCTTCACCAGCACAACTACCGGTAAATGCGCGACTGCAGACTGAACATGAGGGCTTCTGACTCTTTTCAAATTAAAAAAGAAGATGATAAAGGACAGCGCTGGTCCTCTGGAACTTCAGTTTAAGGTTGCTCCAGTGTTTGTTAAGCTAAGTCCAAAGGAAGCATTTGAATTTAATAAAAAATGCCCTGTTGAGTTTTAATCTGCAGACTGATGAATGATGCGGAGACGTCAAGAAAAAAGGAACAAAGTGATGATCTATAGCAACTTGGCTCAGGGATTGGTCCTGCACGCCTGCCAATAAAACCCTTAAACAAGAATTTATTGATGATTTAACTCCAGACAGATGAGACAGAAATTAAACTGAAGGTATACTGAGGCAGTCTGGGCTTAATTGATGTCTGTCCTGATTGGATGGATATCCAAAATTCAGCAGGTCACAGATTTGGAACAAACTACCTTGGAAAGTTAAATAAATCTGCAGACTGTTCAGATCCTGCTGTTCTTAGAAGATCATTTTACAAAATAATAATGGCTGATTGTGACTCTGTAATATCTAAGAATACAATTAAACTGCAACTAATTCACCCTTCTAATATTACTGGGGAATAATTCTGATGACTGATATCTGAAATATGAAATATGATACTTCTTTTATCACAACAGAAAACACATATCATTCATTAAATTGTATTATTATACTTATCAGGGATAATCTGTGATTAAACGACATTGATGGAAAAAAAAATTCCTTAGCAATATGTTTTTCAGATATATCTCGGGGACAAAAATCTGTTGAACCCCCTAAAGCTTTTATGAGCTAAATATTAAAAATGACTATTTCCTTGTAAATACTGTCTTGTAACATTTTTAATCTCCAGGTCGGAGATGGAAACAGTTATTTGATCTGGGATGGTACTATAACAAGAAAGGAAAGGGATTTTAGGAAGAAGTTGAATTGAATTGAATTTGGAACAATTATTGGGATTCAATTTAATATTTTCAATTTGTGTTAGTTTGTAAATAACGTATAATTGTGCCTTCTCCTTATTTCACCTGTGTTTGCATTGATTCTTCACGGTGGCACAGTTTGTAGCACTATGCTCAGAGTCCTTAAGATTTTATATTTATATTCTATTAGTAAATATTAATATTTGGCAAAATATTATTTTATTAATAACTTGTAAATATTTCCGAGTTGGTGATATCTTGCATTACATTGCCCAATGTAAATAAAAAAGTAATTCCCATTGAGGGGCAGTGAGATCCCATCTCACCCCCATGCAGACACATATAAACAACCATGCTGACAATCTAATAGCCTACCAGCCCACTTCATAGACTTATTTAGAACAACCCACACTTTATGTAAACACTACATAAAGCACATTCTACTCTGTTTTTTCACTTCCAGGGATATTTACATCTTTTAAATATGTTTCCACTTTTTCCTTCTGGGTTGCTGTGTATTTTTTAACATATTCTCTGAGGATACTTATTTTTCTATAAGCATCTTTGATTTCTCTTCTGTGTTCTTTATGGTCATTCTGAGCTAGAAGTGTCAAATAAATTGTATCATAGTCTCATAATTATTTCTGGTTTCCTGTAAAAGTAACATTTGTATTAAAAATAGTTGTGATATTGCAGCTTTTTGTTGCCCCACCTCTGCTGCCTGCAATTCTCCAGCCAGCCTGATGAACACACCTGCTCTCAATCATCTCCTCCTGTGTATTTAAGCAGTCTGTTCACCTTCTTCTTATTTTGTTTTTTTATTGGCGGATGGCAACCAACTTAAGATGCATATGTACTGCCACCTACTAGACTGGAGTGAAGTCATCAATGATGTCAGAGGGAAGTTATTAATACATACCTCAATAGTATGCACGAATCTGCATATTATCTATCTATCAATCTATATCCATACACACTCACATAAAAATTAATAGGTGTGTATATGCACATGCATGCATACACTTATATACATACTTTAAATGTGATTAAATCCAGGGTTTTTTAAAAATTTAATTGATTTCTAACAAAATTTGATTTACTTCCTAAAAGATTTATCATAGAAAATACTATTTTCTCTCTATTGAGTATTGACTTTAAGTGCTGACGTTCCTGTGAATATTACATTCTAATAATACACGTTCCACTGTTTACTTCTGATTACAGTGATTACAAATCCCTGTTTCATGTTTCCCTATTCTGAAAAGAGAACTATTAAGTCCAGTATGACCAATGCTAAGTCAAGATATGACTGCCTCTTCTTTCCGCCTTCCATTCATATATACCCCTATTACCCATACTATTACCCCCCACAGTCTTTCGAATTTTATATAGATCTCTACCAGTGTCATGAATATCCAATTGTTCCTGTCAAACGTCATGGATTTTATTCTGAATTATAGATTTACCCTCACTTTTACTTATAGGAATACTTCAACTGATATCTGATTTTAAGGCCTTTTTAGCAAATATATCTACTCCTTCAGTTCCTTCCACACCAGTTCCTCTTTCTTCCAGCAAACGGTCCAGCCTCCCTCCTCAAACTTTCTAGCCTCTGGTGAATTCTGGACTTTTGTTCTCTGACTTTGTTCCTGCTTAGTGTTTTTGGTTACCTCTGCCATCTTGATTCATTCTCTGTGTACCGACCTTTGGACTGTCATCAAACTACAGAATTTTGAAAACTCCGAGTTGTTGTCTGAGTTCTTCCTGCCCAGTTTTTTGTCACCCAAAGGTTTTTTATGAGGCTACTTCATAATAATCTAAATGTAACTGTTGTGTTTTAGAAACCCATAAAGGGAAAATCATATGTATTTCACTTTGAGAATCAAGTCACTAAAAAAAGCACCATTACTGTATCATATAAATGATAGATTTTATAGAATAGAAGGGATAGTATCCTAAATAATGTCTCACATTTTATAACATTAAGTCTAGAGAATAAGAATCGGAGATTGAAGAGAAACCTCCAACTTTCTCTCTTGACTTCTAATGTGAGCCGTTATAAAATATAAAAAAAAGTCACTAAGCTTCTATTGTGTATCTCTGTCTGTGTGGTTGGGTGATGAGCTTTTAAAAAAAAAATAATAATATATATATAAAAAAAAAAATCTGTGTTGTTTTATTATTTCTAAAAATCACTCTGGTAGTACTTAAAAGCCTTAACACTGAAGTAATACACCATGTGTCAATATTTTTTGACATTAGTGTATTTATTCATATGAGCAGGCAAGTCAAATTAAATGGCAATATAAATAGTTTTTGGCATCTAAATTACAATAATTATATATACTGCACTTAAAATGGGATAATGGAGATGGATTATTTTTCTTATTTTATTGCAAGAATCTTATTCCATTTGCAGATCATTTTACAGTATTTGGCTATTCAAATCAAGTGCAAATACACTTATTTTACATTTTAGTTTACATTTTTATAGTGAAATGGCTCTAAAATGTTATATTGGGGAATATGTTCTTGATTATTTCTGGGAGGGGGAAAAAAATGAAAGTCTGGCTCATTGATATACTGGAGGTTTGCCAATATAAAAAGAAAAATTATCCTTCAGAAAAACTAAAAAACTAAAAAAAAAAAAAAAAAACTGATCAACAAATTTTAGAATAGCTTAAAACCTAGGAACAAATAATCAACAATAACCTAGATGAGCGCTAAGAACCGTCCTTATAGCTTCCAAACATCACCCTTATCCTCGAGGCCTTCTGCCTCTTCAGTCTGGTAACACATTGATGGTGACACATGCAGTGGTAACAGCACCCTGTCTGCCACAGGGGGCTCAGCATGCTGTTTATGTTTCTAATAGCTTACAGTCCTGCTTCCTCCTGCCTCTTACCAACACACACTCAGCAGGTAATGTGTACTGCTTTCACCCTGAGCACATTATTACAGCATCTCTGCTAAAATAAACTGTTAATTGGGATTTCAATATTGAGAGAAGCTACAGAAATGGTGTTAATTCGTGAAGGATCTAAACCCTTAATCTTTCATGTGATTTGTACACAGTTACAAGCTAAACATTTGGTGGAAAAGAGAATTTCTAAGACAGATTTTCTAAAAACCTGACCTTGACTCTACCAACATGTCGTGACTGTTGGAAAAAGAAGCAGGATTTAGAGGTTTGGCAACACAATGAGCAGATAAACGATGAAGGGCTTAAGGAGGAGCAGGAATGGTACGGCTTGTCTTTGGAAACGGAGCCATTTTCATCTGGCTGACATTCAAATGTGGTTTCACTGATTAATTCTGGTCTGCAAATATACAGTATCTATCCAGAATGCTTGGTTGTTCCCACCTAACCAGAAAACTGCTACTGTACCTTCCAGTTCTTCTCACCAGGAATATAAAAAGCATTTCTCACACATTCTGTTACCACAGCTCTCATTTAGAAGCTGTTGTTTTAGGCAAAAGGGTTTAAAGTCGGTGAAGTTGTTATAATATCAGTATTTGGCTGCATAAAAGGTAAAAAAATAAGATGGAAAAGGATTTAGCAATCGAGCTCAAAAGCAATCATTTTGATAAATTTTTGGTTTTTGATTTATTTTTCATATTTCTTTAACAAAGGAGTAGCTAAAAGAACCTCTAGTTGGCATAGAATATTTCAGTTTAATAAACCAGATTTTTCTTTTTTTTTTTTATGCTTGTCTGATTTAATGGTTGTTGCATTGCTATATTTTACATTTATGTTAAGTTTTTTATGCAAAAGTTTAATCAATTCCAATCTGTCAAGCTGATTAAATATTTTAGACTAGAATCGTTTAACTTTAGACCTGAAAAAATAAAAATAAAATCCTAAGAAAGAGCTCCTTAAATCAATTCAATTTTAGATCAATTAAGGAGATCACACATAGCTGGTCATAATGGTAATTAAACAAATTTTTATTACTTATTTTACAGTATTGTCTTCTATTTGAAACACCTTTTTATTTGAGCTTACAAAAAATAGTCAGATAGTCTGAACCCTAAAGTTTTTCCTTTTACTGAAAGGAAAATTCAAATGGTAACAGCTTTTTTAGCAAAAACTATGACGATTAACTTTGATTCTACACACAGGAAACTTAATTACAGCATGTATTATTTTCTTCATAAATACAACATAATGGAAAAACTCAACTGTGTGGAGTGAAACCTTCGTGTAAACATTTGGCAGGATGGTTTTTTCAATATGATCTTTGGTATATCTAATTATGTACCAACAGTCACCTTAGTTGCGTTAGGATGGGTGCTATCAATACCTAGACGAAAATATCATACATAATACTTTGGGAATCAAGAGACTGGCAACAGCAAAAAAAACAATATTAAAATAATTATATAAATTATAGATTTTATAGGCAAGAATTGATAGTATCCTTAATAATGTCTCACTCTAATACACTGAATGCAGAATCTATGGATGCTAACTGTGAAAGACAAACTTAAGCTAGTAGATAGCTGGAAAATGTTAAGCCCTTTCATTTTTGGGACTTTTTAATCAATAATCACTTTGTATTACTGTATTTTTTAGGAAACTGCTGTTTTGAAAACTCAAATTGTAACAAAACATATTTGAGAACCTTAAATGGTAAATGGTAAATGGCATGTACTTATATAGCTCCTTTATTTCTGTACTGTAGTATGGCAGCACCTCAGATGACTTGACCAAAGTGCTTTACACTACATTCATTCACCCATTCATGCACACACACACACACTGATGGTGGCAAGCTACATTGTAGCCACAGCTGCCCTGGGGCTCACTGACAGAAGCGGGGCTGCCGTACACTGGCGCCACCGGCCCCTCTGACCACCATCATCAGACAATGCAGGTGAAGTGTCTTGCCCAAGGACACAACGACACTGAAAGTCGGAGTCAGGGGCTTGAACCGCCATAATCCTTCTTGATTTCAGGGCGAACCTTAACCCCAAGTTTGACAGGTCAGCACATCCAATATGCATAAACATCCTTAGAATTGGTTGCATTAAGTTTGGGGTTGTTAATTGCTGCATTTATGATGTTAATCAATTTTATTTAAACATAAACCATTTCATCCACATCTAATAGGGGTAACTATGTTAATGATACCGAATTTTACTTTAAATGATGACATCAGGGTAAATGTGCAAATTCAGACAAAGAAGCCCAGAGAAACGTCTTAAACCCAAATTTCTCTGTGCAGATATTATGCATTCCAATATTTTTACTGGCTGACTCACATCCCACTCAGAACTGCATCATAGAAAAACTGTGAATGTGATTAATGTGATAAATCTCTCTCCCTACTGATTTGTTTCCTGCCCAGCAGTTGAGATGGCAAAACTGTGGTAACAGGATAATTTGAACAGGACCGGACACGGCAGGATAGGACAGAACAGGAAAGGACAGGACAGGATAGGATAGGATAGGATAAGATACACCTCCATAATGCGGAAAGCTACTTGGAGAAGACAACTTTAGGCTAGTGAATATTAAAGGATCTTGATGAAGTTCCATTTGGACTTTGACCCGGTGATGGCTTGAGCAACCAAATACTAATTTACATCCTTGACTCACAGCTGCATCTTCTTCTAGATAATGGCCAATTCAAGTGTGTTAATCAGAGCTTTGAGCAGTGTACTCAAGCCTCCTGGTTGTACTTGAATTTTTAAATGTACTTCGATTGTATTGAGCAATATATCCCACATTACAGGCAAATCTTTTTCATTTTATTAGAAACGTGTCCGATTTCCAGTTCTCTTAACAGATAGAAATAATGTCTTTAAACTCTTGCGTTAACTGCTCGGTCAAATATATTTGCTGCTACTGATTGTGGCCCAAGGAATTACGCGGGCGCATAATCCTTTATTCTTTGTGCTTGCTTATAGAAAAAAATAACATTAGGGCACCATTTCGGAATGTGAGAAGAAAAAAGACATGGCAATAGTGTAACAAAGAGAGACAATAAGATTTACAGCAAGATTATATACATCATGTGATTCACTGTGCTTTTCTATTGGGAAATAATATATGACTTATTGACTCTACATTTTCTAAAACTTTAGATTGATTCCCCTTCATTTGTTCTGCCTGCTTAAAGCTGTAAAACAGAATCATGTCCTCGGTGTTACTTATAGCACAGAGTGACAGGCGGTTGTCAGCCTTCATATCATTAATCAGGAAAACAGATCACCTTACTGCTAAACACAATTTAACAACATGCCAGACGATAAGTGTAAGGTAAGAAATATAGCAACTACTTAATGGTTATATCACACAGTGAAGCAAAAAAAGACCCAAATTCCTATTTGAATGATTGTTAATTCTGTAATAGAATGTCAGGTTTTGATTGAAAAATTAAAACCTGTTAATATCTTGTGTTTTGTTGTTGGCTGAATAAGCAATCTATGCTTCATAAAAGGAAATATGCTAACATTATAATTTACTGCTGATTAAATATTGACGACTAAAAGCTCCATAAAGAGCAACACTTTTAAAGATTTTACCTCTCTCTTTAATAGATGTTTTAGGATATTTTAGGCATACTGTTATTAGTAATTACTGCGTAACTTGTAGTAGACAAATATGGTATTTCAATGAGTTTGAAAATAAGGAAGAAATCCTGGAAGGCCCCTTTTTTTAACTATTAAAAGTGTTATAAAAATACTAAAACTTTTACTGTTTATATCTAACATTACATTTCCTAATGCTTCTTTCCAAATTGATTGAACGCTGTGTGTAGTGGAAGGGGAGGTACTATCATGCATTTAGGTGGGGTTTTTTTGGGCTGCCTGGTTGTTATACTCCTGCTCTGTTCCACACTCCTGGTTGAGTGAACAGTTTCATGTAATGCTGCCCAATAAACAAACAAGTTGTTTCCCCAAGAACTCTATTGATACCAGCCTCTCTCAGTCAATCACTGCCAGATTGTCTCCTTGCCTCCATGAGTCTATTCCAGTAACTGTGTTCCCCACTTGCCTTCCTGTTTGCCCTGCCCTCACTGGATTAGTCAAATTCAGTTTTGGCTGAGAACCAGTCCTACCACCAGCCTGCCACCAGCGTTTTCAGCCAACAACTGGCCTATTATGGCAGTCTCCAGACATTTCAGTCGTTATCTGCCTTCTTAAAGTCTGCCATCAGCCTGTTCAGCCTGTCACCTGCCTGTTCAGCCATCATCTGCCTTCTGAAACCAGCTACCAGCCTGCTTATCCAATCTTCAGCCTGTTTAGCCAGCATCCACCTTCTTAAAGACTATATTAGCCAAAGTCTCTCTGTAGTTCAACTACTGAGGTCAGCACCTTGTGATAAGTGTATATTTACTCTCTTCATCAGCCTTCCTGTCTAAACCATGTGAATAAAAAGCACCTCAGATCACAGAATCTTTTAAAAAACAACTAATTCTGATAAAAGTTTTGAAGAACCACACAACAAAAGATTTAAACAGGTTAAAAATCCGATCAAGCATTATTGAAAGTAACATTGTTGTAGATTGCTCTCAATAATAACAAACTGTACAGGTATTATCCCAATTCCGTCCATTACTATATTTCTGATAGTAAATACAAATCCAATTATGGGAAAGTGCATATTTTTAATGATCTATTTTTTGTAAAGCATTCAGGGTAAACAGATAAAAAGTTAGATCAGGTCAGGAGTTTTCTCTTAATCTATGCATTTAGAAATGCTGGAAATGTAGCTTTAATGAACTAGTGATGACATTTCTATCATCATTACATTATTTTGTTTTGGACATGTCAAATATCTGCTATTTCCCCAGGATATCTTAAAATAAATATCTATCAAGAGCTAAGAGAAACTAATTTATCAGTAAAAAAAGATTTCCTGAAGCTAATGTTAGCCTCCATAATTGAGGGTTTGACCACACGCTGACACAAAATAATGATAAATATCAGTGCTGCAAATAAAGGCAAACTTAGGCAAACTTATATTTTCTTCCAATTTTATCACATACCAACTAATAATATTAATTTGTTTTAGAATGATTCTGTGAGATTTAATCTGACAAAGTGATGCATATGTGTAAAGTCAAAGATGAAGAATAGATGGATATCAACTTAATTCAGAAATATAACCCCCCAACCCTTCACACCTAGGTCCAATATCTTGTAGACTCTGCAAGTATTTGGAGTTAACCATTTGGAAAATCAAATGTTTTCTTCATACTTCCATATCTCCAGTTTTATTTATCTGTGAATAGCAGGTCTGACTGTATGTTTAGGGTAAAGCATCCTGCTGGAGAGTTTCCATTCCCAAACTGTCTTCCAGCCTTCCATCCAGAACAGTCTGTATTGCAGTTTCCCTGTATCCTCCCAACCATAATGCTGACACCACCGTGTTTCTTGATAGGAATCTGCAATGTTACTTTAAAAGTTTAAAATTGAACTGACAAGTAGGAATGCACCGATCCACTTTTTTCACCTCCGATACGATACCAATATTTGAAGTTTAATGCCGGCTGATACCGATCCTATACTAAAAACAGCACTAAATTATTACCTAAAAATAGTTTTATTGTGTGAAAAAAAATGGGATCATTCTTCTGTGCATATGATTTGATTTCCCTTTTCTTTAATAAAATAGGAAACAACCCAAATATAAATGTTATCACTCATTTATTTAACAACTGTGCACAAAATCATAAACCAAAAGTTCTCTGACTTAGTCAAAATGTAAAAAAAAGTGTCCATCCATCCATCTTCCCTCCTCGCTTATCCGGGGTCGGGTCGCTGGGCAGCAAAAACAGAAGCTGAGGCTCCAGACTTCCCTCTCCCCCCGACCACTTCTTCCAGCTCTTCAGGAGGAACCCTTAAGGCGTTCCCAGGCCAGCTTCGAGAAACATAGTCTCTCCAGCGTGTATGTCCTGGGTCTTCCCCGGGCCTCACCGATTGGGGCGTGCCGAACATTCCTCACCACAGGGAGGCCCCTACAGGAGGCATCCTAAGCAGATGCCCAAGCCACCTCCAACTGGCTCCTCCTCGACGTGGAGGAGCAGCGGCTCTCATCTCGGGATCCCTCTCCCGGTGACCGAAGCTTCTCCGAAACCTATCTCTAAGGGAGAGCCCAGCCACCCTACGGACCCGAGAAACCCATTTTCGCCGCTTGTATCCGCTGATTCAGCTTCTTTTTTTCTCGTCATGACCCAGAGTTCAGCGACCATAGATGAGGTAGTGAAGCGCAGGATCGACCGTAAATCGAGTAGCTTTTTGCTTTTGACTCAGCTCTCTCTTCACCACGACGGACCGGTACAGCGCGCTTCGGCGACGAGACGCTGCACCAATCCTACTTCTGTCGATCTCCCCGCTCCCTTCTTCCCTCGTGGTGAACAAAAAAAGTGTCATTATCATTATTAAGTATCATCTGTGATTTTTTTTAGCCTGAATACTGTCCGTGTTGTGTTGTTGCGCTGTCGCATGATGGCAGAGCATAGCATAGAGTTAGAATGACTAGATCTGCCCTTATATCGAGTCAACTGTCACCAATACCAATCTAGTTTTTTTTCTTTATATCTGGACCTATACCGATAAAAATATCCGATCGGTGCATCCCTAGTGACAAGAGAACTTTTTCTACATATTTTGGTCAACTTTAAACAAGACTCCCTCTTCACTCATATATAAATGCCAGATTTGCAGGACGCAAGTTTATTAACACAGTGGGAATCTCTTCGGCTCCTCCAACCTAACCATAGGCCTGTTTGCTGTTTGAGGAAACACAGCACAAGAAGGAACCAGCATTTCATGGAGTTGATGGACTAACGAGCTGAATGGGGAGCAGGTGTAAGTGGAACTGGCAAGAGGGAATCCACAAAAGAAAACAATCACAAGTGGGCAACAGAGAGTAAATTCAAAGAATGCTTGAAGATAATGAAATAAAACAAAACAACTGATAACAGAAAACCCAGAGTAACAACAAATATGATTTTCTTTCCCCTGTCATGTCTGGTTAGAATAACACATATGTCAAAATGATCCCTGACTTTTGTCTACTGTGTCTCATGGTCTTCATGATGCTATTTGCTTTGTATCGTCTAATAAACATTTGATACCTGAATTATGCTGACATTAAATAGCACATAAACTGACATTTATTTTGGTGAACAACATCAGTGTTTTAAATTCTTCTATTTTTAAACGTTTAAAATGCATGAATAATTTACCTTTGCACATTCAAGAACACATTTCTATTAAATATATTCAATGTTGTGGTTGAGATTGGAAGATTGGAAGAAGTGAAAGATGTATCACTACTTTTGTAATCATACACTGAAAAAAATAATGCAACCATTTTTGGCATTTACTTAATCATATTTAGTTACTTTACCACAATTGTTTCTTGTTAGCAGGGTAGGACATAAAACAATTGTGTTAAAGTTAGTGATGCATTCATACCGATACCAGTATCGGGCAGGGCCCCGATCCAGCACTAAAATGGTGGTATCGGTATCGGCGAGTACCAACAAATAGGGCACCAATACCATTTAGAGAGCCAAACGTTTATTCAACTATTGTCCCCCATTCCAGGAGGCATAATAAGTTCTACTGGATTCACTTTGTATTAATCTTTTTCCTGCTTCACAAAGGTAGGCAACAGCTTGACAAAGCCGTGATGGCAATTGTTTTACATCCAAGTAGTATGCTGTTCTTTATATAAACGCACCATAAATACACACCAAAAGTAGTTAAAGTAACTAGATATGATTAAGTCAATGCCAAAAGCGGTAGCATTATTTTTTTCAGTGTATCTTTTGCAGTTTTTAACTGAAACCGTGTTCACCTGTACATACATGTGTTACTGGCTTTTAAAATCTCATTAGGATGGAGATCAGTGAGGACTGTAGGAGTATTTTGTGTTTGTATCATTTGTTGGAATTGAGAACTAGAATTGAGATAAAGGATGTTAGGGTTGGGCCTATAGGAAGAACTCAATGAATGGGAATGTAGGCCACTCTAAGGACAGCTGTACCGGCTTGTGTGACCATATATTGTTGAATGAGGTATAGCAACCATATAGGTGCAACGGTGGAGCCATGATAACTCTGGTGGAAAAAAGCTGCATGAAAAGGTCAGAAAAGACATTAGGCAGCTCGATCAATCGATAGAAAGACTTACATTCCAAGTGTTTTTTCTTTGGGGCTGTCTGCTCATGTGTGGTGGCCTTACACACGGCCCTGGAGACCTCGGAGCCCGTCAGGGTGTACTGAGCCGCGGCGATGCGGTCCGTCAGCGTCTGACCCGACATCTTCTAAATATCCGCTGACTCCAATCCCCACGATCAGCATCCACAACTCCCACTCCCACCCACGCACCCAAAAAAGAGCGGACAGCCTGAATAATCCCAGCCGCCCTGCAACACGCCGCACAGATCCAGCACTAGAGAGGAGACGCTGGGACACTTTCTGCTCCCTTTGATTGCATAACACCTGGAAGTCGGTTCTGTCGGATATGCATGCGTTTCCTCCTCTGAAAACAAATAATAACAAAATCGGTAACAAAATCCAATCCAAACCCCGAATAAATGTGGTTTGTGGTGTTTCTCAGCCTACAGGATGATGCTGGTCGCTGCCTCCCCCTCCTCCCTGTGTTCCTTCCTTCCTTCCTTCCTTCCTTCAGCCTCCTGGATGATAATCCTCACCAGCAGCGTTTTTAACGTCCCTATGTATCAGCAGGGCATGCAGGGGAGCATCATCACCATCATTATCATCTTCATCCCCACTACTTCGCTCCTTGATCGCGGCCTGTGAGCCCCAAGATATGCGCTGCACCCCGGCTGGTTGGATGGTGATGGTTTCCGGTGAATTCACATCCTCTTATTTTATTTATTTATTTAATAACTCATGTATATCTCCCTTCTCGCAACCCCCCCTTGCTTTGAGTCAGGTGACGCTGCGTTCCCTCTTTTTATCGCGAGATGGAGAGAAGGCGTGAAGGCACGAAGGGGCGCATCTAAACGGCCAATCGTGATGCTTTTATTCTTTTTTTTTTTTTTGTGAAGGTCATATGAAGCCTCCGGGTGAATGTAAAAAGATCTCTGATCCGCTCGTTCCTCTGTTTTTATGAAACAAATGATTTATGCTGCTGATGATGAGCAGAGCGAGGGATGAAGGAGGGAGGCGGGTTTTATCTCTGTCCATGGTGCTGATCTCTCCAGCACCATGGACAGAAGCTCTGTTCACAGATCTGCTCTGGAAAAACTAATGCAACCGTTTTTGGCATTTACTTAATCATATTTAGTTACTTTAATATAATAGTTTCATGTTAGTAGGGTAGGACATAAAACAATTGTGTTAAAGTAAACAAATATGATTAAGTAAATGCTAAAAGAAGTTGCATTTTTTTTTTTTTCATGTTATTACAAACTTAACTCCATATGTATTTTTATTTTATTTGATAACATAATAAATCGGTTTTTCAGAAGGAAAAGTTTATTTTTTATTAAAAAATATGGAAGTGATTCTATCCTTTTTATTAACCCTTTCACATTTTGTCACAGCGGCTCTTCAAGGATATTTATGTGAAAGAACCAAAGAGGATGGCATGAATGAAAAGAGGTTTTCAGGTTTGCTGCAGGTTTTCATGTGGATTTTATTTGGGATTGTGCCTGGAAAGATTTAACATGCACTATAATATAAAAAAAAAATACTTAAACTAAAAGGAAAATGAATTGTAACTCAAAGGGATTTCTTTCCATGTATTGTGGTAGAATTATTCCTCTTTAATGGTTTAACGGTGCATCTGGAGAAGCTTCTGACTGAAGGAACTGACTAGTTCGCTCTCTCTCTCTTCTTGTAGACAGTTTCACAGCGGATTTTATTTTCCAGTTAAACACTGAGGTATTTATACTCCTCCACCTCTTCCACTTCTATTTATTATGATTCTCCTCCTCACACAAAGTGAATTGCTTACAGCAAAAATGAAAAATTAAAGTAACTAACAAACAGAAAACTTCCATTTGTTTATTTCTATCAACTATTTTAGGAATTGATTAATCTTTAAATTGTTTTCCGGCATAATTTAAAATAGATTATTTTAGGAAGTTATCATTTATCAAATAAAAAAGACATTTGAAAAATAAAGAAAAAACTGCATTAATGTTTGTATTCTAAATGGCAACATGTAAAAAAAAAATATTGATGTATCTACTTTGCCTTTCGAAAGTATTCAGCCCCCTTGACTTTATCAACCTTTTACCACATTTCAGGCTTCAAACATGAAGATATGAAAGTGTAATTCTTTGTGAAGAATCAACCATGAAGTGGAACACAATTTATTGGATATTTTACACTTTTTTTAGCAAATGAAAAACTAAAAAGTGTGGCGTGCAAAATTACAACTTTCAGTGCAGCAAACTCTTTCCAGAAGTTTAGTGAGGATCTCTGAAGTCCATTTAAAGGCAGAGAGCATCATGAAGAACAAGAAACAAACCAGACAGGTTCAAGATACTGTTGTGCAGAGGTTTAAAGACGGATTTAGATACAAAAAGATTTCCCAAGCTTTAAACTAGTAATGTTATCTCCAACTCCAAACTGATGACATTTGACACCTTTTCTGCTTCATTCAGACCGATTTAAATCCCTTTTATTAAAAAAAAAAGAAAAACAGAAGTAACACAAGTAACCTCTTTTCTACACCAAACAGAATGTCCAAAAACACCCAGTACACAAGCACACAACACATGAATGACCAACAAAAATGTTCGAGTTGTTTATGAATTATTTTTTAATGGATAAATTACTTAAAACCTTTAATGAGGTACATATACTCATAAACAACATATACATAATCATATAATCATATACAGAAGAGATGCATTTTCATTTGGTGCAACAATTTCTACTGTCAGTAGATGCCACCCAAAAGAACTAGGTGAAGCTTCAGGTAGTAAACAACTTTATGACGTAATGGTTCAAAATGATTCAATGCTTCAAAAAGCCTTGTTTTGCTATCACTACTTTAAAAATCCCAATGAGCACTTTGAAAGTGATAATGTTGAAATGGAAGGAGTATCAGACCACTGCAAATTTACGAAGACTGATCAGAGATGCAGCCAAGAGACCCATGATCACTCTGGATGAACTGCAGAGATCTACAACTAACTCTGGACTCTGTCCGTGGGTCACCAGTCAGTCATTAACTGCAGAAGTCTAGTTTTATGGAAGAAAGATAATTCTTAAAGATATCAAAAAAAAAAAAGTCAAGTCTTGTTTAAAGTTGTGGACACAAGCCACCTGGGAGACACAGCAAACATGTGGAAGAAGTTGCTCTGGTCAGATGAAACCAAAATCAAACCTTTTGGAAACAATGCAAAATGTTATGCTTGGCAGGAAGGCAACACAGCTCATCACTCTGAGAACACCATGCAACACTCATGGTTTGGGCCTGCTTTTCTTCAGCAGGGACAGGGAAGATGGTTAAAACTGACGGGAAGATGGATGGAGACAAATACAGGAGCATTCTGGAAGAAAACCTGTTGGAGTCTGCAAAAGACCTGAGACGGGGAAAAACTGCAATGGAATGTTTCACATATAAACATACCCAGATGTTAGGATGGCAAAGTCAAAAACTGCTGTTCACAAATGCTCTTCATCCAACCTCAAAGACTCCAGCTGATTTGCAAAGAAGAATGGGCAAAAAATTTTCAAGCTGATAGAGACATAACCAAAGCAACTTACATTGGTAATTACAGTAAAAGGTGGAGCTAGAAAGTTAACTCAAGGGGGGGCTATTCATTTTGCAGACTCCACTCTTCAGTTTGTTTCATTTGGTAAAGTTTTAAATATCCGATACATTTAATTCCAATTCATGATTATGTCCCACTTGTTTTCTTCACAAAAACTAAAATTTTATGTCATTATGGTTGTGGCCTGAAATGTGGCAAAAGGATGAAAATTTGAAAAGGGCCAAATACTTTTGCACGGCACTGCATATTAATGTTTATTGATTATTCATTTATTTTGAGTCTGTTTTTGTTAATAATGCAATTTGATAACCAAATAAGTTGATAATTAATTTAATAATCAGTTTAATTATTCATTTCAGCCGCGTTTTTTTTTTTTTATTTTATTGCCTGTGTGGCTCGGAGGGAAACTGCAAATGAGGCTTACTTTCAGTAATCGCTGTCCTTGATTCAGATTTGTGGAGTTCACTATTAATGATCCTTCTGAGCTCTAAGACTTCTCCAGCTCCTCCTGTATTACCGTGGTCCTCTCAGCTGCTTTCTTGAGTACTCTCTCACCTTTAGTTTATGGTAAGCAATGCTATACTTAAATTGCTTTGACCTCATGTGCTGTTTGTTTAGCAATGTTCCTTATTTACACAGTAAAAGATTTATCACTCACTGCAACATGTACCCTCCTTTGGTTCAAATTTGAATAAACAGAAGCAACTTCTTTAGTTGGTTATTATTAACTAAGTGTAAATTACTAAAATGGTAAGAAGGCAACCAGATTTCAACAGATGGTCCAGGAATTTAACCTGGAGTAAAAGATTAAAGAACCTTTTTGAATAAGCAGATATCAATAATAATCATTTATCTAATAATCAGTAATTGATTTTACTCTTGATTTGGGTGGCCTATTAATTAACTATAAATCTCAGTTCTAGTTACATAACATATTCATAATCTTCTGGTAAAATTGCACAACACACACAATGCTGCCTTGCAGATATTCTGACTGGGTCCCTGCTAGGTCTTGGAGTTTTTCCTAACTTGTTTACTAAGGTTCTCACATAGACCATGATCATTGATGGAGGAGATTGCCTAAAATGTACTCTTCCTCTCTTGTCACCTTGCTCCTGCTCAGCATCCCTGCCGCCTTTTTTTCAACTCAGCTGGTACTTGCAGAAGTAGTTCATGTATTATTTCAGCTTGAGGGATGTTAATTAGCTTCTCCTGGGTGAAAATAATCAATTTACTGTGGTTGCTGTGGTTACATATCATAACAAGTATCCAAAAAGGAAAAAAACATGAGTAAAAATCCTTCCTGGATGTTTCATGGAGAAATAAGGTTGACAAAATATTAAATAACAAACTGCTCTTTTGCAGCAGTCGAGTTGTAAAAAAAAAAAACAAAAAAAAAAAAAAAAAGAGGGATAAAAACATTTATTTTTTGGAAGTATTCATGGCCTAATTGATATATTCTATTAACCTAAAGCACTATGCATGGAATGGTTGTTATATGTCAGGTATGCCGGATATTGACCTTGATCAAGGCACCTTTCAGTAGAACTGCAGTCAGTCCCTGGGCTGGCATGGCTATCACTGCCCCTACATAGTTAGGGACAAATGCAGAGGATAAATCTTCCATTGGGATCAGCTTCATAGTCATGGCAGGCCACTTCTTTGATTTCACTTTGGAAAATATTTTGGCTATGAATCTATTAAGATTTGAAACAAATCCTCACAAAATATTGCAAGTAAATATCTGAATCCTTTCAAGTCAAGTATTTTTTTATTCAAATTCAATCAATTAAATTGAAACAGCTGAAGTAATTTTTCAAATCTGCAAAAAACTGTTTACAAATTCAAATACATTAGAATTAGTCTGAAAATTACATAAGCATATATAAAATTTGATAATTTCCCTCACCTTTCCAATATTAATTTAGAGTATTTATTTTATAAAATAGACTGTTTATCAGAAAATCAGTATTGCTTCTATTGGCTAATTTAAAGTAAGCTACGCTACATGCTGGCAATGGATGAGTTAAACCCATTTAACAGGTCCGTCGAACTAAGCTATTTACCATTGATCGGACAGCAGTTATTCTGCAAGTCACACGAGGGACCTTGCAGTCAGATGTCAACATTCAATTAATTTATGATCAGACATCAACTGTAACGTAAAGGAAATTGGACCCAAGATGCTACACAGACAGGACAGTGGAATGAAACGGTCTTTATTAATGACTAGTGTGAAACATTGTAAGCGCAATGCCAGAAGCCAAGGACAGACAGCACTTGACTGGAAATCCCCCGTGGCAGAGAGAAAAAGCTGTTGACCTTAAGTAGTATATGGTATATATAGATATATATATACATATATATACACACATATATATACACACACATATATACACACACACATCAGAGTGTCACAATATCCTTGTGGGGTCCTTCCATTGACTTCCATTCAGCTTCCCACTAATTGGATGGCCCACCGCGACCTCTTGATCCTAACCCCAACCATGGATTAACCCCATAGTCCCTAAACCAAATCCCAACTCTAAAACTCACACCACACATTAGTCCTAAACCTGTCCTGCACCCCCAAGAAGAGGAAACTTTCCTTATGGGGGACCAGTTGTTGGTCCCCAGGAAGTACCATTTCTACAAAATGTGGGCATATTCCTAGGAAATTGTCCCCACCAGGTATTAAAGACATGGCTCACATATACACACATATATACACATGTACATATATCATTAAGTACACACAATACACACATTGCATATATATATATATATATATATATATACACTATATTGCCAAAAGTATTTGCTCACCTGCTCTTGACTCCTCACATATGAGCTTAAGTGACATCCTCGCCTCGCTCCTAATCCATATAGTGTTCAATATGACGACGGGTCCACCTCCCTGCGCAGCTAGAACAAGCTTCAACTCTTCTGGGAAGGCTGTCCACAAGGTTTAGGAGTGTGTTTGTGGGAAACCTTGACCATTCCTTTCCAGAAGCGCCATTTGTGAGGTCGCACACTGATGTTGGACGAGAAGCGCCTGGCTCTCAGTCTAAAAGGCTCTAATTCATCCCAAAGGTGTTCTATCGGGTTGAGTGTCAGGACCCCCGTGCAAGGCCAGTCAAGTTCATCCACACCAGACTCACTCTGTCATCCATGTCTTTATGGACCTTGCTTTGTGCACTGGTGCACAGTCATGTTGGAAAGAGGAAGGGCCAGCTCCAAATTGTTCCCACAAAGTTGGGAGCATGGAATTGTCCAAAATGTCTTGGTATGCTGAAGCATTCAGAGTTCCTTTCACTGGAACTAAGGGGCGAAGCCCAGCTCCTGAAAAACAAACCCCACACCATAATCCCTCCTCCACCAAACCTTTTACACTTGGCACAATGCAGTCAGACAAGTACCTGTTCTCCTGGCAACCGCCAAACCCAGACCCGCCCATCAGGATTGCCAGATGTAAGAAGCGCGATTCGCCACTCCAGAGAACGCCGCCTACTGTTTCCAGAGTCCAGTGGCGGCGCGCAGTTTACACCACCACCGCGATCCGACGCTTTGCATTGCACTTGGTGATGTATGGTTTGGATGCAGCTGCTCGACCATGGAAAACCCATTCCATGAAGCTCTCTGCGAACTGTTCTTGAGCTAATCTGAAGGCCACATGAAGTTTGGAGGTCTGTAGTGATTGACTCTGCAGAAAGTTGGCGACCTCTTTTCACTAGACTATGCGCCAGCATCCGGGCTACGGACCCCCGCCCAGCCAGTTTCCCACGGGTCTACCACTTCTGTGCGGCTGAGTTGCTGTCGTTCCCAAACACTTCCATTTTCTTATAATACAGCTGACAGTTGACTGTGGAATATTTAGGAGCGCCAGGAAATTTCACGACTGGATTTGTTGCACAGGTGGCATCCTATCACAGTTCCACGCTGGAATTCACTGAGCTCCTGAGAGCCGACCCATCCTTTCACAAATGTTTGTAAAAACAGTCTGCATGCCTAGGTGCTTGAATTCTATACACCTGTGGCCATGGAAGGATGATGTGGAACACCTTGATTCTAAATAATTTGGATGGGTGAGTATATACACATGTATATATATATATATACACACATTTGGATATCATTTTGCAATGATGGGTTTCAAGGAGTTAATATCACCACTTTCACATTTTAACAGGAGAAACCACCAATACTATTTAAATATAAAATGCAGCAAGCACAGGTATAACCGATACTTGTGCTTGAATGTATGAGGTTATGCAATGCTATCTATTTTTATTTTCTTTTGAATAAATATGGACTTTTTAGAATGTTTTTAACCCTTGGTTACGGTAAAAAAAACAAACTTTTTTTAAAAGTGTAGATCTCTGAATCGTAGAAAGACGGATAGCAGGCAAGCAGTTAACTTCACAGCAATAAAGGTAAGAAAACTCTTTTTTGAGACTGACGCTATAAAGATTTAATTAGGGAACCACAAGGTAGATGAAATTAAACCAATTTAAAGCATTTATTATAAATAGCAACTAACTGTTGGTTTTCATGATATGTTTATTTGTGTAATAACTTATTTGTATGCTTTTTGTGTAGTGGTACAGTTATAGTTTAAAGATAATGTGTTGACTTTATCTAAAAGGTAATCAGTAACTAAACTGTTCTTCTTTAAGCAGGATAGAGAAAAAAGAAAGAGAAAACACTGACATACACATCCAAGCAATGTCTCAAGCTCCAGTAAGTCATCTGAGTTGAAGCTTTTCTTATGAAGAACCATATATTTGGTCCACATTAGGCATCAAAAGGGGTTTACACTATATTCAGTGGTGCCAAATAATTGATGGATTTTTCGTTTTTGTTCTCTTACAGATGGATATCAGTAATGTGGATGAACAATTTGGTGAAGGTCAGCAGCATGTGGGTAACAGAGACCAGGATCAGCTGAATATCTCTGAGAAATCAGTACATCGCTGTGACCAATGTGGAAAGGGTTTTAAGAGATCTTACTGTCTGAAAAGACACCTGCTTATCCACACTGGCGAAAAGCCTTTCCTCTGCTATGAGTGTGGGAAGCGATTCAGGCAGAGTGCACATTTGGATGAGCATCTATACATCCACAGCGCCGAAAAGCATTTCCTCTGCCATCAGTGTGGGAAGCAATTCCACCAGAAAGGAAGTTTGAATCGCCATCTATACATTCACACCGGCGAAAAGCCTTTCGTCTGCCATCAGTGTGGGAAAAGCTTTGGTTGTAGATCTTCTCTGAAAAGACATCTACATATCCACACCAGAGTCCCTACATGTGCAGGAGGTGTGGAAAAAGCTTCAGACCATTGAAATCTGTGCAACATCGTCATCTGGCACAAGATGAAGAAAATCCTACCATAGCAGAGGCTTCATTTCCTGTTTGGTTCTCATGCTTCTTATCTGAGACCAAAGCTTAATGTCTTTAATAAAATTCACTTGCATTCAAAGATTTTAATATTTCTTCCTTTTGCAGCTATAGTTCTGCTAAAAACTTTAAAATGAGTACATATTCCTCCATTTTTAGCTTCCTTTTAATGGCTTCCTGTTAAATCCAGAATTATAATGACCAGATAATGGAGTACCCAGATTCAACCGGAGCAAGAGACGTTTAAACAGTTTATTGGAATGAAACTGGCGCTGGTTGGGAGAGATTCACCAGAATCAGCAACTGCAACACAGAACACAGGTCAGAGATCCAAAAGACACTAAGACAGGTTTTTAAAGAAAAAGAATGAAATAGATCCAAAGGACCTATCAGTAACCATGTCTGTTCCAACGCATCATCATAAGAATTTCTTTTAAGTATTATGTCTTCAGTACAGGGGCCAGGACATGATCAACAGGGGTCAGGCAGGCAGGTTTACAGGAATACTCGTAATAATCTGACACTAGTCACTGGTCTGAGAGCTGGTTATACAGTTAGATAAGAGGGAAAATCTGATGGAGGCTGAGTGGAAACTAGCACTCATGCCAGGAATCATGACAAGAATAGAATTCAAAATCCTCCTTCTCACCTATAAAGCCCTAAATAACCAAGTTCCATCTTATATTAGAAATCTGATTGTTTCTGGTGTTCCAAACACTCACTTCGTTCTCAATCTGCAGTGGTTCCTAGAATTTCTAAATGTAGAATGGGAGGCAAAGAATGGCCAAAGAGCCATAAAGGTATGGGAGATATGGAGAAGATGGCAGAGAGTGGATGTCAGAGACCACATAAATGTAATGGAAGCAGCTCAGTAATCAAGAGAAACGTTACAAAAT
Organism: Cyprinodon brontotheroides; assembly: GCA_018398635.1. Classification (NCBI taxonomy): domain Eukaryota; kingdom Metazoa; phylum Chordata; class Actinopteri; order Cyprinodontiformes; family Cyprinodontidae; genus Cyprinodon; species Cyprinodon brontotheroides. The sequence continues at coordinate 7,950,843 of JAGKQL010000063.1, forward strand.
TAAGACAGTTGTTTTGAATAAAATAATAGAGCTGGAAAGAAGAAAATTAAAGTTTAGGTTGAGAATGTATGTTAGTGTTTCTGATTGATTTTAGGCCAGCAGAGAAGGCTTTGAAGGCCCCTCACAGCTTTTATAACTGAGCAATTTGCATATACTCCAGAATGTTATAAAGAGTGATCAGGGTAACAGCAATTAATTGCAAAGTCAATATTTGCCTAGAAAATGAACTTTATCCCCCAAATCACATTTCAACGTCATTGCAGCCCAGCCTTAAAAGGACCAGCTAACATCCTTTCAGTGATTGCTCCATTAACACAGGTGTGGGTGGTGATGAGGACATGGCTGGAGATCAATCTGTAATGATGAAGTAAGAATGACACCACTGGACACTTTAAAAAGAGGCTGGTCCTTGGCATCATTGTTTCTCTTCTGTGAACCATGGTTATCTCTAAAGGAACACATGCAGTCATCATTGCACTGCACAAAAATGGCCTCACAGGAAAAAGAAATCGCAGCTAGAACGATTGCACCTCAGTCAACAATTTATCGCATCATCAAGAACTTCAAGGAGGGAGCTTGCTCAGGAATGGCAGCAGGCAGGTGTGAGCGCATTTGCACGCACTGTGTGGCAGAGACTCTTGGAGCATGTCCTCCAAGATCAACTTCTCCCAACCGTCCAAGAGCAGTTTGGTGATGAACAATGCCTTTTCCAGCATGATGGAGCACCTTGCCATAAAGCAAATGTGATATCTAACTGGCTCAGGGAACAAAACAGAGATTTTGGGTCCATGGCCTGGAAACTCACCTGATCTTAATCCTATTGAAAACTTGTGGTCAATCATCAAGAGACGGGTGTACAAACGAAAACCTAGGAATACTGACAAAATGCAAGCATTGATTCTGCAAGTATGGACTGCAATCAGTCAGGATTTGGTCCAGAAGTTGATTGAGAGCATGCCAGGGAGAATTGCAGAAGAAGAGGGGTCAACACTGCAAATATGGCCTTGCTGCATTAACTCAAAAGCTTTTGTTATTCATATTGTGATTGCTTTTGTATTTCTGTATGTGATGACATCTGACATACACACATGAAAACCATAGGGCAGCAGATCATGTGAAAATATATCTGTGTAATTCTCAATACTTTTGGCCATGACATCAGATCACCAGATATGTAAGGAACCCCAGACTAGAGGAACAAAAGGAGGGCAGACATAGGGATGGACACACCCACTTGAGAAGGGCATACAGGAGATTATTGTCCTGAGGCACGAAGGGGCCACAGTGGCAAGCCCACGGGCTCAGCCAGCGGCCAGTCATTCCCAAGGTAGACCCGAGAGAGAGCCCAGACTCTACCAGGGAGTTTAAATCCCCAACAACATAGCCTCTGGTTTCATCTGGGTAATGAATTCTCTCCATCATGCTAAGATTAAGGTAGCAGTTCCTACATACCTATTCTTACAGATTATGAAATCTGGATCATGACTTAAAGAATGAGATCCAGGATACTAGCGGCTTAAATGACTTTCCCTCCCAGGGTGACCAGCCACTCCCTTACGTTGCTTAGTATAGAGTCCCATTGTTGACAAGCATCTCCTCCACATCGAGAGGACTCAGCTGAGGTGGCTCTGACTTCTTTTCCTGATCAGAGGCTGTTTTTCCACAATCATGCCAAGATCATGGCAAAATAAGCTAAAATAAAGAGAGAAAAATAAAATTCTACTAATATTGCTATTAGAATAAATGAAATATAGAAAATTTTTGGGGGAAGTGTTGGCCCAGTGGTTAGAGCAAAGCGCTTGTGCTGAGAAGTTTGCAAGTAACCGTTCGATCCCCACAGCCTTCACTCTGGGTCCCTGAGCAAGACCCTTAACCCCCAGACTGCTCCCCAGGCGCCACACAATGGCAGCCCACTGCCCCTCCCTTTTAACCACTCCCCAAGGTGATTAGTTAAAAATGCAGAGAGTGAATTTCCCCATAGTGGTACATAAAAGAGATTTACATTTCATAAAACTAAGCTACTAAATAGGTGTTGTAACTTAGCTCATAATATATAAAAGGAAAATAAATAAATAGCTTATGATGGTACAGCTAAAATATTGTGGAGGATGATAAGGTAATTAAAATATTAAACATCTTTAAAAAGAATGCTCAAGGAAGTTAAAAGGTTAGATTCTGGTATCAAAAATTGTTTTGAGAAAAATTTTTTAGTTTTAATTATTAATTCGGGTCAACTTTGAAAAACCTTCAACTAAAAATTAACCAGTGAATCACCAAAAACTTCTCCATTGTCCCTACATGATGCGTCTCCCTTTCAGATGCGACCTAAGCTTCATACAAAATTCAAAAGGTAAAACAAATGAGGAATTCTGCAAAAGTATGGAGTCTTTTTTCCCCCTTTTAAAATGATAATCCAACAGCAGAGATTACACACTGGAAAAGATTGAGCCTCAGATTGAGGCTGAAGGTTTTATGTTAAAAAATCCTGTTAGATAATTACAGCATATTCATTTCGATTAACTGGTAAATCAAACATATAAATTGCTTTAAAATTGCCATGTTTTGCTGACTATAAACCGCAACTTTTTTCCCCATGCGGCTTATAAGAAGGTGCAACTCTTCTGTGGATTTTTCCTAACCACCAGTTGGGGGAAGTCAAAGTTGGAAATGAAAGAATAAGAAACTAATTTTCATTTGGCACAATAACATGCTAACAATAGGCAGACGGAGAACAAATGTCCCGAATTCACACATTTTGAGATTTGCCTCATTAAAGCTGGCAAACCAATAAAGAGACAGGGCTCAACTCCTGCAGAGCTGAAATAAAGAGCTGATGATTCAATCTTTCAGTAGAAGACGCATGTGGGAAAGGCCCGCAGGCCGGATTCGAACCCAGCTTGCCCATGTCGAGGACCAAAGGGCCGATTAGACTTCTGCAACCGCACACATCAAATGTCACTTGGGTCTGGTCGCGAACAAGTTTTGCTGGTATGCTTCTGCACCGTCGGTCTGGAATTTCTAGGGACGCACAGCAGTTTCCCTCCAAAGCACAAGGGGGAGCCTATTTTAGAACTCGCAAGAAATTCGGTGGAGTCTGCAGGAGTGCTTATCTTCCAAAACTAAAAATGGTACGTCTGCAAGATATCACGAGATGGATCTAGACTTGCTAGACATCAAAAAGGATATATTTATTCATATAATTTGTCTGAGGCATCGTACCTCCTCGATTGACCTTTCGTCGTAGTTGTCAAATTTTCCTCAGTTTTTAAAAATAGCGCAGCCCGGCACTGAATCGAGAAGGACAACAACACAGACAGCCGGAAAGGCATACCAAGGACCGATCACATCTGATTTTTGTCTGCGCACTTCCGTCGGCGTGGCTTTGCAAACGTCTGACGCGTAGTCAGGATTTTTTTGAGGTACGCAATGACAGCACAGAGACAGATTTGACAGTTGCAGAGGCTATGCGTCAGAAGTGAAAATTGGTCTTAAGGCCTGCATACATGGGTCGTGTGCGCTAACCACTGTGCAACCAAAGCATGCCCTGATTAAAAGAGCTTTAAGCATTTTGAAGAAAGTGATGAGTATCTGTTATTAGAAACCTGTTTTATTAAGTCACCTCACATGGAATGGCACAGCATATTTTATTTCTTCTAAAGGACTCGAATGAAATGTTAAAACCTGTCAAAAGCTGCTCCATACATACAAATAATTAAAATTAAATAACCATAGCTCAAGAGTCATAAATAAAAAACTGTACAACCCCCCCTCACATCCCATAATAATGTTCATGAATGTACAAGTTAGAGTTTTTCACTAGTGTTCAGTTATGTGTTAATGCCCACTTCCTCCTCGGCTGGGTTCTCATGTCTTGATGAGGCCCTCTAGAAAGTCTTTCTCCACCATCTCCTCGATGTTCTGGCGAGCTCGGCTCCAGAACACCTTCTGGCTCTCCAGTTTGTGGCCCTCCTTGTTTCCAGGGAAGGAAGAATCAGCGGGATTGTGGGAGTAGGCGTGGCCTGATCGGCAGCTGGCCTTGCTGTTGAACACCTGGCTGAGCATGTTGAAGAAGGGCAGCAGCTGCTCCATGCTGCGGATAATGTAGAGGGTCAGCATCAGGTGGCCTGGCTCCCAAGGTAAGGTTTTAGTGGAGCAGTCCTCCTCTGGGTTTTTCTATGGTAAAAAAAACAAAAACAAAATACTAAGTAAGAAAGGAAAATTCATCTGATAGTTTGATTTTAAACTACATTTGTCCAGTTAAAAAGCAGGAGGAGATACCTTTGCTCGTTTTCTCAAAAGCTTCACCAAACGAACCACGTAGGGCTTGAACTCCCTTTGATGTGTCCCCTGGCGTCTCACCTCCAACCCTGAATCGTCTGAAGCCTCAGGGATGAAGGCCCAGCGGTACCTGTAATGGAGAACCGCTCACTTTGAGAGGAATCAAAGTCGCTCCTTAACTGTGGACGTTTTTCAATAACTTGTGCGTTCTCATAAGTTCGTTTACTCATGAAAAGTAATCAACCTCAGCCATAGAACTGTTCCAATTCACAACTACAGCAGACAGAGAGCAGACAATATCCCTGGATGTTGTTCTCGCCCCTCCCTCTTTACCCAGCATGCATCAGAGCAGACTTGTCTGTTCTTGAGATTGACAGCTGTCCCAGCATGCACTGCAGCAGCAGCAGCAGCTTTCATTGCAGCGCTCACAGAGCTCAGAGTGTTAGGCTAAAAGATTTTATTTCTGTTGCTGTTGTTCAATAAAAGTAAATTTTAAGACCATTTGAGTTGAGAATATTATACTTTAAACCGTCACTGTGTGGCCCATTAACCTATTTAATGCGTAAGTTAAAAAAAATTCCTAAGTTAAGAGGACCGAGGCAACTAGCAGAGCTCCAGGGCAGCCAGGTCTAATCCTAGCCCGTCTGCAGCAGCCCTTTCTCTGCATAGCCGTGTGAGAAGGACCGCTGGCTGTCAGGCCGTTTTTTTGGTTATTTGGCAAAATGTTCATTTGATTTGCATTTATCTGACTGTGTTAATTATCATTCCCTCACTAAATGAAAAGAGTAATAATGTATTATCATCCAGAGTCAGTTAATAACAGGAGGATAAATGCAGCTCCAGACGAGCTGAGCATCTGGTGATGTCATCAGTACACTTCTGCTCTAATTGACCCATTTTTATGCTGCATGCCGCCGTTCTCCCAGAGTTTCCTGTGTTCTTCTCAAGAGCATACTTGGCGAGGACACAAGTCCGTAGTCGCGTTCTTGTGAATTGAGAAACAGCCTTTCATTTATTAGCCAACAGGACCTTTAAGGTCCTTTTTATGAGTCTTAAAACACAAATCTGATTTTTTGTCACATATGACTCAGGCAGCTTTGTCCTAAATCTGATACTGATTTGTTACTCCTAGGGTGACCAGACGTCCTCTTTTTCCTGCCCTAATTTTCAGACCTAAAAAAATGTCTGGGGGGAATTTCACAATCGTCCACGATTTTGGTGGACTACAGTGCAGCACGTAGTCGAAAACAGGGAGCCAGAGGGGGGACAGAGCGACCAAATCTGACCCGGTAACGGTAGCCTGGACACCTGCGTCCCCGTGCTTCCCCCCCGCCTGCCTTATCGGTCCCCCCATGATGAGTCTTATTGGAACCAGGTGATATTTGATAGATGTACTCCAGCATTACCATTTGTGACATCATTGCATCCTCTACTTCAGTTTTAACAGGAAATCACATACAATTTGCATATATTAGGAAATGTGAACAAACACCTTAAACAATTAGAACTGAGCATTAAGACCTGCAGCGGGAACATAGCATAAGATCTAGAGTTAATTAATTAATTCTCAAAGTATTTTCCCAGTAATTCAATTACTGTGTAATTTAAAGTGTTTATTTCCGTGGTTTGGTTTGATGATTTTGTCTTAAATATGATTAAACTGATAACATGCATCTTTTAAAGGTGAAGTCATATAAAAGAAAAGGAATAAATGCCTGAAATGAATCTCTGTGTGCGATAAATCTGTAGAAGTTACTAAGATTAATTCATTTTGATAGATTCAATATAATTCAATTCAGTTTATTTATATAGCGCCAAATTCACAACACATGTCATCTCCAAGGCACTGAGGTAAAGGTTTGATTCTCCTAACTCAGGGGTGTTAAACTGGTTCCAGAAAGGGCACACGTGTAGCTGCGGGTTTTCTTTCAACCAAGCCACAATAGCACATCGGACTCCAGTCATCTAATCAAGGAGTCCAATCTGAACATGATGAATTGATGAAATGAATGGAGTCTGGTATGCTATTGTTTGCTTGGAAGAAAACCCGTACGTACGGCCCTTTCTGAAACCAGTTTGACACCTGTGCTCTAACTGATGAAGGTTAATTATCACATGAAAAGTTGACAGTTCCTTGGATTTTTCTGCACTTACATCTGGAACTGAGGCAGGCTCTCAGGAGGCAGCGCCAAGGCAAGATCCAGGAACTTGCAAGCAGAGAGGTAGAGGTTTAGCCAGCGTTGGCTGTTGTAGGACGTGGAGAAGCCGTTCCCTCCAGAATAAGTGGTCTCCAATCCGGCTACAGATGGTCCTGATGTCCTAGAAAAGGAGACAGCAGGAAATTTATGAAGGAAAGTCAAACTGGAAGTAGGTGTTCTCATTTTAGTCCAAAATGTGCATTTCATTTAAACAACATTAAAAAACCTCTTCAGAGAGTTTTTTTCATTCAGGACAAAATCCTGCTATTAATAAACTGTCCAGATTCCATCAGATAGAAAAACAAAATAAAATATATTAAGCTAATTTAGTCATTTATTTAATTACTTCAAGATGCATTCAATAATCTATTTGAAGAGATATTTGTTTATTTAACAATTTATAACATAAATAAATTAAACAACAAGTGATTAAAATAGATGACAAAATAAGTTAATCATTTTTAACACTTGTTTTATTTCATGGGGACATTTATCTTCTGATCGAATAACGATTGATTTTTTTATTAAAGGAAAAGTGTGGTCATATTCAGAATTCAAACTAAATATGAAATTATTAAACTCTGTTTAATAAATGATAAGTGTTTTTTTCATTAAGATTCATTTTCATTTGAATGTGCTTTACTGGAGGCATCCATGTTCGTCAAAGAACATCGTTTTCCATACGGATCATAAAGATTGCTGTCCTAAAACTATTCTACAGTTTGAAAACTTCTCTATAATAAAACTGATATGAATTAAATTACCACTGTTGTGCTGACATACCTTGATATGTCCTCATCAGCTGTTAGCTCCTGTTCCATCAGTAGGAACACCTGGACCTATAAACGCACACAGCAGAGGAGGAATGGGCGTGAGGGGAAGATGACGTGTGTAAAGCAGCAACACTTAAACAACAATAGGACAAAACGACTGAGCGGCCGCCTCTCTCACCAGCTCTGTGATCATGGTAGGCCAGAGTGATGTGAGATGTTGAGGTGACATGCGTAGCAGCAGCACCCTGAAGAAAAGGAACACCTGAGCATGAAGGATGGGTACCTGAGGCAGACGCAGGCTCTCCACCAGACGCTCTAAAACACACAGAGGCAGACGTAAAGAACCCATGCAGCAGGGAATAAAACTATCCCTTCAGTGCAGGTCAGGATGTCGGCTTCTGCTTACCCTGGATGTCCGGCAGGTATTTCTGGTACTGGTCCACCTCGCTGCTGTAGATGGTAAAGGCCAGACGTTTGAGCAGCATAGCCCTCTGCTCCAGCTCAGCGTCTCTGTTGGTGAATAAACTCAGGGAGCTGCTCTGAGCGACCGCCACCCGCGCTGAAATCAAAACACAAACAGTTTTACTCCCCAAAGATCACTCATATTTTATTGTCAACTTGAGAGGGTCAGAGGCTGGATGCAAACAGAACACCAAAGCAAGGAGGTTTTTTTTAGTTCGACTGATTTGATGCACAGTTAATGGCCTGGGACCACTGGCAGCAGAAACCTCTCCATAGATAGAAAATCTTAGGCTTACTCATCAGGTCTCTGAATGTGGTCTTGTCATGAGTCATCAGGTGGTCAATGATGGCTCTCCAGCTGGAAGATAAGGTGAATGATGTTAAAGTTAATCATCTGAACAACATCCTGCAAACATAAGATGCTATTTACTAACAAAAAACACAACATCCAAATAATGAAAGTTAACATGTTTTATTTTGCCCCTATGCTGCATCATCAAAGAATCTATTTGTGTAAAGTTCGACCATAGAGAACAAGGGATGTGTTTGCTTCCTTAATTCAAAAGACGAGTGCTGGTCTGAAGGCGACAGCACTCGCGAGGCAGTTTAATGCCTTCGACTAAGTAGGAACAATTTGGGAAATAAATTGGAAATAAACCTGCAATAAAAACCTTTAAGGACAGGAGAAAGCAGCTTTACATGAAAGTCATAACTGAAAGGAAACTGTCTCCTTGGTTTTCTTAGGACAAGTGCAGAAACTCCACAGTAGATTCATATTTTTTGATGTTGAGTTTTTGGAAGTGAAAACTTTTTAGGGTGTGCTTACTGGCTGACACAGGAGGCGTCCATCTGGAAGAAGGTGTGGTCCATGAAGAGGTCGAAGGCCTCCTTCTTCCAGGCCCGGCGGGTGTACTGGTAACCACTTAAGCTGCTCAACAGCTGGATGCAGGCTCTGTAGCTCGGGGCGTTGTGAGCACTGCCAGGGGGAAAGGATGAAATAATTGAATGTTCTGTAGAGGTTTTTAGGTGGCATAAAAGCTATCTGAATATATCCCAAGAAAAACTGATTGTCATGCTCCTTTTCCTCTAGCACAGACCCCCACTGCCCAGCAACGGTTCTATCTGCGCAAATAGATTACCAAGGAAGTCTGTCAGAATCCCGCCGTCATCCAGACACAGCTCTGGATGAACCGAAGTGGGCTCTTTTTTTCAGAACTTTTGGGGCTTTTCCAAAAAATTGATGGTCTCCCCAAGGAGATTTAAATGTTTTACATAGAGAACAGTTTAGCCACAGTCCGTGCTGTTAAGTTTCAGCTGGGCTTTTATTGTGAAATGCCGGAAGCAAGAGCTTGACAGGAAATGCTATGGGGTTGTTAAGGGTAAGAGGAGTAGTTTTTCTAAGGTCAGTGGCTTAATTTAGAGCAGAGAACCATTGATGAAAGAAAATAAAGAACTTTTTCCACACCTGTGGTTGCGGAGGTAGGGAACTACGTAGTGCATGATATTAACCAGCAGCGGGATGACTTTCTCCTTCTCGTCACTGTAGAACACCATGTCCAACAGATGAGCCAGCACCTGACAGACAGACAAACATGTTAAATCAAGGAATGGCTGAGGAACAACATGAGGCACGAAGCAAGTGTCTCAATCTATAGAGCAGCATGTTCTTTTTATGTAGAGCTTTGCATTAACTCAAATCTAATAGCTCTAATGTCAGTGAAAAACAGGCAAGATGTTTGTAATCAAACCCACACTGAGCTAAAAACATTCAGGATGCCAATAAAGTGAGTCAAACTGTTCACATCCTGCACAGCCAGAACCAACACAGCACATGGATTTATTGGTCCACTCTGAAGGACTGGCCGGAAAAATCCAATCTAAGGACTTCATGTGTTCCGTGTAATAACAGGATCCAAACACTGCAGGTAAATGAGCAGCCGAACCACCGACTGGTGTGGACAGATGGGTCGCAGACGCTCGTGTTTACCTCGGCCAGCAGTGTGAGGGCGGGAACACTGTATACGGATGGAGTGAAGGTGGAGGCCTCCATCACTGTGTGCAATAAGTCTACAAAAGACATACAGCAAATGTTAGCAGCAGCTACAAAGCTCAGTAAAAAAACTGCCATGCTGAAGCTTAAGCTACAAACTTTTTTGGCTTTGATTTACATAAAGACTGTCTGCGTTTTGAATTAGCGGACAGGTGTTAGCCTATAAGTTGATTTCAGTGCAGGCAGAAGATTTTTAACAGTAAATGCTTGTTGATGGAGCACCTTCTACGTCTGCTTCCAGGTTGGCTCCGTCAACAACGATCTGAGGAGACGCCTTCACCTCCAGGTTCCTCCTCAGCCACGTGGTCGGTTCCAAAGAGGAGCCGGCGATGGTGCCGATGGCCTCCACCACCTTATGAGTCACATCCTGAACACACAGATTAACTTCAAGTAAACCTTCTTACCATGATCCATCACCCATCTTTTTATTTCACAAGTAAATAAGGAAACAAAACCAATTTAAAAAGCTAATCACAATTCAACTATATATATTTTTATTCTGCAGTGGTTTGTTAAAATGTAAAACACAATGAAATTCATCAGGTTTTCTCAAGTCAACCACAAGCTTTCATATATTTCATTTTATGAACCAAAATCTTAGTAAACTCCAGACGCCCAATTGAACAGATAATCTGAAAAAACCTAGATGAGATGCTCTCTATTTAATCTGATGGAATTGAAACTGCTGCTGCTTAGTTTTTATCAGTTAAAGGAGCTTCTTTAAAGTGTCAAGTCACACAGAGGTGAATTCAAATGAATTTCACACTTTTCAGATTTAGTTCAAAATAAATATATTTCTGACAGTTTAGGACAGTTTAAATAAACTTAGTGTTGATGATATTGATGTTTTCTATTATTTTTGTAGAGCAGAACGTAAATACTGATGATTAATGTAATAATTTCACACATACCAGCATAAAATACTTTTTATCAACAAACCTTTGCCATTCAGAGGAGTCCAGTGCTCCTCAGTGACTGAAGGAGAAAACGTTAGTGAAGTATACAGTAGAACTACAGTGTTGTAAGTTTTTTTTATGGGCAGAGACTGAAGTTTTCATGGATTAAGAGACAACTAGGCTTTCACTCTGGGTCGCAGCTTTTTGCTTCAACCTCCATAAGCATGGCCTCGGCTTATCTACATTTCTTAAGGGTCCTGAGCTGCTTTCAAAGTGGGTGAAGAAGGTCAGAGGAGCAGGAGGAGTTTGAGCACTCCTCTATGCCTGCAACATTTTGAGGAGGACGTGTATATTTTATTTTATTCCCTCATTAAAAGATTTGTTTGGTTGTTCAGTGAATATCTATTGTAAGCAGCGTCCAGCAGTTGTAGCTAGGGCGCCCCCACCAGGGGTCTGAGAGAAAGGTAGCCGGTGTTGGAGTCCGACTTGGACGTATTATTATTAAAGACCTGCCTATGCCGGTCCCAGGGCTTCCACTTCCAGCCGAGAAAATGATGAGGTAAGAGAAAATCAGTAAAAAAAACAGCTGATGTGGAACCTATACTATAGATCGCTGCGAGTCCAGATGATGAATCAAAGCTAATTGTTTTTAGCTCCTGTAATACCAAAGCAGAGACCTGCTTTGTAGTAGTAGTAATGCGGCACTGAGCGATGGAGGATATAATGTTAATTTAAAGTATTATAAACTCATTTATATTTCTAAGCTAATAGTTGGTTATACTATCTGTACCAGGGGTAGAGCAGCCGTGTTTTCTACCAGGGCTGCTGAGGTCATATTAGCCGTCACCCACCGGCTCATAGTCCGCCTCCGTAGGACCACACTGGTTGGTTCTGACCTGGAAGGTGTGATGCCTCCATATTCCTCAGCATCACTACCTGAGCTAAAACTAGCTGATGGTTCAATCAAACAAACCATTTCCAGACTAGATGTTCTGAAACAACCATCAGTGTTTCCATCCATCTCCATTATAGAATGAAAAGTTAGCTCCAAAAACATCCTCCCTCTGACATCACACAAAGAGATGGGTTCTTGCTAGCTATTAATTAGAGTGCTACTGTGGAGCTGTTAAATGTAGGCTATTTCTGTTAAAAATAAGACTGTTTTATTCATAATAACTCAAAACTACCAGGTATGTCCTGCCCATGATTTTAATGCAAACTGATATTAAATTAATATCTCATCATCAACACTTTATACGTCATTTTCCACTACTCCCACCAGCTTCTCCTTTTATTTCTATTACAGACATAAGACAGTTGAACCTACCTGCAGCTCTCGCTGGTCTTTCTTACTCTCCAGATTAGGATTCTTCAAGATAAACTCATTCAGAACTCTAGTGAAAAAGAAAACCATGAGTTCTAAAAAGAAATGAGGTCTAAGCAACAACTTCCTTGATGTCTGCACTCTGAGTTCATGTGGTTTTTTTTGTGTTTTTTTTTTATGATGCTGTGAAAGTAGAAACCAACCCCAGAATGAGGAACTGTCCTGGAGCAGGAAGACCCAGCTGAACAGAATCCTTCAGCAGCGCTAGCAGGGACGGCCAGCTGTCAACCAAGCTGGACACAGGAATCCTGGTGTGTAAAAACAACAACAATCATAGGGTTAGACATCTTCACTTTGATTCACCGCAGCTATAAAGTAATGAACTCACCTCTGTACATAAGCGTAGAAGAACTGCAGCATGCAGACTTCCAAAGAGATGTGCTTCTAAAGATGAGCAAAAAAAAATAGCTTAGATCAGTTAAAAAGGTTTTTTTGGAAAGACAACATAGACGTACATTTGAAACAGGAAAAAAAGTCAGAAGATCTGGATCAATTATTGGATTTCCCCCAAACAAACTAGAAAGCACTACAACCAGGAGAATCAGTTCAGCAAAACAGTCTTCTGAGAGTTTTTATGTTGTGATGCACCAATATCTCTGGTGATATGAATGTTTTACAGGGTTAATAAAGTCTCGTCAAATCAGAAGGAATGCAGCATTAACACTCAACTTTTCTTTTCAAATGTTCTCATGTTCTTGGAAACTAAATTCAGGGTTTCAGTAGGTGGAAGCTGTAATCCTCAAGTTCAACACTTAAAAATTACACTTTTCAATGCTAATTTAACTTACTGGGATGGTTCTTCTCATTTGTGAGGCTTTTATATATCGGGAGAGGGATCTAGTTCTGTTTACACCATCTAATGGCTTCAACAGTTCAGCATTAAGTCCTAATAACTTACCTTTTCTTTTGCAATGGCAGGAGGCTGCTTCAGGACTTCTTTGACTGTCTGCATGACTGTCTCTGTACGCATGGCGCTGACCGACCGGACGAGCTCAACCAGCAGCAGCTGCTCCTCACTGGCTACAGGAATCACCTAAAAAAATGACTTCATGAATAAACTGTAATCTTTAAACGTTTTAAAGCACTGTTAGGGCACCATCCCTGATAAACTCTACATTGATCTGCTGTGTCCACATCGAGATGGGAACAGAATAAGATGTCTGATTTAGCTACATGATGTTTCTCTCCTTGTCTACCTTATTTCTGATCGGCGTTTTGACTTGTTTTCTCTCATTCCAAACATAAGCAATGGCTGCCATAAAATGAGCACCGTGGTTCATGGAGATTGGACCCAGCAGCTCCAAGATCTGCTGGCGGAGATTCTGTGAATGAGGCAAAAGAAAACTTTTATTTAAGAGAACAGAATTGTAAAAAATCCAAAGCCTCTGTGGAAAAGACTCCTTCTTGAATACAATAACTGGGGAAAAGGAACTGCAATAACAGATCTTATTTGTGAATCTTATTTTTTTCTAGTTATTGCAAATGTTCCTATTCAGCTGCAAACGGTTTAGTTTTTAACCAGAAGAGCTGATAAATGGATATTTGTGGACAGACCTTGGTGGAGCCCAGGTTGATGTTGGATGTGGCGGCAGCTGAAGCAGTGGCTGGTTTGTCAGAGCTGTCAGCCTGGTGGAGGACGCTCCACAGCAGTGTGACGGAAGACATGATAGTGTGAAGGATGGACAGGATGCCTGATCGAGCCTCAGCCAGGTGCTTCTGGTCAACGCTCACTTGTAACTGAGAAAAACAAAAAGGATCTGGTTTATTACCAAGTTTTGTGAATAATTTTCTTCCTTTTTCAAAATTTTCTTTAAACTACACCAAAAATCATCCATTTGGTCTTCAGAGTTTTTAATAATTTACAACCACCTTTAGCTAGTTTTGCGGCTCTGATTCTTTTTGGAGTACGTCTCTAATAATTTTACATCTACAGACTCTGAAAAAAGGAGTGGGCAAATTATCTAACCATTTTAAGGGACATGGAATTTTCGCCCCATTTGGTGTTTGAGAAGAAGAGCAGCTGTCCATGCCTGCTTCTTTCTCTTTGGGGACTGATCTCTGGCCAGTTCACATCGGAGGGGCACCAGCATGGAAGAGCCCATGCTAAAAAGCAGAAGTTGCAAAAGCTAAGAGGACCCAATGGACAACTTCAGAGCCAAATTGCTGCGGAACAATCTGTTTGAGTTTTCAGAACTTTGAAATGCTGGTTGGAGGTGGAAGCCTTAAAAACAAAGGAAGCTATCCTGGTTTGTGGCCATGCTGCTAAATGCTGGAGGAAAAAGGAAAAAAAAGAAAGAAAGAAACCAAGACTTTCATAAGCGCAGACTAGCAGAGTTAGAGGTCTGGCACAGAAGTCAGAGAGAGTTTCTAGCTAAATAATTTATTTCTTTAATGATTTTTTGATAATAACATGCTAACAGGTTGAATCGCATTGTACGCCATATTGACATGTTTTGAACTGTTGTTTATAAAGCTAAAACAGGCTTAAAACACACAAATATAACATTCAAATGTTTTCTCCTTGTCTCATTACCAATATTATCACCAAAAGCAATTTAATGTGAGACCATATGTTTGCTAGCTGACTAGCTCAATCAAATGACAGGTTAAGAATCAATTGATTAAATACAGCTGATAGTCTTACCAGCTTTGTCTCTCCATCAAAGTTTAAAGGGGGAACATTTAATAACTTATATGTATTAAAAACCAGGAGACATGACAACAGATTCTGATAGAAAACTTGTAATCTTACATCCCAGATCAGAGAAGTTGCTTAGAGTTACAGAAGGCAAGCATGTCCTCCATGACTCACCACACCACTCAGAAAGTAGGGCTCAATAACAGTTATATATTAATAAATACAGTTACACATTTATACATCTTCAGTCTGCCACATCATCACATCATACACTCATAGCAGATGATTAGACATCCATGATCCAGCCTTATCAAAATGTATTATTTTGTTAATAAAAGCTGAAGGACACCGCTCCCATTCCATTTCCAAATCTTTTCCACGCACAGAATGAAGATTATAGCTGTATATCTGGACAGAGGAACTGTCTTAATTAGATAAACTATTGTGGAAAAAATCATCGGTTCTTGACACACAACAGGCGGTGCGAATCGTTAAGGTCTAATAAACCTCACATCATCAATGATAATTATCCTAACAAATAAACTAAAGGCTATCACTGATTCCTCATTATAAATGATTTAATAGGACATTATTTTGCTAAATAAGTTTTTACTTACTCTTCTCTGCAATTGTATTGTAGAATTGATTTGACTAAATTCCAATTGTTTAAATTCTAAAGCGTTGGCTATGCAAAACATTAATACCTATTGTCACCATTTGCAATATTATTCTCTCTCTCACAGTGCAACAATCAAAGTCAACTACTTCACTTATATGGTCAGTACAGTTCTGCAGTAGTGCACAACCCAGGTCAATCCATTTCTCTAACCTTCAAGTCTTCCCCTTAGATATATAAAAAAATATCTGATATCAGTAAAGAGCTAAGGGAAAACTTCCAGGATGTTTTAAACAACTTTTTTCCTTTCTTATGTACTATATATACACCTCTTTTATATTGTCATGTCGTATTTATTATCTTCTAATGGCATCTTGCTTTGACTCTTGGTACTCTATATAAGCTACTGGAACCAGAATTTTCCTTAAGGAGAGTTATCCCAAGGGATAAATAAAGTTGAGTCTAAGTCTGCTGCCTAAAAAAAAACATTTTTCCAAGATACATTTTGTTCCAAAAATGTAAAAAGAAAAAACCTTGATGACATCCTTTTATTAATTATGGTTTTCAACCATGTTGTTCTCCTTCTTTTGTGTGTATATATAGCAGCTTTATATTAATGAGTTCTCACAAGTTTAGTCAAATAAGGGTTTAATACCAGGAAATATTTTTGGCTTGGAGCTGAATGATTTTTGTAAATAAATTCATATTTTTTAATGGAAGTTTTGCGAATATATTCGGATGGCACACTTTGTTTGCCGTTCTAACACACACAGCCAGTAGGGTGAGTTCACAAAGAATATATGACAGCCCAAATATTCATTTCACAATTAAATAACATATTTATCACCCCTACTGAGGTGGGTATTAAATATATCATAACCTCACAACAAAGAGGTAGAATCAACAGAATCAAAACGTGATACCCAGAAATCCTAGCAGCTATAATAGAGAGAAATGTGGTTCTAAAAGTCTGGACTCATAGAGACCAAAAACAAAAAACTCCTTAACTCTACAGTTGTAATCTGCTTTGTCTTGATTTATCCTCAAACATATTACACTACATAGATAATTTAATCTATGGGATAAGGTTTAAGGTTCATGTAACTTAAAGACAAACTTGGCTTTTATTTCAGAAAAAGATCAAGAAACTGTATTTTATATATTGTACCTGCATGCTGCATCTTCTATCTTGTTGACTCAGTTTACCTTGCATCACTACGATTCAAAACAAAAACAAAGACCCTCCCCAATCTCTGCATTCTTTATGATTTAGTAGGTTGGACTTCACTTGAAATACGTAGCCAGCAGCTTCAGCATAGCTTTAGCTGAAAAGCTATACCTGATAATCTTCTGATCTCTCAGATTGTTCTGGTTCTTATCCACTACACTCCTCAAACTGAAGTTGCTTTAAAATGTGCTCCGAGTTGCAACCTAATTGGGAAAAAACTGCTTTTGGGGTTGAATAATCGACAGAAAGAGCTAAAGTTAGAAACCCTCATATTCATTAAATAATTCAAAACTGCTGAAAATAATCCTGTTATGGAGACATTTACTTGTTTCTTCTTGAGAGTCTCATTGTGTTTTTAACATTTTGTAGTTCTTTTAGAATAAAAATATAATTTGTTATTTATTATACATGCATTTCTTGTGATTTGGCTGCTACCTTGGTCAGGTGTCTCTTGTAAAAGACATTTTATTTTTTCTCCTTGGTTTTTAGCACAATTTGAGAGGTTTTACTTTGTTTTATTCTGTTCGTATACTCTTTTCTATTTTATAATTTTATTGTACTTTATGACTGTGTACAGCACTTTGGTCCTGTCCGGTGCATAAAGTGCTTCATAAATAAAGTTGGTATGGTATTTTGAATCTCAGTTGGACTTTTTGGTTAAATAAAGGTTATATACAATCAATAAGTTAATAAATAGAATGAGTGAAAACTTTCGCAAAGTCCAGAAAGAGATTAATGAGAGTAAGAAGTATTATTAAAACTCAAAAACACAAAACTTACTCATGTCTTCCAGCAGAATGTTAGAGTAAATGAGCAGCGCCCTCACCTGGTGGTACTGAGAAGTGGGGTCCAGTAGACAGTAATGGATGATGGATGTGATTCCCTCCAATACGGTCAGAATCAGGTCTGGTGGGATACAGAGAGCCATCCACTGGGGTCTAGGAGACAGTTAAATAAAATACAGTATGAACTAAAAAAGGAGGAGTTTAGATTGTAGGTGTGGAAGAAACATAAGGCTCCTTCTGTGGTGCACAGTGCCATCTAGTGACCAACTCTACGTACAGCGCTTTACAGCATGTTCTCACCTGCTATCTGTTACACTGGTTTCATAGCGGTACTGCTGCAGGAGATTATCCAGGTTTCTGCAAAGCTGCAGAGTCACAGAGGCCACCACCCTCCTAAGGACCCTCCCCATGTACGGCAGGGTGGCTGTGATCAGGCCTATCCACTGCGGATGCATCTTACAGGCGTGATGCTGGTGCAAAGCTCTGATGACTGCGCACAGGAACATGCCCTGCGCTGTGATTGGCTGACCGTGGAGGTACTGGAGTGACGTCATAGGCTGCTGGGGATTTACATGCTCCACCTCCCCACCTAGGATCTCGAACCCGGCCACTCCGCCACTTCCGGCCCCTCCACCTGCTCCTCCTCCACCTGCAGGTTCTCCACCTTCATCTGCAGGCGCCAGGACCCGGTGCTCCAGCACGACTAGACTCTGCAGCAGTCGGAGCAGCTGGGACTGAACGGCGCTGCAGCTGTCGATCTGGTCCTCCGACATGTTGATCACGCTGTCCTCTGACAGGCCTTCCTCCACCGCCGCCATGTTGATCCCCGCTATCCGCTGGTCATGCCATTTCTGAGCGCTGAATATGGAGGAGAGCAGGCAGTGGAGTATGACCTTCTGGACTTTGCACTTAGAGAGGACGTCACTGATGAAACTAGCGAATCCCTTCGCTGAGCCGGCTGTGACTTTGGCTAGCTCGCTGAAGAGCAGCGTTAGGACCTCCACGCTGGTCAGCTGCATGGCCCGATTTCCTGCCAAGTCCTGAGGAGCCGCCGTCACATGGGCAGAATAATAGCTCCTCAGGAAGTAGAGGCAGAGGGAGATGATGATCTCCAGGTACATGGCGCTGCGGAAGGAATGGGAGTGAGAGTCCTGAGGGATGGGGCAGTAAAAATCTTTGCCCATAACAGAGACTCGGTGGCGAGCCAGCAGGTTCTGAAGCAAGGAGAGCTGCGGAGTGTAGGTGTTGTTGATGCTGGTGGTAGAGATGGCGCTGACGAAGCCTGAGGGAGCGGCTCTGACCATGGAGGCGATGGCTGAAAGGGCGTGCAGCGTCCTGGAGGAGTCGTAAAGCTGCAGGTAGAGCAGGACGTGCTGGTACAGAGGGTGGATGTTGAAACGAGGCGGAGCGGAAGACGGCCGGCGTCCTGCTGCCTCTCCTCCGGAGCAGGTCCCACCAGAGCCCCCGCTGGGTGAGCCCATGTCGCTCTCGATTTCGGACACCTCTCCTTCGCCACAGCTGTACCAGTTCTCCAGGTCTAGACTGTCTCCAAAGAAAATACTGGGTGGATGCAGTTTCTCTGACTGGTTCGCTTTCCTGAGCTTCTCCTCCTCTTTCCTCTTCGCCTTCTTGGTCTTTGGTTTCGCCCCGGGAGATTTGTCGACCAGCTTCTCCATTATCTTCCCTTTCAGACTGAGCTGAGTGCTGCTGTGGCTGCGTTTGCGGGCCTGGGGGTCATCCGCCTGTAGGCTTTGGTCTGTAGTGGCTGGATCGGTGCCGCCTGGTAACGTGACGATGGAAGGTGATGAGCTGTGGCGAGCGATGCCCTCTTTGTGCAGAGCTTCGCATGAAGAAACAGACAGGAACTCCAGCGTGCCTTCAGCTAACAATTCAGGCAGATTGTGGTGGGTGGAGCACTCGGGGGGGCAGGAGTCCAGGCGGAGACCGGTGGAGGTGTCCGAGGAAGTGCTTTCAGTATCAGTTTGGGGCCAGTTTTCAGGCGGAGAGGTTTCATTTGATTCTTCTACTAAGTTGAGAACTCTGTCAATGAGCTCCTTCATCACAGCAGACACAGCTTCCTCCACGGAGTCTTCAGACGCTTCATCCGATGAACCCGACTTTCCATCTGAGCCCTTTCCATTCTCTTGTTCATCAAAGCTTCCATTTTCCAGCGTAGATGAACAAGAACCACTTGATTCTGAGCTCTGTGGCTCCTCCTGCTGGTCACCGGGAGGATACCTTCCAGCTAACTGCAGGTTTTCGCTGCTCAGGCTGAGGATGGACAAGCTGTCACTCAGGGGGTTAACAGTCAGGCAAAAGGGCTCCATGTCGCTAATTGCCAGACCTCTGAAGTCCTCATGTCCAACTCTGTCACCTCGAATCTGAAGGAAGTCTAAAGAAATAAAAATAATATTTCAAATAAAGATTAAATTATGTTAAAGCAACCAGTGTTTTAATCACTAGAAGAAAATGAGGAGAAATAAAGAAATCACATCCACAGCTCACTGTCTGAGAAGCCGGAGTCTCTGGTGTAGAGCGGTTCTGATGGCTCCTGTTCAGGCGGTTCAGGGAACATCTGAGCCCAGTGGCGCTGGGCTTGCACCTTCTGAATAGAA
Source organism: Cyprinodon brontotheroides (assembly GCA_018398635.1). NCBI lineage: Eukaryota > Metazoa > Chordata > Actinopteri > Cyprinodontiformes > Cyprinodontidae > Cyprinodon > Cyprinodon brontotheroides. The sequence goes on from JAGKQL010000063.1 coordinate 7,970,766, forward strand.
ACCCTGTGAGTTTTGGGGTGCAGCAGAAGGAGCAGGAGTGGCTCCAGAACCCGTGCGATGTCATGTCTCTGAAGAACCTGATTCAACCAAGCCCGACCAACCGCGCTTGTGCAGGGATCCCAGTAACTCAAGCTGTCGAGCATGATGAAAAGAGACCTGCAGAACGGCGTGCATATGAATAGCAGAACAATAAGAGAACCTTTAGATGGAAAAACGATCAAACACACCTGTCAAATGTTCGGCTAAACGGAGAAGCCTTGGTGATGTTCAAGTCTCGCGTTAAATGCCACAGAACGGAGAACTTCACATGGGCCTCCAAACGAATCCTCTGAAAAACAGAACACAGATAATTACATTAATTTCACCAATCTAGTAGAAAAAAAAAATGTAAACACTGAAGAGATGCTTTAAGAGATGTTTTTAAAGACTTTTTATTTCAAGATCAGGAACCATTAAAAACAGTCTTTAGGTCCTGCTGGGTTTATTGACACTGGAGAAATCAGAACATGATCCTCACAGGTCTCAGGTCAGGTCAGCGGTTCCAGTTTAACCGAATGATGCAAACTTTTATTTCAACATAAACATAGTGTTTGTTTAAACAAAGTGTATCTGTGACTCAAGGAGTCTATATAGTAGAACAGTATGTTCTCTCTCTGCCTTTTCTGCCATATGGGTCTCATTTTAGAGAGCCAGTTGGGGCATGTATTCAAAAGCAATATATGACATAATATCGGATTAAATAAGATATTTACCACCCCATACAGGGAAGGGCAATAAATATATTATAAAGTATCGCAATATATTATGGTGTCCCTGGGTGGGTATTGAATAAAAAGTTATTTAACACATAGAAGAGGTCAAATGCCTCCCGTCCCTGGGCTTCACCACATTAGTCATTTCATCAACTGATTCTATGATCCGTTTACGTCTGTTTTAGCATATTTGCTGTTTTTATTTTGCTGACCTTGTCTCTGTGCATGAGTTGCTGGCTGATGACGTCCTCACAGGTGCTGGATGAGGGAACCAGGTTGTGCAGCTGGTAGAAGAGCTCCACGCTCCGCTGGTGATGCTGAGGCGTTCCTTCACCCAGCTGGTCCCATAGGATCACTGCAACACTCTGAGCGACAGAGAAGAGAAACCTAAGACACACAGCAGAACCGTGTAAAACTCACCAACCTGTGAAGCAACGTCAGCAATCTCTACCTTAAAGAAGTTAGTTTTATCAGCAATATACTTCAGGATTCCCTGAGTTAGTGGAGGCCTGATAACCACAGCGACTCGACCCTGGCTCGGGCTCTGAGCGGGCTCAGCGCTGCTACCGGAAGCCTGACTCTCAGCTGTCACCATAGCAACCGACTGAGTCAGTCCTATTAGGTCCATGAGCAGGGAGATAGCAACAGCCTGTAGGGTGAAGTCACTGGCCAGACAGCAGGCATCCATCAGGGTCTGCAGCCACACCGGCAGGCGGATCTGCTCAGCATCTGCACAGATGAATTAGGCGGAACGGGTAGCTATTTAGTTCATATGGTTCAGTAAAGAAGTTCTTCATTCTTTGTAGCAGCCTTACCGCACTGTTCTTCCAGTGGCGGAGAGGTCTTCAGATTGCCTTCTGCAATGTAGACTGGGAAACTGGAGCACTCCAAGAAGAGCTGGCAGGCAGCGGTAAATGCAGCCACACAATCTTTCTGGACCATCCCGTCTCCTGAGGATGACTCTGGATAACCACTGGTCTGGGAACCCGCGGTGACCAAAGGCCCTGAACCCCCCGCATGCTCAGGAATTATATAAAAGGTGATGAGACAGGAGAGAAACTGCTGGAAGTGCTCCAGGCAACACTGCATCACTGGTTTGTCCAAAGGCTTGGACTGACACAAGCCGGTGGGACGGCTGCCTGTCCTGAGAGACGGGTGGAGATGAGAGGCTTCCGCCGTGCCCTCAGGACCATCTTCTTGGTACTGGACAAAGTCTGTAAAGCCACTTTCTGCGGAGCGACTGCTGGGAGGGGTTTCCCCATCGTCAAACACATCCCCACTGTCAGACGTCTCAAGGGCAGAATATGAAACCTATCAACAAAACAGAAACGAAGAAGAAAAACAACTGAGCAGCTCAGCAAATTAAAAACAATATCTACAGTTCTGGGCCTTTTAGGCTATAAAATGCGGTATAATATATGTAATATATACAGTATATATAGATATATATATATGTTGTTATATATACATATATATGAGTTATAGCATATATATATATATATATATATATATATTAAGTTAGAAATGTAAAAAGTATCGCAATACTCAAAAAGTATCGCATACTGAAACGTTGTATCCGGATACACAATACTCATTTTCAAAAGTATCGAGCATGAAAGCTATCCACTCCATTCTGCCAAGTGCAGAATAGTGGAAAATGCACTTTCTAAACACTGTGATTGAATAATTCTGTGCATTTTTCAGTTTCAGACTTTTTTTGTAACAGGTGCAGCTGCTGAGAATTATTTTTGTTTGACAGGTTTGGCTTTGTTTTTATTCTTGTGGTATCGAAAATGGTATCGAGTATCGAATATTTTATATATTTTATTTTATTTATTCGGCATCGAGTTGAAAAGTTTAGTATCGCGGACAACCCTAATGTATATATATATATATATATTTAGATCATGTTTTATTGATGAGTGGTTCTTTCATTCATTTCAGACCAAGACTGAGGCAGAGTGAGAACGAGACCAGATCAAGAAAAACTTCATGTAACAATAGCATGGAGGCTTAATTAAAAATCCGTCTTTATTAAGAAATACAAAATATTAAACAGTTTGGGCACAAATGGATGGAACTTTATTTAATATTCATTACTAAAGCCTTCATATTTTAAGCAAGTATTTCCATAAATCCTGCCTAAAAATGTTAAATTTTATATAAACTTTTAGATTGCTTTGATAAAAATCACATAATGAAAGTCATCTTTCAAATGACCAATAAATCAAATCAAAAGCTATTAATTTATTTAAGTTTTATCCATTAAATGCAAGTCCAACTTATTTGTTTATTTTTTCCCAAATGGAAATTTTATTGATGTCCATTAAGTGATAATTTTTACATCATGGAAACTTTAAATCGATCACTATATATATTTTTTTGCAAGTTATTTTAGTAATCAATAGCAGAAAATTATCTTATAAGACTTACTATACGTTATTCTGGTTTACATTAAGCTTCGTTAGAATGTAAAATAAAATAAAAAAATCAACAGCAAGAAAAAAATTGATAAAAAACAAGGAATTTAGCCTAATAATCAAATTAATGTGCAGCTGTAAAGGTGCATTCAGACCAAGCGTGGTGTCTGCAGCAGATTTACATAGTATCCCAATGCAAACACTCCTGGAACGGAGCGGCTAGCGGTAAACTCAACGCAGTGAGGACATTCCCTGCTCCTCCCTCACCTCATCCTACTAGATAGAACCGAGCAGCCCTGTACGGAGAGAGCGGAGCGGTGATCACTGAAATTGGGAAAGAAAGCTGAACTTTTTTATGAAATCACATCGTGGTAGCCAATCAGGGACTGGTTTACAGATGTCATGTAGGTTAAAGAAGTGGACAGGAGGGAAAGCTTTTCTCAGTTAAAACAGAAAAAAGGGGAAATAATATTGACAAAGGATGAAATAAGGAATGTTCTGTAGAGGTTTTAAAAAGGCCGTCTTAATTTATCTCTTTAAAGACTGATTGTTGTCCTCCCTAACCTTCAGCACAGACCCTGGTCTGTTGCTGCTCACCGCCCTGCATTGGTGCTTTCAGCTTGGATAGATTTAAAAGGAAGTACCGGCGAATCCAACCGTCATTGAGACGCAGCTTTACGTGAACCAAAGTGGACGAAAGTGTTTTCGTTGCTCTTGGGGTTTTCAAGAGGGATCTGGCTGCAGACCTGCACTGTTTAGATGCTTCGTTGCAGCCCTGCACAATGGACCAGAATGCACTGAAAGGACCAGAAGTTTTATTTATATTCGAAGCCTTCAGGAATAGCGGGAAGCACATATGTGCTGCCAGATTTTATTAGAAGAAGATTTTTTTGTGAGGTGAGTGCTCACTTAAATGTGCCTTTTCCCAACTTTCCCCACTTAAAGACAGAAAACCGTCTTTTATCATAATTTTTGGGTGTTTTTCTTTTTCTTATTACAATGTTATGCGTCTCTTACAGATGCATGTTTCAACTGCTGTCTGCTGGCATGTCGCCGAAAGTTAAACGCTGGAGGTTTTGTGTCTACAGTGTTCTCCGGTGACGTGTGAAAAAGAACATTATCTATTGGTTATTTTAGTCATGTATCCAGTTAATATCAGTAATTCCCTGTGAGGACACAAAGCTGCAGTTAATATGAAATCACGCAGCCTCCATTGGCAAATCTATGTGGTCCAACAGCAAAGGTAAGAAAAGCACAAGCAATACTCAAAGATGATTATCAGAATCTATAACGCAATAGTTTTACAAGATGTCTTTCTAAAAGAACTGAGTAAATGTTATTTTGAGACTATCTTGAGTTTTCTTAACCTTATCCAGTTGAACTATATATTCTGTCATTTATATATATACATTATTAAACACATGAACAGACAAAAATATTTCCATTATGAAGACCCAGGAAATAAAATCCATTCGGTATACTAATTTCAGTATACTAGTTTTTATTTAAGAAAGGCTTCAAATCAACTTTGCTTTTACTTTGAAAGGCAGAAGTCTGAATTCAGGCTCCAGGGTCACTTTAAGAACTTTACATAATGAACAAGGAACCAGTGATATATTCTACTAATAAATGCAAAATAAGGAAATTTGTTGGTTTTCTGTTTTTTTAAGTTACACTAATCTGGAACCTAAATCACAATAATACTGAATAAGGCCGTGTTACCCTTATGGGTGTCGTGGGCCTTTATGGTGTTAAACTAGATCCATACCGGACTGCATGTTTCCACTCAGACAGACATAGAACACGGTAGAGAAGTTGCTTCTCAAGCTAGTCTAGTCATCTAGGTCCACAGAGAGGGAATGAAAGGGCTCAGCTGCTGGGTGTTCCTCTTCCATCTTTCTGCTCCGAGCCTTTAGGGATGTACCTCAACTCATCCATGTTTCTCTGGGAAGGCAACTTTGAACTTCAAGCCACGGCTCAGCGATTTGCAAAACACTTAAAACGACCAAGTAACCAGAAGGTCAGTAATTAACTAAATTGGGTTTTTCATTTTTGCTTTTAGACAAGTCTTCAAAATGCTTTGTGTCCGGGGAGAGACGGATGGCCACCCAACCATGTGCAGCATGCAGCAAGAGGTGCTGATCTGGGACCAGGACACACCATCAGAGACTGAACTGAGAGGCGTTAGGCTAGAACTTGTATTTCAACTGGACCAATGGAGACCAAAGATTTGACGCAAACAGCGTGACCTCGATTTTTCTTTTCTTTTTTAAGCAGGATCAGAGGAAAAACAGAGGAATCTGGACTGTACTTGAAAGTCAGGGACTGGCTTCACAGAAGCTCTTTTATAGTTGAGGCGTACCTGTTTATCCTCCGCTTCGCTGCGTTTGCTCCGTGCAGAGTTTGATGAGCGGGCCTGCGGACTCGCTGGCAGGGCCAGCGGGGAAACCAGTGGAGGCTGCACCTTGCTGAGGATCTTGGAGCAGAGACGAAGGCAGTGGGTGAGCTCCCCGAGGCCCAGGGCCTGGAGGTGACAGGTCAGAGCCGCCACCATCCGCAGCAGCAGCTGAGGAAGATGCTCTGTCTGGATTTCTATGTACGTCTCCTGAAAATACCAGTTAACTATTAGAGTGACTTGGTTAACTAATTAAAATACATAAACTAGAAACTGTTTTCAGAAAGATTAATGAATATAATTTTAATTACATTAACACCATTAAACATTTATTTTGAATACTAAAAAAAGTTTTTCTAGTCCTTGTACTAGAATCTGCTTCTTTAACTGACAGCACCTAAAACACTGTTTCCATGTACCTTCAACCTTTAACAATTTATCACATTAATGTCACAAACTTAAATCTATCATTTGAGACTTTTAAGTGATAGATAGACTGACAGACAGCAGCCAACTACTGTAAAGTGGAAGAAAAAGATATATGAAATAATAGGTGCATTTTCAGCATTTATTCTGAAAGCCTCAACAAACCCAATCCATTGCCTCCAACCAACAGCATCTACCAAATTAGTTTTCTAAATATTTTAATTTTCATGGAAAAATTATAAACATGTGACACTTGAACATCTCTAAATAGCGTGCAATTTAACCAAATACACCGTATTATGGTCAGTTTTTTTCATAAGGATGTGGCTGGAGGTTTGAATAAGTTGGAATACAGTTAGGAACAAAGCTCTGCTTCACGACGTCATATTATATGTGAGCATTTATGGTTTCTTTGGTAATTGTAGGGCGATCTTTTTAAGGTTCAGGTCAGAGTAAGTGCCATGTTGAATTCTCCAATGGGAGAGTATCAGAGCAATAACACCAAATGTAACACACCGTCGCCTCATTTACACCAGAGACTTTGTAACACTGAAGCTGTTTATAAGCTCCATGACAGGTTTTTGTGTCGCTCTCACAGCTGCAAGAACAAAACGACATCATTGGGGTTTTCACCGCCCGTTCTCTACACAATATCTGGGCGTCATTTGTTTTCTTCCAGGGTCTGAAAACGCTTGTGTGATTAGTCAGGTTTGGATATTTTCTGCATCCTTTCAGCTGTGAAAATCCGTATAGTGATCTGTTATATAATAGATAGTTTGCTGTTGTGACGTACTGTAAGACACAAGGTGTGGGACTTTTTAGTCCCACCTGATTCAGCTGCTGAATACTGTGATTCAGTGTGAATACTCTGGAAATCTTTTCCTTATTTTACCACCTTCAGAAGAAGAACAAACCAACTACCTAACACTGTATCCAAGCTTTAATGTGCTCTGTCAATACGCTCGTAGGGATTGTGAAGCTGGATAAGGCAAAAAAAAAAAAAAAAACAGAATAATCCCGAAAGAGACAAACTAAGATGCTGCACTGCAAAAAAAGATAATTAAATAGGTCAAAACGCTTAAATTAAGTGTATTTACCATCAATTTGAGTAGGTAAATATGACGATTGGCCACTGGAATGAGGATTTGTACTCTTAAAATAAGGTAATAAGGTAATATGCACTTGAAATAAGACAATGAAATAGTTTTTTTCTTATTTTAATTGTAAATAGTCTTTTTCAATTGGCAAAGTGTCTCACTTACCTCTTCAGTTCAAGAAAAAAATCACTTATTTTAAGAAAAAATGACTTATCTAGAGCTATATTTTTTCCAGTGTGCAGACACATGGGGCTCCAGCCAGAGGAGGGAAACAAACATTTTGTTTTTTAATCGTATTGATATATAACAAAGACCAAGATAAAATTCAGACCTGACTGAAATTGAAAATCTGCAGCAAAAACTGAAAACGTTTCCCAATTCCCTTTGTCCAATGTGACTGAAATGGGCTATTTTACGAAGAAGGGACGGAAAATATTCTAACCTCTAATCGTAAAGCTTGTATAGAATAACTGCAAAGGAGCTGGAAAAGCAATGAAAAGCAGCTCTATAAAGTATTTAGGAAAAAACATATTTGTTGTCCAATCATGCATAATTTTTCTTCCACTTTACAATCAATCGTTGGTTACCATGTGCAGGCCTATCAGCAATAATGTGAAAACATTTAACAGGTTCAAATAGTCAAATATATTCTACATAAGCACAGTGAGTTAAAGGAAAAGAACCGCCTACCTATCCATATGGATTTATTACTTTTTTAATAATTAAATTAAACAAGCAATATGCATAAAATAATCAAATTCTGAATTAGAACATAAGCATGAAATCATGGAGTGAATTCAAAATATCATAATAATTAAAAAATGAGGATTGTGTCAGGATAATATGAGGAGCGCAATAGCATCAACTGTATGCATGCTGAACAAGGACACAGAAACTGAGCAGAGATTTCATTTTCACAAAAAAGCCAGGGTAAGTTTTTGACACATGTAATGATCATAACCCATAAAGATCATGTTTGATTTTTAGCATAAAAAAAAAAGATGAGAATAAGTCAGCCACTATGGCGTGAGCACTTAAAGCAGAAAAAAGGAACAAAGGTAGCCTGGGGGATGTTGGCGGGACATTGCTGAAATGTTACTGTAGCCTCAGTGAAGCAAAGTGAGGTGAAAAAGCAGGAAAGAGCTTTACTTTACCTGGCAGATTACCCTCATGCTTCTAGTAGGCTTCAAGGAGAAAGAGCAGAGAGTTTGAACAGACAGGAGCAAGCAGAGCACAGGCCACCCATCAGTGTTTGCAGTCATCCTTTCATACTCAGTACAACACCACTCCCTAGATCTCACACACACAGAGCATTTCAACAGGGTAACGGAGGATTTCCAAACTATTCAGATTGGAAGTACAGTAGCAGTAGAAAAGCAAACAGGGTCAACAATAAGACAAAATCCCCACACAGACTTTTTGATAAAAAGGGTGGAGATTGCAAATACAGTTGGGTTCAGAAGTCTGCATTCACTCAACACAATACAGGGCATTTAATGATTTATTTAACAAACCTTTTTTTTTATTTTCCTACAGTTCAATATCAATAAATGCACAAGATGTGTGCATTTATTGAGGATTTACTATAACTAGTAGACTTTCTATCCTGTGGCTGCAAATGGACCACATGTTCCTTTGCATCCATTCAGATGTTCCTGATTGAATACCGCATGTTTGTTTAGGGGCTAATGGGTTCTCAGCCAAGTTGGTTGATGCTCTTTAATTACAGTTGGTTTTAAACTTAAAAGGCGTTTGCTGGACACTTTATTGGGAAAGCAAATTTACAGCTAGCCTGCAGATCCATATAGGCAAGCTAGAAGTCAGTAGTTTCCATGCAATGTGTAACAAACAAAGGAAAAAAGAAATAAATCCCAATTTTGGCTGGAAAAAATAACAGAAAATTAAAAATCGATTGATTGCTTGAAAAATCTTGCATCCCAACACAGCAATAGAATTGAACAATGAAGGAGGAGGAACAGCAGTAAAACATCCTTAGCTTTATAGGTGATATTTTTTTAATGGCACTAGTGGCTCGTTTTTTCGACAGTCGGCTGACAGGAAAGGGGGTATGAGAGGGCGAGAGACATGCCGCAAAGGATCACAGGTCTGATTCAAACCTAGGATGGCCGTGTCGAGGACTAAGGCCTCCGTACATGGGTCGTGTGCGCTAACCACTGCGTCACCTGCACGCCCCATTGGTGAAACTTAAACAAATATGGATATAGATAAAGCAGCACACCTTCCTCCCATCAAGGAAACAAATCAGCAGGTTTGTTTAACACAATTTTAATTGGAGTGGGCCGGACATGATTATAAAACATGAGGGTGTTGGTGAATTGCAAGGATAACTGAGTAAAAAGACCTCCTAAACCCTTTTCTGCAATTCCTGGGTGGCGTAAAAAATGTATACAGTGATTCTGTCACAATCATAGATTTATTATATTTTGAGTAGCTTGTGTGTATAACAAAAAATCTATCCAAATTTTACTTGGTTTATAACCTTAACCTTTAAAATTACTCAAATAAACCAGTAAAAGCCCCAAATGTGAAAAAATATTTACCATTGGAGTTTATGATTAGTAAATAAAGACTTCTGATCGAAACCGTAAACAGGACAGACAAAAGGGATCCTACACACGGAATCTGGGATCTATGACATCCACAATCCCTGACGGCATGGATGCCACGCCGTACGTGTCTGTGGGACGTTCTAACAGCAATACACTGGATACAAAGGAGGTGTGAGCCAAGCATGCGTGACACTGACAGCTCAGGCAGGAGTCTATAATTACAAAGATTATAGAATAGAGAAGAGAGGAAAATGACAAAAGAGGGAAAATAAAACATGAAGGAATGGAGAGAAAGGAAGAAAAGCACAGAAATGACAGAAAATACTTCTCTATCAGATTGATGCCATCAGTGTTAAAACGGAACAAAGTGAAGAAACTAGAAAAGTTAAACCTGCAGGATGGAGGCTACATCTGTAATTCACTCAGAATGAATGGTTTACATCCATGTCAGTAATTACTGCACTGTAGCATTATGACCAGGAAGGACTCGCTCTCAGGCTCAGGCTAAACCAAGCTCAGATCCCTGTTAAGGGTGCACTGTGAGCCATATAGGCTAAATTTTAAAACCCATCTAATTTCTGCTCAACTACTTGTAAAATTGTGTTTTAGGCCAAAGTCTTAGCTTTAGAAGAACCTGCAACCTGATCTAAGCTCAGATGATTTGGAACAGACAGCAAAACCTATGAAACAGTATAGCTTTTGAGATAATAATTTCTATAACTTCATCAACCTCATAAAGAAAGTTTTTTTTACTCATACCAACAAAATTATTTGTGGTTGTAAAAATTAGTTTCTCTTATTTCATATAATAATTCATGCTATTTACTCACTATAAACTAGTGATGCAAGATATAATCGGCCCCCTATCGGGTATCGGCCTTAAAATCTGAATATTGGACATCGGCCACCCCAATCGGATATTCAACCCGATATTTGATCAGCTTCTGGAGTTTCTAAAGTCTAAAAAAAAAAAATACTACTTCTTCTTCTTCTCAAAACTTATTTTCTTTCTAAAGATCGAGGAAAAAAAATATTGATAACATTGCCATATCACAATATCTTAATGAAATATTGCTATATGTCCTCGCGGATGCTACGTAATCTCCTAGTACCTAGTAAATTACGTAGATTTTGCCATATTTTTATATGCTGATATAGAGTTGATCGCTGTATTTCCATTTTAAGTCTTACCAACAAAATCTCACAAGAATTTGCAAAATATCACGAGAGTTTGTAACAGAACGATGAAATTTCACGGGATTTGAAAGTAAAATAGATCATCACAGCGTGCTTAAAAATCTATTTCGATATCAGCATATGAAAAGGCCATATTTGAGTATAGCTGTTTTCAAAGTGTCAGAAAATGGATAAATTTAAACTGCTATTTTCAATGACTACTTATTTTTGTCCAGCTTAACATCGGTATCGGGTTATCGGCTACATGAGTTTTGAAATATCGGCATATCGGATATCGCCAAAATCCCAATATCGCAGCATCCCTACTATGTAAACGTTTTCCCTTAGGCTGTTTCACCTGCAAGGCCAACACACAATTCCACTGTGTGAGGTGTTTCTACATTAGACATACCTTGGTATTACATATACATATTCTTTCTCAAGGTTTATTTATGAAATGTTACTGTTTAACCAAAGTGTCTGTAATTTGTTTTGACTCTGACAACTTTCCATTATTGCAAGTAAGGGGGAACGAACGCTACCCAGGCAGAACAGGGCTGTATGATGAGCTGTTCTCTCTTTGCAAAGATCAAAATAAAGTGCTGACTGATTGAAATTCATCGATGTCCTTTTATTTAACTAGAGCAAATAGTAGAATAATTTTTTCCCACTACAGATCTTATTAACTTTGAATAAAAGTTAACAGCCTCACTGCAGGAGCTGCACAACAGCCTACAGATTAGCTAAAAGTTGACAGTTTGGCATCTCTAGAACTCAAACATTGAAAGGAAAAAAAGATGAAATATAAAGAAGTAGGAATTGAAGAACTGCACTGACAGGAAAGGAGACGAGCGAAGATCACAAATAAGATGGAAAGAGAGAATAAGAGAAATCAAAGAAAAAGTCTCACCAAGGAAACTATGTCCAGCAGAAAATCTACCAGCTGACAGAACTCCACCAGAGGGAGGTCAGGCGACTCCAAACTCCAACCACATCGGCCAGCACGTGCGCCACTGTTTAACGTCCTCCTGAAACAGGGATAAAAAGCGACTTCTTAACTCTAATGAAGCTGCTAACAGACCAGAGAGGATATAACTGGTGAAGGGAACTTTCCTCGAATCAAACAGGGTATTTTAAACCTGCTTTTTAGACATAGAGATTAAAACTTTGCTTGCTGGGTGTTTAATTTGTTTTCTATTCAGGTATCTCCATCTGTTGTGTGAGTTGACACTAACCTGCAGCACTCCTCAAACCAGCGAGCGATGTAGTCCCACATATAGTATGGCTCAAAGGAGTTGAACAGGAGATTGGCTGTTTTAATGAGCTCCGCTGTCCTTTTATTTTCTCTCAGTTTACTAAAGAAGAGAAATTATTCAATTCTTTTAATCAGGTTTCTGAAGCTCATTGAAAAACTAAAGCCTGGATTAAATATGCATCTAATCTGCAGATAAAGTGTGTGTTCTGGCGCTCACCTGCTGAGGTGCGTCTGATCTTTGCTGAACGGACTCTGGCCTTGAAGGTCTAGCTCTGTTCGGCACTGTGTGTGAAGAGTCCGAAAAACTTCGATCAGAACGTCCTCCAGGATGGCCGGACCTGAAAAAGAAAAGGCAGAGAGAAAGAGCAATGACAGAAAGCTTTTAAATCTACATCACACAAATGAAACCCTGCTGAGGTGGGGACCAAAGGATCACCTAGCTCCGGTTTGTCCAGCAGACTGATCAGGATGCGAAATGGCTTGAGGTCATGCATAAGGATGCTCTCCTCCTCCCCACCTCGAGCCTTGCCCTGCAGAATCCCAACCATCGCCTAAAACAAGAAGATAATATCAAACTATGTGTATGTTCAGATTCCGTCAAACAAATATTTTCAATCTGCCTTAAAAAAAAACAAAAATGTTAAACTTCAATGTTGTAAATCAGAAGCTCACAAATTGATGTCACACTGGGAAAAAAAAATCGAAATCTAAATAAGGAATTTTTCTTAAAAATAAGTGCATTTTATCTTGAATTGAGAAGGTAAGTGAGACACTTCGCCAATGGGACAAGACATTTTACATTTAAAATAAGAAAAAAAAGATTGGCATAGTGTTATTTCGAGAGCATATAATCTTATGTTGAGTAAAAACACACATTCCATTGGCAGAACATCTTATTAACTTACTCAAATTAGGGTATAAACACTTTATACATTTTTACTTATTTCTTGAGTGTTTTTGCAGTGCATCCTCTGGATTTTCCTTAATTGGCTCATAATATCTTAAACTGATCTCCACATAAGTACAGGTTTCTCAAAATAGGTTTATTTTCACTCCTTTAAAGGATCAAGCACTTTGGCCCTGAAAATAAGATGATTATCATAATTCTTTTATTTTAATTTCTATTTTCAAGTCCAAAAATCTTTTGGATTGGCAGATAATTTTAATTAGCTACTCCAATTAGGTGCAAAAAAAACCTCATTCAAGAAATGCTTAACTGACTTTTACTTCACTTTTTGCAGTGTGGGAACTTCTGGTTTAGAAGAAAGCATTAAAACTACTTTCTCTTATTATTTAGACGTTCAGTCAATAGAAATCCCGAGCTAACCTAAAGCAGAAAGCTTTTAATTTGATGTCAATCTAAGAGAAAAAAGGCATGCCTCTTTTTAGCCAAGGTTTTTTAAGATCTGCTCTTAACTTTAAGCTAAACTGAACCATTTCTGGCTTACTGAGGAGCACATTTGTTTGTTTGACCATTTCTATTTTTGAAAATGCTTAGCATAACTGATTTTATGTTTCCCTCATGTGCTTTGATTCATTTTTCCTCCCTCATTACGCTCCATCTGCAGCATGGAGCAGAGTCCCAGAGGGCCATCACCGTCCCTGTTCAGAGAGCTTCAGTGACCATCTCTGAGCAGATGGCAGAGGTGGGAGGGAGAGAAACGCAAACAAATAAATAAATAAAAATGTGTGACGGATCAAAAAAAACAAAAAAAGTCTCTGTTCAGTGTTTTGCCCCCTGGAGAAGTAGAGCGCATCAAACAGCAGGAGAGATGGCGTGATTTTAACACAGCATGACATCTTTAGCCAGAGCTCAGAGCTCCTTTAAAGCTAAAGCTGCCGGGGATAAATACAGTACGTCTGCGTCTAAAGGAGGACGTTTGAACAGAAAACATAAAAAGAAGGGAAACTACTAAATGTTTGCCATCTAAAAGAAGCAGAAGGTACCATGCCACCCTTAAAATTCAGCAATAGGCTTTTAAGAGGCATCCTTTGGAGTTATTCAGGACACCTTTGATGACCTGGTTGTGCATTTAGCTCCAAACCTCACCTGGACTAGCATGTCCTTGGAGAAGCTGTTGAAGTAATGGGAGGCGTGTTCCTCTGGGTTGCTCTGTCGAGTGCTGCGCGGACCTATTATCCCGCCATTGTTGTCAACACCTTAAAACGACCAAATGAGAATTAAAAATGTATTACAACTTAAAAGTAACCCTTTGATTTTATCCTCTGCTTTCCTTTCTTGAAATATGTTACAAAAGAAAGAAAAAAAATACATAAATGTAAACAATGCTGTTAGTTCACTTTTAGTGGTTTTTGGTTTACACTTACTATCTGGTATAGATGACAACAAAACAAAGCAGAATAGAAAAGAAACAAATGGAATAAACCTGAATAAAACAAAAAAGAATAAAACAGAATAAAATATAATACGTCCGCTCTAGGTGGGAAAATATGAAGCACAGAAAAGCAGGCTAAGCTCACAGAGATTTGTTTGGTCTTTCTAAGGCCGATGCAGATAGACATCATTTAGACATCAGTTTAACTGATCCCCAATATTTACCTCTGATTTCCATTATTGCTTTTATACCCGTACATTAACAAAATAAAAATAAAAATGATAACAACTATAAAATAAGTCTAAATTAAAATACAAGAAGAAATTATGCAAAAATCCAATAAAGCGTTGCAGGGAAAGGCATTGCATGCACTGCACCTGGTCTCAAAGCATGGTAGCTGAACGCACTGTCCGTACCTGAAGCACGATCCGTACCATCCAGGTTTCCAGAAATAATGTAATAATGGTACTGAAATTACTTATTTCTATCCTTAACTTACCAAAGAATGCTAATACACATGTTCAACATATGTTTTATGACTTTTCTTATGCAATTTTTATGCTTTTTACATTTTCTTCGTCAAACTGCTTCTCTGACGTTCATCATCGAACAAGCTGAGTAGTCCAGTAAAATATGAATAAACCATGTTTATCTGTATTTTATTTGTTTCTTTCTTTAGATTACGCAGTATATAGAATAATGTTAACATGAAATGAAAAAATAAAACACAAAAAAACTAGATCTATGTTTAAATCCAAAGCCGAAAATGTTAGCTCATGGAGGTAGCGCAGGATCCCAATTCTGGTACAGATTGGGCAAAGACAAGAGATAAAACAGAAAGGATTTTAAGGCATTTATTTTCTCAGGAAATACATTATTTACCTTTAACACATTGTAGTTTAGTACGCTTACTATTCTTAGGAAGGGAAAAACGTAATTTAGGTAATTTTTTTTTTTTTACAAAAAATGATCTAAAGTAACCCGGATGTATATCTGGTTGCACATGCGCAAATGAGCTGATGGTAGGGATCGTACTTCTGGGACGGATCGGGTAGTGACACGCGCCAATGAATGTGCAAACATGCTCTACTGATGCTAATGCGAGTATAAAAAAAAAAAAAGGAAAATATCGGTTTACTGGTCTATCTCCAGCTCAAGCTGCATAGGGGAAATAAAAATTGTATTTCAAAGGCTTTCATTAAAAAGAATAAAAAATGAATCAACTACACAGTAAATAAATAAATAAATAAATAAAAGAAATCGAAACTTTAAATCAAAACATACATACATATTGGAAAAAAATTTACTTAAAGAGATTTGTGGAAAAGAGATTTCATAAATAATCTGTTGGATCAGAAGAATTTTTGGTGCAAAGGGCAGATTATAAGTGAGAATAGGAGGTAGACTGTCCCAAAAAGCTTAATGCAGCTTCTTTACTTATACAGATATTTCTTATTCTGTTGAAATATTAATCACATGTATGAAAAACCTTCAGAAACTAAAACATTGTCTCATTTGCTGTAGAATAAAGAACTCTGCATTTTAACAGGTGGATCTACAGTATAATGGTGAGACAGGGCATCATTATCATTTATATTTCATTATGCAAAAATATCCAAATAAATTGTAAGCATGACATTAACATGCATGAGCCATTCATTAATAATAGTAATTAATGACTGAGAAAATAAGAGCATGCCTTTTCTAACATCAGCACTTTAAATAGAATCGTTTTCAATTATTTCTGTTCAACAATAAAATATCACATAAAAACGTGTATTAACTTTTATTCATACTTACCAGTAATTTTTCCCACAGTGAGAAGCAAATCAAAGAAAATAGATTAAAAACAGTGAATAAACCAATAAATGCCAGCTGTTCAGAAGCAGGGCTGAATAAAATATTTCAAGTATACCGTTTCCAAAATATCAATGTGCAACATAATATCCCAAAGGTCTATTTTGATGCAGGAACTACCTGATGATATTTTCAAGAGTCAAACTGTTAAAGGGGAATGCTGTTTTTTGTTTTTTTTTACCTTGGGCCCTTGATTTTACCTTATTACATCATGTTCTACCCATATAACTTTTGGGTCATTTAGAGCTGTTCTGAAGATATTCCTATGGGCAACGAGTTGAAGGCACAAACTAAACTTTTCAGAATTTATTTTTTAAGGTACCCCTGCATTCATAACATGTAGGCGAATCGCTTTCCCCCAGACATCTGAGGTTTTCTTTTTTATATTTATATCTTTTAAAAACAAAGCGGCGCGTGTAAGACGTCATCCGCACGCCAGCTACCATTCATTCATCCTGTCCGCTGAACTGCTGCTAGTTTTACTCACATACCTGGAAGATGTCTAGTGCTACTACCACAGATGATCTCGCTCTCTTAATGGAATTGAACGATTTAGATTAGCTAGCTGAATGAACAGAAGGGGTAGAGCGTAGTCACCTGTGGCCCGGGCTGCCTGTTACAACTCCAGTCCGGTGTGCAGAGGACGCCATACACGCGCCGCTTTGTTTTAAAAAAGGATGGTGTATTATCACCATGATTAAAACCACCAGACTCAACATGAGTGCACTGGTGTTGTGATAAAGGTAGGTTCCTCCCTGTAATCCTAGCACACCGTCCACATTTTTATCCTATCTTCCTTTTACATTATGTTTTCCATTATGTTGAGTTGACCTGAGGTGCAGTCAATGTTTTCTGTAGAGACAACTCGGTGTTTGACTGCAAGAAGAGCCGACCGCAGCCAGCAACCATCCTCCTCTCAGCAGCCCGCGGGCAGTAGCAAAGCCAGAGCGGAGTGAATCATGCTGCTTTTCACATCGGGCGCAGCAAGAGCAGCAAAATCGCTGTCTATCAAGCTTCCCTTTTTGCCGCTTCTACCAGCTTCTGATGTGCGGCTGAAGCAGCTTTTGCTGCCTGGCTGCGCAGTCCGAAAAGTGGCTCTGATGCGCTGCCAAGCATGAGCTTCTCATCCTTTCTTTTGCCTTGCAGCTATATTAGCTGTGATCAGTGGGAATAAAGTAGTTTTATTATGTTTTTAAGTGGGAAAATCCACCTGAAAACTTAATCAGTGCAGCCAGTTCTCATCCTGCCTTCCAATATTTCTGTCGGAGCCGCCAGACCCCCACATACCAGCGTGTGCGCTGTCAATAGGATCCCATTCAATGGGCTTGTTTGTCAGACAAGAAACCGCTTTTCAGAAACCGTATGTATCAAATATGATACATTTGGCATGATAGGGTTTAGGGGTGTAAATAATAATCGCTTTTGTATCGATGCATCGAGCCAAAAGCCCGGACGATCCGGATGCATCTGACACGTCCGCAAGATAATCGATTCATGTTTGTTTTTTTCCTCCCGTCTATTTTTATCCATTTGCTCCTGGGCGTAATTTCTTCCTCCCAAGCTGCGGTGGCGCTTAAACCTATTTTGCCCTCCTACCGCAGCCTTCCTGGTTATACTCTTACAGCAGTGTGTTGCAGCAAGCTTGACACAGACATTTTTAAATTATGCTCAATATTGAAGCATGGTCTGAGCTACACACTGTGGGTCTAGATACGGGCGCAGGCAGTGGGCAGGAAGTGGGGGAAGTTTAGTCCCACGACGGAGGGGCATGAGGGCCAAAAGAATGGGGATACAGTTGGAAAAGCGGGTCCCAGCGTTTCGCACAAGACCTCGCTTCTAGCGGTCAAACCACGAGTTGTTTTCCTCAGCAATTTCGGGTCATAAAACAAAACAAGCCGCCTCCTGTCTGCGCACTCACTGTTTGCGTCAGCTACAATTTGGGAGAGGAGCAGCGGAGCCGCCCTCAATGGGGCGGACGCCCACACTCTGGAGCCGTAGGTATTGAATTGAACTCATTGCAATGTTGCAGTATTTTTTGATGCAACTTTTCTACTTCTGTTATTTGTTGTTGTTTCTAAAAAAAATGCATAGCGATATTACAGCTTTCATTGATTTATTTCAAACTTTGTTTAATGTAAAAAAAATAATCATAATTAAAAAAAATGTGTAAAAAAAATGTATCGATTAATCGAATCGAATCGTGGTGTATTCTTGAGTTTCGAAAATAATCGAATCGTTGGGTCAGGAAATTGATACTGAATTGAATCGCCATGATGGATGTGATTTACACCCCTAATAGGGTTAAACTATCTTTATTAAGTTCACCCATTTAAGCATCAAATATAGCTTCTCTGCACTCAGGGTTACTCCATCATTGTAAAAGTAGTAAGTGTTAACCATTTTAAAATCCTTAAAGAGAGTTGTTTTTGTCTGATTTCTGTGTTGCTCACAGCCTTTTTCTGATCTGTGCATGCTCCTTGGAGCTCCTCTAGGCTTTGCAGTGCAGTGGAGAGGAGGCAGAATAAATTGGGGGTCAAAGTTTATTCCTAACCGTGCGTATCTTGTGTTGAGAGTGTATTTCTCACCCAGCAGCCAGGCGTACAGCCTGCGGTTCAGGGACATGTCTCTTCTTAAAACGACATGCAAAGCAGCTGAAAGGATCCGGATCATGTCAGGGCGAGTCGCCTGAAATCACACAGCGAAGAAAAGTGAATGAGATTCTGAATCAATGCACGACTACAGATGGAAGGAAGGAGCCTTTGAATCTCTGTTGATTTGGTCTCAGTCCTGCGATCCAAAGCAGAACAACAGCTCAGCAGAATAATACTTCCGCCTCTGTGCTGGAAAGTAGCAACAGTGTTCTATCAAGAGATAGATAATAAGGTCAAATTTTTATTAAATTCTAATACTGCCCTTTAAAGCAAACTTTTAGCTAACTTTCTAAATTTTAATCACATAACCTTTGGTGTTTACTTTAAAGGATGTTTTTTAAGACAAATAAAGGTGAAAAAATGAAATATGGGAACAAATAACAGGGAATAATGGTGCCCTTTAAAGGATGTAAACACAAACACACAGCAACAGAAACCACAGGAAAAAAGAGCTATTCACCCTGGTTTGTATGCTGGCTGCTTTTATACCAACTATCTGTCCAAGTCACCTCCGTTCCGTCAGGAAGATTCTTTGTTAACCAGGTTAACTCGTACAAACGAATCTTTTAGGTATAAAACAAAAGATCCTAAACTCAACCAGCAAATCACTGCTGGGGAGAAATTTAACAGTTGAATAATCAGGCATTGTACAGAGAGACAAGTTGTTTAGATCTAGTTTACAAAAACAATATTCTGAAAAAGATAAAACCGCATCTTTGACCCAACAGTTTAAATGTCAAAGAGCCGTAAGCTGAAAGCAGATAAACTGGTTTAGCTCTACAATGCTGTGACGGCTCGTTGATAGGATTGGTTCTGATTTTCTTCTTGAGGAAATCTATTTCCAGACAAGGCTAATCTATTTATAAACATTCCCAAACCTGAAATAAAAGCAAGAAAATATTTCATTAATTAAATGTATTTTCCCCGTTTTAAGAAGTTAAGATAGCTTTCCATTGCAATAAAAGGATTTATGTTTAAAATGAAATAAAAAACAACTCCATTATCTCATTTTAAGTCATAATATCCAACTATGTCTTTTTAAGTGCCAAAATCCTTAATCTATTAGCAGCTAATGTTATTAATCTGCTCAAATGAGATGCAAATACACTTATTTTATAGAAAATGTTAGCTAATTTTTAGGTCAGTCTTTGCAGGGTAGTTCTCCTACCCTAATCTGCCCTGCAATAGTCCATTTGTTTCAATGTTTTAAGGTTCTGGACAAAAAAATGGGTAAAAAGCAGCTAAAGTTCAGAGAAAGTCTTTGGCAGACCTTCAGAAAGTCAGGAAAGCTACTGATCAGCATCACTTTAAAGGATCATAGAGAGAAGGAAATGAGGGTAGAGCATACATGAGTTTTATTATCTGCTGACCTGAATGTTGCTTTCTTTTTGCTCGTCCATCTTGTGTCGTTATTTTAAACACAAACGGTATTAGCATGATTAGAACAGATCAGTGGTTAAAGGGCTTCATGCACGGTTCTGTCTATGTTGCTTTCTGGGCTCGGACACTTACTCCTTGTTGATCGTCTCACTAGCAGAAAATCTGGGACTGTTGGAGATTCAGCTAAACACCTTAACTAGACTGAGGTTATGCTCACCTGGCTCATATGGAAGGGGAAGCAGAAGAGGATAAGATCCAGTGTGCTTCTCTGCACCAGAACACTGGAGTCCTGGACTGAGGTACTGACAGCCTCCACCTGGGGATAGAAGATACCGTTTGATTTCATGTGGATAAAGTATCCCATCCATACACAATACAGCTCCTGTAATTTAAACCAGCTGTGAAACTATCTATAGCTGAGATGCATTGGGTCAAACAGAAGGTCAGCAGTACATCAGAGCTACATATTGATCGGTCTGGGTGCTTGCAGCTTTTCTACTCCTCATTATAAACTCAGGCTGACTGGAAAGAACAAACTCTGTTCTGTGGAAAGTGGTGCCATTTTATAATGAAAACAATCCAGAAGATGCATTTTCTAATGGAAGATCATGAAATGCTTTAATCGGCTGGGGTTCAACACCATCACGCACCATGAGCTCAATGTCACTGCCCATGACGTAGAGCTGGTCCTCCATGGAGAGCTTCCGGTTGAGGTGCAGCAGAACGAAGGAGACCCCAGGGAGACGCACAGAGGGGCTGGTCAGGATGCTGCCCCACAAGGCACTGTAGAAGGCCGACTGCTCCACTGCTGCAGCCACTTTCTCCAGCAGGGTGTTGGTTCTAAAGGGGGAAACAGACGACAGTCAGCACCAGCCACCGTTTGAGTCCGACAACACCAGCTCTAAAAGGGAAGCTAAATACTTCTGTTTAGATTTCTAGACTTCAGTGTTTTACATTTAGTTATCAGCAAATCTGCCTGACCATTCTGTGTGATTGATGGGTTATTAAACAACCAAAATAAAAGAGGATTTTCAGCAAAATAAACCAGAAGCAAAGTTTTTTTGTTGTTGTTGTTTTTAATGCATAAATAACATGCATAGATGAAGAGGAAAGTTTTCCCTACTCTGCTCTAAAAAACATCTTTGTCAAACTACCAGCCTAAATCTAAACTGCTGGAAGGATTCATCTCAAAGGATGCTTTAGAGTAAACACTATGCGAGATGCTCATGGTTTGGGATGTAAAACAAGCAGAGCAGCCTGAGAGACAGTGATGTTACCAGTGCTGCAGCGCCCTCTAGTGACTGCCCCATCATTCTTAATGTAACCAAATTTAGACTCACAGCAGGCAGATTTTTAGTTGAAGTTACTTTCATTCAACCAAATGTTTGTTGCCAATTAGATTCCCAACCAGTGCATTAAAATCCCCTGAAGTATTTGCTCCTATCATAGTTGTAGTGGTGGTTTGGGTTTCCAGTAGGTCTCTTCTTACCTGTCGTAATACTCTGAACCCTCCTCCAGGCCGGGCAGGACTCCGGTCAGTAAACCCTGCAGACCCGGTTTTAGAGTCTTCCCCAGGGGCAGATAGTAGGTTTCATAGAGCCCCAGCAGCACAGGCTTCACAGACATAGCAGCATTGGAGAGTAGGGGGAAGAGCCCAGAGCTGCAGCGACAAAGCTAAATGTTAAAGAAACAGCTCAACAAAAACATTTAAAGGAACACATTTTTGTAATAAAGTTTAAAATGAAACAGTTTTCAAGTGAAGGCCACAGACATTTTTCCCATCCTTATTTGATCATTTTTAAGTGCTATCACATTTAGCCAGGGTCAGAGTCCTTACTCTCCTTACTGGTAGCATGAGAGGGATACCTGGACTCGACAGAGGTTACATAAAAAAATCTGTCATTTCCAGTTCAGGGATGAGAGCAGATTTACTCTGTTAACTTGGGATCCCAAACTATTCCAGAAGAGATATATATCTGCCAGCTTATAATTGCCTTTCTCTTCTATCAGGATTGGTGATTCATCGGTGCACTTATTGGTGCTCCACCCATTTGCTGTCTATCGTTCTTGTTTTGTTTGATTTGATAAAGGCTTCTTTTTGTTTATTTTCAGACTTATGTAGCCTTTGACCAAATTATTTTTATCACATAAACGGAGGAAGAAAAAGCATTATCTGCCTGAAATAAAAGGGCAGCACAGATCTGGCTCTGGTTAGACTGATGTTAAAATAATCGGCACTTGCTTTAAAAAAGCTGTATCAGTGGATGTCTACTTGAGATAATGGCCGCAGTTGTTTTTTGTTTTCATCTTCTTGTTCCCGGAGAATTACTAATCTCACATCAGTATAAAAAAAACATCCAGCGTGATTGTATTCCTGGTCCTTTTCCAGCAGCTTTAGCAGTGTTGCTTCTAGTCTGGATCCGTTTACCTATACAGAAAGAGGTCTTTAGCCAGCCTCTTGGGTCCGATGATCTTGAAAATGATCTCATAGGTCTCCAGGGCCTTGCGGTGGACCCCGCTGGGCAGCGCAGGGTGGAGGCACTGGGCCAGCCGTTTGCCAATCGTCAGCTTCTTGGGAACAACCTGGTATTTTGCATTATTTTGCAAAACCTAACAAAAAAACAGAGCCAAATGCTATTAATCTGTAGAGCTGTTTTAAACAAAAACAAATAACCTGCTGCCTCTGATCTCATGCTGACCTTGTTGAGTTTGCCCAATGCAGAGATGAGGTCTGCCCACTCGCTGGAGTACTCAAAGTTCTTGAGGGCTTTGTCCACTGCTGCCACATAGTTCCTGTACTTTGAGTCACTCAGCAGCTCCACTTCCTCCGCATTCATTCTCCTGGCTGGTTTTTACTCTAATGTACAATTCAAGCCATTCATATAAACATTATCCCTGCAACACAGGAAACAGTAGGAGGAAAAGGACATTTATAAATAAATCACATGCTTCCAAACACTGCTGGAGTCATTGCTGACAAAAAGGTTGAGGTCATTGTTAAAACGGAAATCTATCAGTAAAAACAAGGTGCGGCCTGGGATATTTTAACAAGCAAAGACATGAATTACGTATTTAAAACTCTGATTCGACTGTTATTCCATTTCAGAAGTAAAACATCACAGTCTGAAATTAGAGAATTAGCTCCACCAGAATGCTGCTTCTATTCCTCCTACAACCTGTTCTCTCAGGAGAAAAGCTATTAAAAGGATTCAGCTCCTCTGCAAACAAACTCATTCTCTTATTTATCAGGCTGACAAATAAAGAGCTCCAACTAATCCAATGATTTAAAGCTCACTAACAAAAACAATGTATCCCCTCAAACTTCTAAAAGCTTTGGTTAATACGTTTTTATACACTCAAAATACATGTTAATTACTTTATACCTTACAAATCAGCCTTCCTTCAGTTGCATAATTTAACATATAAATTACGTTGCTTTTTTTAAATTAGCAAAAAAGTTTCAATTTATATCGGATATCGGCAAGTTCAGGTATCGGATTGGAAAAAATGGATTAATCCAGATTATTCCCCCAAATTAGGCGTCGAAGATGTGGTTTAAAAATCTATCTCCCGTTTTTATTTCTTACCAAATCCTCACATAAATTGCATAATAAAAATGACAAATATCATTTATTGTTTTGAAAACATAGCTTTGTTTTCAATCATACTTTCTGGGAGGTGACCTTACTTTTCAAGGGCAAATGATGCTTGTAAAATAATCATGTTTCACAAAAAACACTGAAAACACAGACAGTAAATGTTAGCAGCTGCTAGTTTCACACAGACAGCTAGTTTATCAGTTATAAGGAGACATTCAAGAACAAGAACTGATAAATGATGTCACTCTTAGCTATGGAAGCCCAATAAATGGATTTGTTAACATTTTTCGAAATATTAAATAAAAGAATATGCATCAGTTCTGCACCAAATATTAAAACTTCATAGAATTTATAACCAATAAAATCATTTTATCATCCAGCAATAACACAAATCATTGATTGCTGAGAAGATAAAACAAAGTACCAATAAACTAACTCAAGCGAGCCCTAATCCATTATCTTTACATGCATAATGCATATGTATAGAAGAAGATTAGGATCACTGCAAATATAAGAAAAGGTGACTGATTAAAAAAAAAATCAGTTTAATATGGAGAAAAAAGTCAGAATTCTGACTCAGAATTCTGACTTTAATCTCATAATTCAGACTTTTACCTCAGAAAACAGACTTTAATCTCAGAAAACAGACTTCAACCTCAGAATACAGATTTTAATCTCAGAATCCTGACTTTTTTCTCATATTATAGTGAAATAAAATTTAAAAATCAATGACATTATTTTTCATTGGCCCTATGGGACCACTTTTTTTCTAATTATTTAGATCAAATCAATTGTACATCAAAACAAACTGACAAAACAAACCATTCATGTTGCTCTTTCAGTACACAGCATTCATCTAAAGCTCTATTTTACAGTCAGGCTTGTAGCTTTGAACAGTCTGTCTGATTCTGAGATTCACTTCAAAGCCTGATTAAAAAGTTTCAACTCTTCCCGGAAATGACCCGATCACCTGGAGTCCTGCCTCCTGATTGGCTGACTCCTGCTTTAACAGGTGTAGGTCATAAAATGGAAAATAACTGTCACGGGACTGGATATTTGCTTTCCGGAGATATTTGGTCGAAAAAACATTAGGAAATATAAAACTTGATAAAATATTAACTTGTAAAAGGAGGAAACTTATTGTCATTGTGTGATAACTGAGATAGTGCATGAATATGTGCTAATATTAGGAAAAATATTATAAACACAAAAAAACAAGCCTTTTATCTAAACATATAACTGTCCTTACTGTGTCAATGGGTTGTTTTTAGGAAGGATATGGGAGTGTTCAGACAGCTCTATTATTGTCTATAGCAGGTGAGCTAACCCTGGGCAGGTTATGTGACACTTTGTGATGAAGAAAAAAAAATAGAAAATGACCTTACCGTTTCGGGGAAAAAAAAAAAACTGTCATTCAACCACGTATCCCATAAAATAATAAAGAACGTCAGAATGTTGTCACAGCTAGCTGTTTAGCTCCAAATTGTTTAAAATCTGGGCCCGGCTCAGGCGACACCCGTTCAAATGGTTTAGATCACTGTGATGAAAATATTCTGACAGCCGGAAATCATTTATTCTTTATTTAAATATTCGTGCCCGTTTTTAAATTTTCCGACAGTGTGAAAGAAAAAGTGGGGTGACGGTATAACTGCCATCGCTACAGGAACCGAGCTAAACGGCTGACAGTTCCCAGACTGCACTGCAGATGCGTCCGCTTGCACTTCCGCCTTTCCGCTCCTGCTGTGACGTCTGCGACGCCTTCAAAATAAAGGCTCGAACTTACTTTACAGATGACTAACCTGTCTGTAAATTCAATTCATTGCATGATTTCTTTGTTTTGCACCCGTCAAACCTAACAATTAAAATATAAATAAATTACTACTCAGTAAAGTTATTGTCAGTAAATGTAACAATCTGTACCACTATCCCCCACCCCTTATTTTTCAAATCAAAATGTCCGGAGCATTTTAGATGTATAAATGTGGCCAATTTATGAATGTATCGATATTTATATTATTTCTTCTTGGAGCTTTTCTAGCAGTTTATGGTGTATAGAATACATATATTTATTTTGACGTTTTCAACCGGATGTTTCTTTTCATTTCTTTTTTTTTTTTTTCAGTTACTTTGGACCCGCACCATTTATCAACCGCTGAGCCAGCGCAGCGGGTTTGGGACAGTATTTTATTCTTAAATGTATACTTTAAAATTGTGAGCTTTAAGCAGAAAATAATAGTTCACCTTTTAATTAGTGAAATTAATGCATTATTTGATTATATGTTACCTTTTTAATTCAATGCAACAGATATAGATACACAGAAAAAATTCTTAGCAGACAAATAAAAAAGCATGATCACTTCTGGACCGAATGAGCCACTATTCATTTAATTTGTCTCCTTAAAATGGACAAAAAGGCCCAAGCTCCCATGCAAAATTAGATCTTTGAACCCTTTTATTTCTGCCAGTATTGACTACAAAGGCAGTGTGCAAAATTAACTTATAGTGCAGGAGAAAAATGTTTTTGTTATAAATGAAAAGTATAAATTATATTGTATAAAAACAGAAATAATTAAATCTGGTTAGCACAAAATATCAAGTGATTATTTGTTTTCCAAAGTTTATGCTGCTTCTTCCCCCGTGTGTCAATCTGGTGCTCAGACCAACCCTATTATTGTTTTTTTCAAGTATAAGTAATACATTCTACATGATTATAGATATTTGGATCTACAAATGTAATTATTTATCATACAATTGTATGTTTTTGACACTATACTTATAAATAAATCATAATATGTGCAAAAAATATAAATAATTAATTGTTCCTGAGGGCCCTGTAGTTGCTTAGGGCCCCAGAGCAATATGTAATATGATATCTTTTTTTTTATTCCTGTCATTTTATTTAATGTATCTCTGTTTATTATGTAACTTTGCCGACACTTGGCCAGGACTCCCTTGAAAAAGAGGTTTTTAATGTCGAAGAGATTTTTTTCTTGTTTAAATAAAGGTTAAATAAAAATAATAATAAATACAAAAAAAATAGGTTACTTCGGCAAACTGGACTAAGGCTTGATGTGTATAGGCTAAGATGTACTAAATGTTAAGCTGATTTATTCTTAATCACCTTTGCACATGTATCTGTGTTTGTATTTCCTTTATTTTTGGTCTTCTTCAAATTGCATACTACATTTTCCATGTAATTTTAGCAAAATATGTCAGTAAATCTACATTATAATAACATCCCCCCATTTAGATTCACTTTGACCATGTAGCTGGAAAAAAAAAAACATTACTAAAACATTTATGTTATAAACTGCAGGCTGTATGATAGTCAGCCTCATTTATGGCGGTAAACTCCTCCCACTCCGCCTCCTATCGAATCTAACCAGCTCTTCCTCCGGCGGACGGTTAACGAAAAGCCCCAACGTGTGACGTTTCAACCAAGAGGGAAGAAAATATCCATTTATCTCAGTGATTTACCTTTTTTCCAGTCTAATTATTTATCTCTTGGATTGATTGAATATTAATTAAATCCTCTTTACTCAGACAGACTTGTATATAACGTATTAAATATAGCTTTCCTATTGAACACTAAATATTTGAATGGCTGGGGAGACATCACATGGAGTCGGGAGTGTTTTTAGAGCTGAGGAAAAGGCTTCAGACTGGGCTTCTTGTTGTCGGGTAAAGCAAATAACTTATCATTTTTCATACTTTAACATATTAAAAAGGGTTTTTATTTGTAGTCATCTTATCCGCGGTAGCTAGGCTAGCTGGCATTAGCTAACTGGCATTAAGGCAGCTAGTTCTGCAGAGGTACGGAAGCCGAGGTGTTATGTTTAGAACTGCTGCAGGTCTGTGTTTAGACTGATTTAAGGCTTAGAGTAGTGATGGGTTAATTAATGAGGCATCTTGATGCGTTTTCACACATTGACAAACTGTATTGATGCTGCCTGACAGATTACTGACACCTGCTGGACATTTAAAGAAACTACAGGCAGTTTATTGGACAGACTAAACTAAATTGATTTGATGACCTAGTCCAATTAAATCACCAATTAAAAATCAGCAGGATCCGAATAAAGAAAATCATCAACCAGTAAAGGTCCAGAGAATTTTTAATTATAAAATGAGGTTTTTATGCTGCCATGTTATACATTGAATTATTAAATAAAAAAAATAAAAAAAATCCATTTTAAAATCTAAATTGTTTTTTGAAGTAGAGGATAGCAATCGTTCAGTTTGGTATATAAATAGTTTAGTTTTTTTTTTCTTTTTAATGGCTTAATGAGAGCAGTGGGCTTTATGCTGCCCTGCAACCAGAGGCATAGCCAGAACACTTTTATAAGGGTGGCCTGGAAATAATCAATGTACACTGATGGCGGGCCGAAAGCGTATAGTCAGCCAGGACCTCAGGGTCAATCTACACTGTTTCAACAGGAAAATTAACGTTGCTAAAACATCCATACTTTCCAAATAAAGACAAACTATACCTTTCAAATTAACTATAATTTGAGGGAAATAAATGTTAGGGGTGGCCAATGATTGGGCCCATCTAGCTCCGCCCCTGCCTGCAAGGCTTTAAACTTGGGTTTGAATGGAGACAAAGCCATTCTAAAGCCATTGGATGCTCATTCGTGAGCTTATATATTCCCAAAAACTAAGACCGTTTAAACGATTGGATGGAAACTATTGGTACTTCAACATACCAGGAAGCAGATTTCTCTTCTCCCGACCAAAATATTTATTCCATACTAAGAGGCTTAAAAGTTTAATCAAATCCAGATGGATTTGCTCCGCATATCCATCTGGAAACCTTCCGCTGAAGTAATTTTTGGGAAGGGGCGAAAATATTGGTTAGCTGATTGGCCTATGTTGGTGATAGATGGCCCAAATAAAAACCAATCAGATCAACGTAAGCATATGACGCACTAACAGAGCAACAACGAAAACACAACCACAAGCCAGGCTACTTTTGTCGAAACCAGTCGGGAGAAGAGCAAAACATCTTTTCCTTCTGAGAAAGCCTCCAGAGCAGTGTTTTGCTCTTCTTTCAGTGAAGAAATACCTCTGTAATTCCGATAAAACTTGCTCGATAGCCACGCCAATGCTAGTTTCATCGCTGAAGCCGCCATGTTCTTTAGACTGAACTGTCGCTGCTTTCTCGCTAAGGCCACACCTCAACCGCCTTCAAAGCCAACGCTGATTGACGTTCGTTTGGTGAACGGCTCCAAATTTTCTTTTAACGAAAGTAGCCAGACTGATCTTCGCGAAGTGAAACCTTGAAAGCTGGCGAGATCAGGATGGTCTCAATGAGGCTACTGTGTTGCTGCACCCATCATTAGTTTAAAAAATATAAACCAATGCAAAAATACCACAAACACATTAAAGGTCTAAAACACATTTTCAATTTTGTTCTTTTTCGAGACCAAATCATTTTAAATACAGGTCCTTGATACGTGATTGGCTGAATTTAGGTGTTCAAGCTGACGTATAACTAACTGGCCTGTATAAGGTAATAAAAAAAAACAAACAGAGATTTTAAAACAGGATTTGTTTTTTTAAAATAAAAATTTTCTAACTTTTGGGACAATATCATCTGATAAAGAATACATTTATTTACATGTTTAAGCCAGAATGATTTAAATATTATTTCCCCATAACTTTAACTAGGTGTATTATTGATTGATTAAATGAGGTAAGACTATTTACAGATGGAATTAGATTATTTTTAAAATAAAAGGTCTCCATTATTTCAATTGCACAATATCTAATTATCTTATTCTAAAAGCAGAAACGCTCATTCTTTTGTTAGACCATCCTATTTACATGCTTAAATAAAGGGCTCATGCACTGAACTTAAGAATATTCATACTTTTCGTTATCAGTTTTTTCAGTGTAACTCGAAATACATTTGTTATGATAATATGCTTAACAGAAGACACTCTTTATTAAGTGTTTGCCTTGAAAATGTACTTTAACAGTTATTTAGAACTCCCATTTAGCTTTTAGCTTCAGCCATATGAAGAAAGAAACACAGTTTTCGACTGTTGGACCAGCAGTGCGAACCATTTGCTTTTTGACCTTCTGAATATACCAAACAAGGCGCTCTTGGCCCAGTTTATTGTGTTTTTTTGTTATTGTTATATTCTTTTCCCCCATGGAAAAGATGGGCCCCACTGTGGTTGGTCATTTTCGTCTAGAACCACCGTTGCTAAAGTAGCTTATTCTGCTTGCTGTATCATAATTTATGTGCCTCTAATCTACTTTGACAGAGCCCAGATGCATTGCTGCTGCTGCTCAGCTGGGATTGAGCCACTAACCAGTTTTCTTTCACGCGCTGTATTTTGGCCCATCTGTCTTTTCATCAACTCTAGCCAGCTTCACTATCCCAGAGCATGATGCTGCCACCTCCATGCTTCGCTGTAGCACTACTGTATCCAGGGTGATGTCCTACAATAAGTTTTAAGTCACTCATAGTGTTTTGCATAAAAATCAAAAAATTTCATCAGGGAGGGGCTTTTAAGCAACCTGCTGTCGTTACGTCATTGGATAGATCTTATGAACTTCTTATTTTTTTTTTTTTTTATTTAGCCACGTTCTGATTTAATAGCGATATTAGAAAACAGAGAATTTTCCAAAGATACATCTAAGTTAAAATGTGTCTGGGTAGAACCAGAGTTTCTCAAACCAAATGGTTTGTGGCTGTTTGAAGAATGGCATTGTGTGCAGTACACAAAGATCCCAGTAGATGGTGCCATTGAGGCGTAAAAAAATAAAAAAAATTAACAGTGACTCTCAATGGTCAAAGAAAATGTAGAAAATCAAAGTAAATGTTTTAAAAACAAAAACATTATTTGCTTAACATAATGTGGGGAGTTGTTATTAAATACTTGAAGGGTGCATCATAGAACAGCTGGATGCCTCAGTGATAGCTGCAGCAATAACATAACTAATTACAAACCTGTTTATATTCTCTGCATCCATTTAAAAGGGAGCAGTGTTTATTATTCTATGGAGAGTTGCAGATGGTGAATAATCAGGAATGTAATTCATCTGCATAAGATTTACACTTGGTCTCATTTTATATGTGTTTTAAGCAATAAGTACAGGGAGTTTCGAACATGCTGACATAATAGTTAATTTGTTAAGGCCAAGATCAGATGTATTGGTGTCTAGTTATAGAAATTAGAGGTTAAAGCCAAATAATATTTAATGATCTGAAAATCCTTTTGACCATTTTACCTAAAACTCAAAGAAAAGAAAATTCTGGACATAAAAAAAAAAAAGAAACAAAGGATTACTGTACAGAAATGTCCTGTTAAAATGTCTAAGGTTGGCTTGGAGGAATTTCAAAGGGAATATTTTGCTGAGGATGAGAATGAGGCAGAGGAAAAGGAAAATATGAGGCATTGAGAAAGATTCTGATCATTATTAAAGCTAAAATGACGAATAAAAAGCTAAAATATCAGTTGAATGATCCGAAATCTTAATATTGTCCAGAAAACAGAGTCAAAATTAACCGTCTAAATTTTAAGCTTGAAGTTTGTGTTAAATTAGAAAAGGCCTAAGGGGTTTACTTCATGTTTAATTTCCTCTAATAATGTAGAAACTTCAGTGCTGCTGAAGGCGTATCCTTGTTCTGGTCTAAACATCGTCCTTTCTTCTGCCCTGTAGGACAAATGTGGCCAAAAGTCCTGCAGATGTGGTCCTCTCAGGCGGAGACTCCTCTCTGTGTGTCCGGACTCCAAGAGGAGATCTGTGCTTGTCGCTACCAGCAGGGGTCGCCTATGAGAGCGGGTCCTGCCTTCACACACCTGTGGTCCAATTCAGTGAGGAGGAGCTGCATTTCAGGCTGCGAATAAAGATGGATCGAATCCAACAAGGTAATGTTTGCAGAGTGACACTTCATCATCTGCATTTTTAACTATTAGGTCCCATCTTTATAGATCCTGAGGAAACTCAAATATGGAGCACAGGTTAACTGAAGTGATGTATACTATCTGAAGTTCCTGCCTGGCATTTCTGAACTCATCTTTTAGTATTTTGTGACATTTGTGCCACTCTAACAAAGCAGGAGAAAGTTCCAGCGATGGGCCACCAGCGACAGTCCGATCAGAATCAGATTGATTCCCCACCTTGTGAATGAGACACCCCCATCCGCCATCATTGATTTTCTGCTCGGTGTTGAAATGTTAGCACCATCACAACAAATCTGACCCGTTGGTTTGTTTGTTCGCTCCACAGAGGATCCTGCCAGCATGATGGAGACTCTTCGAACGAAAGAGACGTACAGCTTCCACTGCCAGGGCTGCACCACCAGGCTGCTGGAGGACAGGTTAGAGTTTTATTCACAACCTCCTCAGCAGCGTGACCTGTGTGTAGAGGTGCTGGTCTGATGGATGACTCCTCTGGGGAGTGTTGAGTCAGTGTGTTTGACGTAGGTGGCTGCTGCTCTGTCAATTAAAAACAGTTTGGTCTTTTTGGAGTTTTACATGAACTGGAGTATCTGCAGAATCTCAGTGAGGTTAATGCTGCTAAATTTGTAAAAATAACCAAAACCTGATACCTCCTGAAACTGTGAGAAACTATACAGATGCTTTTACAGATGCTAATTATAAAAATCTGTTTGAAATCAGCCTAAAAAAAATCCCAGATTAAATCTCTGTTGTGAGCATGCTGGTAAAAGCACTACGCTCCTGCATTTGCAGCCCCTCCACTTATCTAACTAAATTAGACATATTGTTAAAAAAAGGAAAACGAAATTATTTCAACATGACATTTAATTTTTTTTATTGTTTATCATAAAACTTAGTTTCTATAAATAAATTAAGAGAAAAACTTTGGATTTGAATTTGTAGGAAGTTATATTTAAATTTTAAATCATTCTGGCTTAAACATGTTTATAAATGTACTCTTTATCAGACGATATTGTCTCAAATTTTGAAAATTTCTGTAAAAAAAAAAAAATCCTGTCTTTAAATCTGTTTTTTTAGATTTATCTTATGCGCAGGCCAGTTAGTTATACGTCAGCCTGAACACCTAAATTTGGCCAATCATATATCAGCGGTCATCTGTCAATCAAATTTATTCGGTCATAGCATCTTGATTCATATGTCTCAGCTAATATACGCAACGGTTGAAATAAGAATCTTCGCAGAGTAGTGGTGACCGTTATGATGTATAGTTGGAGAGCGAATTGTTGGCCGTTTCCCAATTCACAAAAACGCGAGTATGTTCTTGAGAAGAACACAGGAAAGTCTGGACTCTGGGAGAACGGGAGAATCAATCAAATTTTAGCATCTTCATTCATATGTTGCAGCTAATATACGCCAACGGTTGAAATCAGAATGATTTCTTTTCCCATTGAGTTCTGTCCCAGTGTTCAAAGGGATGGACGTCCGTGTAATCTTCAGCAGGCGTAGAGCTAACAGAACTGGCAGCGCTATGGCGAGGCAAGGGCTCAAACACATGCGGCTGTAAGCCTTCTACACACCAAACCAAGCTTCTGCCGCCCTGGCGTCCTCTTCCACAACATCTTATTCCCCAGCTTTCCTTCTCTAAATAAAAATGTATGACAGAGGAGATTCATCCATGACCTCCGACACTAAACTCTCCTCCTCTTGCATGTTTCCTCTGTCCATAGCGCTTCCTTGACAGTGTCGTTTAAGTACCAACTTGGTGCTATTTGGTTCCAATGGAATTTCCCATTGGGAACCCTACTAGCACTAAGCTGCTAACTGGTTAGCAAGATGCTTCTGACAAACTGGTCACAACCAAAATGGCTTGCCAACCTTCCGCTACAACAATCCTGCCCCCTTGATAAACATATAATTCAGAAATGCGACGGTTGGAACAGCCGCTTCCCCCTACGACTTTAAAAGTTTGTACATTTAAAACTAACTTATCAACCCTCACAAAATATTTTTATAACTTTTGTGATAATGCTATTAAACTAGTTAAATGGCCTATCTGTCATGGAATGAGGGGGTTTGTTTTGCTATCACCAGCATCTTTGGGGAGGGTGGCCATAACCCTGCCACACAAAAAAACTAGGAATGTGCAGACTGCTTTACGGCATACGTCACTTCCCCCTGCCCCCATCTCTCCATTAAAGGTGGAGGTCGATGCGACTATGGCTGTGTTCAATTTCAAGGCCCAGTCTCCCTGAACTGGGTCCTTCAAAGGCCATGAAAACAAGGGGTTTCCAATTCCAAAATATGCTCT
This sequence comes from Cyprinodon brontotheroides, assembly GCA_018398635.1. Taxonomy (NCBI): domain Eukaryota; kingdom Metazoa; phylum Chordata; class Actinopteri; order Cyprinodontiformes; family Cyprinodontidae; genus Cyprinodon; species Cyprinodon brontotheroides. The sequence continues at coordinate 8,004,904 of JAGKQL010000063.1, forward strand.
TTGCTTGCATCAATAAAGCAATACAAGTCATTCCATATAAGTTGCTCGCTTGTTCAAAGTCTATTGGACTTTGCTATAACTGTGGTGTGAAAATCTGCTATGTTCTGCTCACATAAACGGATCTGTATGCTAGCTGCAAACAAAAAAACCTTTTAGCTCATTACTGCCACATAAAGGGCTGGAGTAAGAAC
>JAGKQL010000063.1:8008417-8033452 GCA_018398635.1 Cyprinodon brontotheroides
CTCACTCACTCACTCACTCACTCACTCACTCACTCACTCACTCACTCACTCACTCCTGTTTGTTTTAACCATCTTTTATTTTCACTTATTCTCATATTAAAGCCTGGATCCTGCAGAATTATTTTCCTGTTCTGTTCTGCTCGTCTGTTCCATAAAGAGATCAGACTCTGATTTGATGTCTGGACATGGAAGCATTTCTAAAAGCAATCCTAATTTGCATTTATCACCCAAACCGAACGCCGAAATATCCTCTTCCTTTTTTCCTGTATATTGTGATTTTATTGATCTTGCTGCACACACATGCATAAAGCAGACAGATGGAAATAAATGAATGAACGTTTCTGTTTTGGACAGATCTACCTTCCTGGAGACGAGCGTTGCAGCCAGGCTGCTGAATCTGTCCAACTCTCTGAGCTCGTTCCACTTCTCCATTCAGACGCCTGGTGGGAAAGTCTTCTTACTGGTAAAGATGTTGGAATAAAATGAAGCATAATGTTAGCGGCAATAGAGTTAGTCTATTAAAAGTACGCCATCAAACAGACAAACAGAACAGAAACCTCAGCTCTGACTACGTCTTTGAGTTCAATGTGCTGTGAAAGAAAAGCTAAGCAGGTAATAAAAGGCTGTTTTAAAGCAGAAGCTCCGGCGGAGCGTTTCACTGACCTATTCATGCCTTACAAATGTGTCGCCTGCTGACAGCAGCGTATAAAACTGCTCTCCCAGAATCAGACTGGCAATAACACTATAATCAATCTTGTGTGAAATTGGATCAAAATGGAGCAGATTCGTTTTTTCAATAAAAGGAATATGTTCTAGTTTTATGCGTTTTTCTGAGTAAGAGAAAAAGTTGGAGAGAACTATCACACCGAGTTAAAAAGAAAAAAAAAGCACTCAAGTTCTTTGTTATATCTTTATACATGTTCTCTCATTCAGTCCAATTTTCCAGCTGTAAGGGTTTCTGAGAGTGTGAAATGCTGTGCCCCTCCTGCAGCTCTGGCTGCTGAACGGCGACTCCATCATAGCCTCCGTCCCCGAAAAGTCAGTTGGAGATGAGAGCTCCATCAGCCCCCCTGCTCCTCCTCGTCCATCTCTCAGAGCCGCCAGAGCCCTGAAGCTCCTCTACATCAGCTGCTCCAGCGCCAGCATCCAGCAGAGAGAGTAAGTGAGGAGGCTTCATGTGTCCCCAGGCCTCATTTAATCTTTTGTTGTCCTTTTGCTAATCACGGCTTTTCTCCTGGAAACTTAACTCCGCTCTACTCGCTGTGATGGATAAAAGATTACAGGTGAACGGGTTTTAATTCCTAATGGGTCACACTACTCCTTTAATTTTTTGTTCTGTTATTTGCTTTTCATTCAGCGATTTTTAACAGATACAATGATGATCAGGAAATAAAAGAGATGTAAATATGCACAGTGTAGCTTCTAATAAACATTCACTGAATATGTTGGCTCCCTTTTTAAAGCCAAATCAGCCCTACATGTTCACAGATGGACTCCTCTATCTGACTCAGATCCTTTAAATTATTGTTTTTTGCAAGGTGGAGTGTCGTTGGTCATATTCCAGAAGTCACACTGCAAAAAATTTAAATCTAAGCAAGTTTATTTTTCTTGAAATAAGAGCATTACTGATTGGTACACTTTGCCAATGGAATAAGGCAATTTACATTTAAAATAAAAGAAACTGCAGTCTCTTATTTCAGGGTGCATAATATCTAACTATTTTATTTTATGCTTATTTTGAGTGTAAAAAGTAAAAGAAATTTACCTACTCAAATTAAGGAGATTTCGGTTTTACACTTTAAGCCCATTTTCTGTAGTGTCAGGACCAAAATCCCGATAGGGGCGCAAAATTTTGACAATTGGTCCTGTCTCTGCTTTTGGCTCATTTAGAATCAACCCCCTGGCTGCTTTAGAATGGCTTCCATAGAGCATGTCCGATAATGTCCTTAAAACAACCTTAAGCGTTCTTTTTTAAAATATGCTACTCACCCATTAATGCGTCAGCTTTGTTCAATGGCGTTCCAAAAGTTTACGTGAGAAAAACGTTCCTGTAGTGGTTTTATTTGGCATTTTGTAAATCCCATTTGAGTTCTGTTGGAATGATCCAATATTCCTACGGAAGCGGAAATGGGGCCTGTTTACGGATTGTAGTCTTTTTAAGCTTCACTCCTGGCCTTTTCGGCGTCGCGAGGGGAATCAACGCACCTTTGTTAAACCATTTTCAAAACTTTTAAAATGGAATAACGAAGCGTTATTCTTGATTCTCGGCGCCGAGTGCACAGAGTGAAGTGGCGGGACTGGCTAACTGTGTAAACAGGCCCCATTTCCTCGCTTCCTCGTGGCAGGGAATATTGACTATTCCTACAGAACCCAATATTTCCACAAAATGCTAAATAAAAACACTACAGGAACGCTTTCTTCACGAACTTTTTGAACGGCCATTGAACAGCTGGTAACGCTTAACTTTGTACAGTAATAACGCACAAGGTTGTTTTAGAGTATATAATCGGCCATACTCCCAGCTGCAACCGTTCTAAAGCAGTGAAGTGGTGATTCAAAATGAGCCAAAAAGCAGCAGAGGAACGAACAATTGATAAAGGCCTTGGTGTCCTCTGTTCGATTCACCCTGGACACTACTGAAAAATGGGCTTAAAGTGTAAAAACCGAACTTCTCCTTTAAGGGGTAAATACACTTGCCAATTTAAAGGGGATAGTGCACCTGTTACATGGTTAGTGTGCATTTTTCTACTCACCCCATGCTGAACAACCTCAGGTACTTTTTGGTATCTCAAATGCATCGCGGGAGTCTGGGAGGCTTCTTGCTGCTACACTGACATTCCAAATAATGGGTCTATTGGTACTTGAGACGAAGGTCCCATAAAAGTCCACATAAAAGCATTATTAAAATATTTATGCTTACTTAACAAGATCCCGAAAATAAACCATTCCCAAGTGTCTAGGTGGGTAGCATCCAGAATTTTCGAAACGGTCATTTAGAATGTTTTTTAGAGCATAAACAGTTTTATTTAGTAGTAATTATTTGAATGTCAGCAGACAGCAAAGAAGCCTCCCAGATCTCCAGATGCATTTGAGATATCAAAAGTACTCCAGAGTGTTGTTCAGCATGGGGTGAGTAGAAAATGAAGGCTAATCATGTTTTGGGTGTACTATTCCTTTAAGACATTTTTACTTTTATTTTTAGATGCGTTTTTGCAGTGCAGGTCAACAAAAGCGATCTGAAATATCTCAGCTTTATTCTTTCAGACTTCTAGAGGCTGGTGGCTGCGTATTTATTATTTTTGTTTTGACGGTAAGCCGACAAAATGGGGTATGAGAGGGGGGTAACTGCAGCAAAGGACCAATGGCTGGATTTGAACCCGTGTCGGCCCCGTCGAGGACTAAGGCCTCCAGACATGGGTCGTGTGCGCTAACCGCTGCGTCACCAAAACACGCTCCATATGTAAACATTTCTTAAATTTTTTTTGTTTTTACCCTTCATTTTAGTAGGTAAATAGGTTAATTTGACAATGGAATGAGTATTTTTACTCTTAAAATAAGATAATTAGATAATATGCACTGTGAAATTATTTTTCCTATTTCAAATATATATTGTCTTGTTCCATTGGCAAAGTGTCTCACTTACCTCTTAAATGCATGAACAAAAGCACCTATTTTAAGAAAAAAGGATTTATTTTGATTTCAATTTTTGCAATGTTTGTTTTGCTCCACACACTCAATGTTTATTTGGGAAAGCCCCGTTCCCTCTCTTGTGCTGTGCAGCTCCTGTCAACTCTGAGACATGAGAGGAAGTTAATTCTGGAGCGCCGTAGTTTCACAATTTGGAGACCAAAGAGAGCAGGACTGAGAACACGACCCTGAGCTGTCCCAGCGTTGAGGATCAGTGGGGAAGATTTGAGTTTCTTCTTTCTCACCATCTGTTGCCTGAGGCTTAAGAAGTCATTGATCCAGGAGGATTAACCTGTTATCTTCAGGGTTAACATGTCTGGAAGGCTGAGCTGTGGTCCACAGACAGCATCCTAAGAGGAAGTTTTCAGACAGCTGGATCATTGCTGAGCTGCTGTTAACTCTTCTAATAGTTCCAATCCAACTTTATTTATAAAGCACTTTAAATTTTCTCAGGGGACCAAAGTGCTGTACAGTGAAAAACATAAATAAACACAGACTAAAAAAAAAAACGCACAAGCAAAAAAGACTAAACTTAAAATCATCATTTAGATCTTTTTAACAAAATAAAATGAAATTTAATTTAAAAGTCGTAAGTGAAACGGCTGTTCCAATCTTGCATTTCCTACTTCAAGCAAAGTAGGTCAAAATTCTACTTTTACAAAAGTGAATAAAGTGAATGTCATCGTTTATCAAGTTGGTGGGGCCGTTCTTGCACAGCACGTAAAGCAAGTTTAAGTTGTGGCGGTTTCATGAAGACATCTTTAACAAGTTAGCAACAGACTGCTAGTACCAATAGGAAATTTCCATTGGGACCCAAGTAGCGCTAAATTGGTGACTTAGAAAGCGGCGCTGTCAAGGAACGCTATGGACATTTATCAACATCTCACATGATTTTTGAAAAGCCATTGCAAAGAGATGAGCTTTTAAGAGCGATTTAAAATCAGAGAAGTAGACTATTTAATTTGCAATAGAAGGTCGTTCCACATTTTTGGAGCTGCCACATAGAAAGCACAATGAGACCCTGAGCTTCCGTTTAGTTTTTGGCACTTCAAGGATCAGCTGATCGGCCAACCTGAGTGAACGGGAGGGTGCATGAGGGTGCAGCAACTCAGAAAGATAACGTGGAGCATGGAGAGATTTAAAAACATAAGAACTTTAAAATGAATCCTAAAATGTAAAGTTAATGGATGTTAATCAATTAAAATATAGTTCAGCTGTTTGATCATTTCTCTGTTTCACTGAGTCGGAGCAGACCAGTGATCATCTTGAACATTGGACACCTGAATAAGATGTCTGTGAGGGAGAGGCTGCTGCATCAGCCGGTTCCTACAGCTGCTAACAGATGTTTTCCTGCCCTGAAAAACCGACACAAAAAAAAAAAAAAAACTATCCTGATAAAATAAATATAGAAAATGGGACCATCTGCTGCCTAACAATTAAATATCTTCAGCTGTCAGAGAAAATACCAAACTGATCAACCTTTAGCAACATGTTTGATGTGAGAGTAAAACCCTGAGAGGTGAACATTTTGTTTCCTACTGTTGGTCGGCCTTTTTCATTGTCGGTTCATTTGTCAGAGCCTCCTGTGGGACTAATGTTCTGTTTTTCTCTGAGGTTTAATTGTTGGTGGATCCATTCCTCTTCCATTTTAGTTTGCTAATTTACAGCCGGGCTTTTAATAAGGGCAAAAAGAAAAATGAGCATTGTGAGATGATTTTCACTATCATTGTGAATCATTGATCCCTCTGGTTTATGAAGGCAAAACTATTTTATAATACAAGAATATAAATGATCCACAACATAAGCAGGTGTCATTTTGTTTTATTTATCTAACACATGATTTAAATATTTATTTTCATGCATAACTATTCAATTAAATCATAAAATGCACAATTATGAAATTTGTTGTTAATAAAAGAACTGTTAAATTATGTATTACATAATTAAATGTTACTTTATTTAATGAATTCATTCATTTAAAAATGATTTAACTTACTTGACTTAAATGTATAAATAAGTGGAAGTAATGAAATGTGTTTTTTAGCGGGTCTCAAGTTTGTTGGATTGTTATTTTTGTGGTAAACATCAGTGTTGGGTCAGCACTGCTTTAAAGGGAGACTTTAACTGAATGATAGAAATGAACTCATCATAGTTTTATTTACGATTTGTCAAATTTCCATCACCTGATGTGGATTTTAACAGTTTGTTTTTTTTTAACTCATAATTATTTCTCAGCTATTGTCAAGATGTTTTTCTTTTTGGAAAGCTAGTCTGGGAGTAATTATTTTTGTGCTTTAGAATCCTCGAAAACAATTTACTGCTCAGTTAAAACAATACCAATTTTGTATCCTGATGGTGCATAAATAATGGGATGCATACAAAAAAAAATGTTTCCTTTTAAAAAATCATCTCAAAAAAACCAAACTGTAAACAAAAAACAAAAAAAGTCCACTTTTAAATTAGATTTTTAACATTGGTTTTCAGCTTGACTGCATCACTGAGAATGTAAAGATGGCTGAATCTGCACAGCTCTATCTATGCTTACATAAACATTAAAGGGTTTTGCGCCATTTTTCCATATTACTTCCTTTAATTAAACATCAAGTTTGGAAGGTGCTTTAGAAAAGAAAAAAATAAGCTCTTGAATTGGATTTAAAAGGAGAAGTTAGGTTTTTAACACTTTAAGCCCATTTTTCATAGCCAGTGTCAGGATCCGGAAATCGAATGATGCGACGCACCAAAAATTTTGACAATTGGTCCTGTCTGCTTTTTTGGCTCGTTTAGAATCCCACCCCTGGCTGCTTCAGAATGGCTTCCATTGTGCATGTCGGATAATGTCATTAAAACAACCTTAAGCGTTCTTTTTTTAATATATGCTACTCACCGGTCGTCAATGGCGCTGTTCAATGACGTTCCAAAAAAGTTTAGTAAAGAAAACGTTCCTGTAGTGTTTTGCGCTGTAAGAATAGTCAATATTCCGCTGGAAGCGAGTAGGGCCTGTTTACACAGTTGTAGTCGCTTTTAGCTTCACTCTGTGTACTCCGGCGTGGAGATCAAGAATCCACCTTTTGTATTCCATTTCAGAGTTTTTAAAGAAGTGTTTAACAGAGAAGTTAGCACCTACGGCGTGGGTACACCCAGGTGAGCCCAGCTACAACTGTGTAAACAGGCCCCATTTCCGTTTCGGTGGCCTGTAGGAATATTGACTATTCCTACAGAACTCAATGGGATTTAAAATGCTAAATAAAACACTACAGGAACGTTTTTTCTTCCGCAGAAACTTTTTGGAGCGTGAACAGCTGACGACCGGAATGCTATATTTAAAAAAAGAGTTTTAAGGTTGTTTTGGAGACGTGCTCGGACATGCTTTCGTTGGAAGTCATTCTGAAACAGCCAGAGTGTGGATTCTAAATGAGCCAAAAAGCAGAAGACTTTGGACCAATTGTCCAAAATTTTGGTGCTCGCATCATTCGATTTCATCCTGGACACTACAGAAAAATGGGCTTAAAGGTGTTAAAAACCTAACTTCTCCTTTAAGGGGAGTGTTGGCCTGAGTGGATTTAGAGCAATGCTTTGTGCTCTGGGGAGGTTTCAAGTACCCGGTTTGTTCCCCAAAGCTTCCACTGTGGGTCCCTGAGCAAGACCGTTAACCCCACAGTGCTCCCCGGGTGCCACACAATGGCAGCCCACTGCTCCCCCAAGGGGAGGTAATTTCTCCAATGTAAGATCAATAAAGTTGAATTATTATATTATTTTTTATTTTTTCATTATTAATGATATCATGCTGGAAAATCAAGTATGGAGGCGACCTTTAGATTACTACTCCTGCTCCAATGATGGGTAGAGGAACGTGTTCCTCAAGGATCAGTCCACAATACTCCACTAGAAGAAACTTCCAGCCTCATTATTTTCAACCGAATCAGCACCTTACCCCCCATCGCTCTCCCTGTCCTCCTCCTCCTCTTCCCTGCAGCCAGCAGGCATGAAGTGAGAAAACAGAGGTTTTGTTGTTTCCCTCATTTTGACAAGCCCACTGGCTGACTGACAGAACGGGTAATTACAAGGAGACAAAACTCACTAAAAGAGAAAGCAGTCTCCTCTGTCAAAGCAATACGGCTCAACTTGAGTGATGTGATTAACTGTAGGAGTGGAGTAATGCAGGGGAAGCTTTGTTTTTTTTCCTATGAGTGTGCTGGATGCCAGAAGATGTGGTACTATTGCAGTGGGACAGCGCTCTAGCTTTCCCCTCGCATGCAGTTGCCGTACATCAACTCCTTAGTAAAATAAAAGTGACATGTGTAGCTCAAATCCTGGTTCTTAAGCATTTGAGTGCATCACTGTATTGGCATTAGTGCCCTAACTGGAAAATAAATAAGTACCGGTACTCCCTTTAATGTCATACACATATGTGACAGAAACCTGGATAATATTTTATACAAATCTATCTATAGAACAATAGTTTTACTGGTAAATCAGTTTTTTTCTCTGTATTATAAGTCTGAACCTAAACAAACACATGCCACTTTATATGGAGTCAGAAATTTGCTAAAAGTGAACCCACTACTGTCATATATACACATGTATGCGTGCTTATGTTAGTCTTTCTCACTTGGAGGGAGGAACCAGCCTGATATAGTAAACTGCCTCTGATTGGCTGCCTTTTAGGAAATCACTCCTTTTGTGTCAGTATCTGTGCAATGATGTGGGTAAAATTCCCGCTACATGCCGCTTGCTGGAAAATAAGTATCAGTACGCTGAGCAGGGCTTCTTATTAACAGCTACTAGGAGTAGCCCAGCCACTCCTAGTAGCCACTCTGATGGGTTGGTTATGTTTACTTTTTTAGTTGTAGTTTTCTCAGATATCATCTGGAATAATAAGAAAATCGAACTGTGTTTGCTGATAGGTTAGTTAGTGACTTATGTCCCTTCAGAAGGCGGCCCATGTGCAGGCGTGCTTCAGTGGCACAGTGGTTAGCGCACACCATCTACGGAGGCCTTAGTCCTCGACATGTCTCTACCCCTCTCTTGTACCCCATTTCCTATCAGCCTGCTGTTAAAAGAAACGAGCCACATTAAAAAAATAAAGGGAGTCCATGTGGAGACGTGGAAAACTTTTCAGACTCCCTCTAGCTTCTTTGTTTATTGACTTTCTAATTAATTTCGACAAATCTGGTGATTTCTTTTTTTTTCTGTGTTGTTGGAGACTTTGGTGACAACACATAAAAACTATGATTGCTCTTAAGGCTGATTTATACTCATAAACCAGGTCGTTTGCATGTGTGTCGCAGTGAACGCAAATGTGCCCCCGCCCCTTCTGAAGACACTCTGCTGCACCTCTCCAAAATTGTAGGTGACCGCAGACAGGAGACCTCTGATTGGTCAGATCTACATCCACTCTACACTATGCGCATTTCCTGTTGGGTACCTTACCAGCTTGTTTGGTTTGTATGGCCGCCATTGTGGAAAACGACTTGTGAAGTTGGACCAGCTAGAAGAAGCGAGATGCTCGAGAACGCTGGGAACCTTTTCCACCTGGATCGCTCTTTTTCACCCTCATGTCCCTCCGTTGTCGCACAAACTTGCCCCCACATCCCTCACACGCCTCTAGCCGTATCTAGACCCACAGCTAGATCATGAATGCAAAAAATCTAACATTTCTGCGAAAAGCTCACTGCGACACACTGCTGTGGGAGGATAACCAGCCCTTTAGTTTAAGGAGAGATGGAGCGAGCCTCTACCTCCCCCCAAAGCACTGCCAGGGAGTCAAACGCAGCGCTGCAGCCAATGCCTACAGGCAGACAGAGAAGCAATTCTCCTGTGTTTATCTTATTGAAAATAAGTTACACATGCACAAAGGTTCCAGTGATCAATTTAGAAGATGTAAATCTAACATTTTTCTTTGAAACTGTTTTATTAATCTAAGTCCCCCCTACACTTAATTTATGCACTGCCTCATCCACTGTTTGCCTCTGCTGTTTTTAAATTTGATAACAGGTTGATTTTTATAGTTTTAGTTGAGATAAAATTGCTAAAAATTACTTTACATAATTCATCTTTAATTTTTAATGTATTTAGAGTCTTTTTGATCACCTTCACTTGCCGATAGTGAGATTTCTCAGCTGGATCAAAATATTACCAAACATGCTTTTTTTTTCTATTTACAGTTTTTATCTTTTAAATTGATTCTCTACTTCCCTTCAACACTTAACACACAGTAAGACATTTTTATTCCTTTGTTTGTACGCTGCGTATCTTCATATAAAAGAGGCTTTACACAAAACCTTATTGGAGCTAAATATTTACGTTAAACTTTTTGATGTAGTGTGTACAAGGGTCATTTACGTTTTTAAAAGTTGTGAATTTAGGTTAAGTAACTTTAAAAACACCATAGTCAGCTTTAATCATATTAAACATAATTTCTAACAACAAAATTGTGGCTATTGAAAATACTGAGTGGCTAGTAGCCATTAGCCACAATGGCCAGTGAGCAATAAAGTTAATGTTAAGCTCTCCTTATAACATTAACAGTGTGTTTAATAAGGTCTGTGTTCAACAACATAAATGGGTCATCCAACCAAATCTGATTTTAAGTATTATTCTGCTTTTTCTCCTTAAGATTTAGAGAAAGCATCCATTATCAGCGTAAACCACATCTGCTCGCAGGCTGTTAAGCTTCTTTTATAGCTGTTTTATTCACATAACCTTGAATATTAAAACCCACAGCTGTCAGTTCATCTTGTAAACTTATAAACCAACATTCTAAGAATGAGTTTGACATGCCTTTAATTTTTAAAGGATCATTCTTCATATTTCTTTGTAAAACCGAGTTTCTAGTTTAGCTCATATACAGTATTTAGCTTGAACAATGGGCATCATTACAAACAGGAGAAAACAAAGTTAAATAAATACTTTTACTCCAATGAATTAAATATTTATTTACTGTAAATTGTGCCACTGTGGGCCCTTAAATGATTTCTATTAAAGTCTGATCTGTGATTATGAATCACTACAAAAGGTTTCCACCCAAGCTACAAACTGTTAAGAGATGGTTAGAAAGGGATGGAGTATAGTTTTGAACTCATTTCGTTTAAATAAAATCTAAAGCAAATTCAAACTTTCTTACTCCTGTTTTTTTTTAAATGCATTCTAATTGTTAAGTAGGGGTGGGTGATATGCACTTAAAATCTTATCACTTTATTGGGTGATATTCTCATGATAATAATAAAAGTGAGGATAAAAAAAAATTACTTTTTATGAGAGCCCCACAATCTAAAAAGTAGCATTATTAAAGGATATACATTTAAATGTGGCGTTTTTAGGACACCAGTTACATAAAGAAGCTGATTTATCTAAAAAAAAATATTAATCATATTCTACAAATTTGACAATGGCTTAAGAGTAAAAAAATGAAAGGGAAAATAGTCACCCATTGTTTTAATCATGATTCATTCTAATAAATAAAAATGGTTATCATGAATATAAACTTATCACGATAACGAAACAAGACAGCTGATTGAAGGGGAGACATTTATTAAAGTGACATTTACATTCATAGTGAGTTGAAGTTAATAAATGCATCTAGATTTAAAAAGATTTTTTGGATTTTGTTTCTCTTATTCCAAAACATCCAACAATCAATTTCATGTTGCATCTAATTGATTAAAACGCAAAAATAATCAGATTTATTGCTGTAGATTTCATGCATGTTGTTGATTTTTCGCTGATGATTATTAATGAAATATCAAAAAGCAAAAGAGACGAACCTCAGTAAATCTAAAAAGGTGACCGAATATTTCAGACATACACTTTCTCAATTGTTTAATATATAAATCCAGCGTTGGAATCTAAAATTGAATGATGACCACATCTCCAGGCTATAATAACCCCTATACCAGTCATGGCTTCATCATTTCTCCTTAAACTTTTCCTAAATGTCATCTCTTCCTCCTACTTTCCTGCAGGTATAACCGACTCTTCCATTTCCCCTTTTGCATAATTTACCAGCATCCTTCATCACTCACCTCTGACAGTTTAAATGAAATGTTATGCCTGGGGAGCTGAATTCCCTAGTGATGACGGACTTACTATTTGGGATACAGTGGGATGCAGTCGGCTGCAGCCGTAGGGGGGTTACAGTATGTCTTGTTTAAACTGCCAATAATTGGCTGGAGAACCAGTGAGCTGGGGCCTAAGTGCATTCCTCTTATAACCTACCGTAATGGAGTCATCTCCTTCTAATGCATTTTAAAATTGCATTACAATCTGATTTATTTATTTGTTTTGAAATTTATTGAGATGTCATTTGACCAAAACAAAGAAATGCATGATGATGATACATTTTTATATCTAAAACTCCTATCGGGGAATAAACAGCATCATGAAGACCTAGAAAGGAAGAGTTGTTATGAAGTCTAAATCATTGAATCCCAAAGCCTGGAGCTAACTATGACCTCAGCAGGTTTTATAATGCTCAGAAATTTAAACTGAACGCTAAACATTGCAATGATGAAGCTTATTTGTGTGTTTAAAGATATTAAAGCATCACAAAGAAATACACAAAACTACTGATGATGCTGCTTTTATTACTAGAACACCAGTGGGGAATATGTTTATTGGCTAATATTTATACTTCAACCAATAGTTTGGGTCCAGACTCCATTCTAATTCTTTTTTGTGAGTTAGAAGCCAAATATATTGAGAACCTCTAACTAAAACTAAGGTTTGGTTATAAAGGTATAGCCTAAACGCAGAACATACCACTGATCACTGTTCATTCATTCACCTACCAGAGATTTGCTCTGCTGAAACAAAGCCACGAGAAGCTTTGGTTTTGTTTCCTAAAAACCATGCATGTTAGACTACTACCACTTCACCTCACCTTGAACACAGCGGTCCCCATGGGAAATATGCTGCAGGAATGGATTCCTAATGCAGATACTGGAAAGCCGGTTAGAATGGATGAGATGATGGATGGAGTTAAATACGCAGCATTCCTGGAAGAAAACCAATCAGAGATTGATTAAGACTTAAGACCGGTGCAGAGCGTCTGCATCCAAATAGGCCAGAGACTTTAAACATACCGAGCTACACGTGTGATCGCTTAGATCAAAGCATACCCATGGTTAGAAAGGCCTAGTCAAAGTCCAGCTGAATTTTTGGTGTGTCTTGATGCTCACCTTCAGATTTTAGCTAATGTGATGATCTGTCGTTCTGCAACCAGAAGTACATCCTGATTGATGTTAGTTGAAGTGTGCTGTAGAAAATGGTATAAAAAATATTTATTTTTATCTTAATTCTTAAAGTTTACTAACCTAAATGGTGTAAAATGGTTAAAAAAGGACCTTGCTGACAAAATTGATGATTACATCCTTTCCACCAAAACATCTATTTATCTGTTCATCTTACTGCAATAAAGCCATAATAAATCTGCAGGAAATTTGTCACATAAAATGCTCTATGCTATAAAATAAATCACAGTTTTTGGATGGCTGAGATGAGGTGAAATGTGAGAAACTTAAGGAGGTTTGTATCTGGAGCCACAGACCCTCTGAGGAGTTGCACAGAGGGCCACAAGCCCCCCAAAATGGAATATATGGACACCTCAGAGCCAAAATCCTTCCCTCTTTCATTCTTCTTTCAGCTTTCATTGTTTTTCTTTTTCTTTTCAGAAAAATTTTTTATGATCCTGAGTTGAAAATCCAGTTATGTCCTCTATTTTCATGGAATAAATATGTAAAACTAGGGATGCACGATATAATTGGCCCCCTATCGGTATCGGCCTGTATCGTGGCCTTAAAACTGAATATCGGACATCGGCCCCTCCACCGATATTTAACCCGGATATTTTGATCAGCTTCTGAGTTTCTAAAGTCTAAAAAAAATAAAAATAAAAAATACTACTTCTTCTTCCTCAAAACGTCTTATTTTTTACAGACTTAAAAACTTCTAAAGACGAGGGAAAAAATATTGATACATCAAAATATCACACAATATCTTCATATGCTGATATATTGCCATTTAAAAACTTATTCAATATCAATCTCTTTTACTAATGAAATATTGCTATATGTCATCGTTATGCTACGAAATCCCCGAAAATTCACAAAAATTTTGCCATATTTTTATATGTTGATATATTGACGCTGGTAATCGATCTAGGTTTTACTAACAAAATCTCACAAGAATTTGCAAAATATCACGAGAGTTTGTAACAGAACGATGATGAAATTCCACGAGATTTTGAAAGTAAAATAGATTGATACCGCGATTTTAAAAATCAATTTGATATCAGCATATGAAAATATATTGGAGTATATTATTTTTCAAAGTGTCAGAAATGGATAACAAAACTGCTATTTTCAATGACTACTTATTTTTGTCCAGCTTTAACATCGGTATCGATATCGTTTATTGGCTACATGAGTTTTAAAATATCGACATATCGGATATCGGCCAAAATCCCAATATCGTGCATTCCTAGCAAAAACACAAGTTATATTGGTCTAACGTTGGTCTCCTCTGTGTGTTTGCCGTTTACAGGATTGTGACGAGTTGGGAGGCCAACTGCATCGGACACCCTGTGGTCCTTCCCATGAAGGCGTGCGAGGAGCTGCTGCAGGTGATGGAAGAAAGCAACTCCAAGCTTCCTGCATCCATGCGCCGCATGAGGTCTTACGAGGTGAGGCATTTATAGTATCTTGTGAAGCCTCCGATAATGACTGCAGCATGCAGCGGCTTGTCATCATCAGGGATTTCTTTCAGGCTTATCAAAGTTTTTTTTATCCTGAATCAGTGTTTTAAAACCAAAGAGGCGCTCTAGGTCCTTTCATTGATCTTTACCTTTCTGTAAAAAGCTTTATAAGCACATTTTAGCTGACAGTAATCACTCAACTCACTCCGGTTTAACCCACAGAAACTTGTTTTTTTGTTGTTGTTTTTCTTTCTGCACTCAGCAGTGCTTGACAGTGTTTTCATCTTGTCTTAATTAATTTCATGATTCAGAGGTTTCATTTAGCATTCTTGCTGTAGGGATTATGTGCAGGAAATGTGAGATTTATCTTATTTCACTTCCTCTCCTCCTCTCCCCACTTCTAATTGTGCAAAAATATGTTTCTCGGAGCTAGAGTTTCTCACTAGCTCCAAAGACGAAGACCCTTTGGACTTGATAATGGGAGGTGTTCAGTATGCTGACATCTCTTCTCTCAAAGCTGTTTTAAGCTTTGTAACGGGGGATAATTAGCACTATTATCCTTAACTTCCTGCTCAGAGCATCTGGAAAAGTAACTCCTACACTTTGAACAAGTTTCCTTTTTGCCGATAATAAAAGGTAGACTTGATTCTTGCCTGAGAATATCGCCCAGGTCTGAAGTATGAGGGTTTGGCTGCAGAAAGTAAAAATTTTACTTTGAATTGTTAATATTGCATCTACCAGAGTTGATGCAATAGTTATAGTTGATCAATTTAAAGAATATTAAGAATTGATTGAGTGAATTTCGTTTCAGTAAAGAAACGAAATGTTTCAAGCAAAGAACATCTTTTGTCAATTTAAATTTGAATAATATTCAAGACAGAATTAAAACTTTGAAAAACCTTTTAATCAAATAGAGTTTTTGAAGGGGAACTTGTTTTTCATATTTATTCTTCAACTTATCTTTTTCAATTATCATTTTATAGATTTAATATTTATATTTCTTTTATTTCTATTTTTGAGTTGAGTTTTACAAACTGCATTCTTCTCTCTTCACTTCTGGGGCAGGTTTTCCTCTAGAATGGGGAGTGAAGATGCATCTCAATTGGTCTGAATTCATTCTAGCAACATTTTTATCTGTCAATGTGAAGCCGGGCATACACTGTACAATTTTTTATAAATCGTTGCACGCAGCTACAGCTCACACTGGGTTTTGTCGTACAGTGTGAGTTCAAAGCTCACGATGTATCTTCTCACGCTGTGCGATCTGGACGCTCTGATGCGATCTACCTGCTCACACTGTACGTCTAAAAACCACGTGCGGGCTCAGCTCCGCAGGGAGATGGCGCTACTCGGACTCGTCTATCCGGAAGTCAGACCAGTAGAGAAGGAATATAAAGCTCACTAGAGAGAAACGCGGGCTGCCTTGGCAAAAGGCAAGGTGCAATTTTGTGTGCTTAAATCCCTAAAAAGAAAGCGGGCAACGACTTATTTGGAAAGAAGACATAGCTGAGCAAACGTGGCTACTATATGGTCTGTCAATTTTACAGAAAGAACTCCATTTCACTCACACGCCCGCCATGCTTCTGTGTTTACATCTGAGAGGAAGAAGAAGAAGAATCCTTGTTGCCCACTGAGCGATTTGTCCACGACAGCCGCCTGAATTTGAAACATGTTTGATTTTCTCCTGACCTCACGATTCCTGATTTGGAGATGGTTGTGAGATGCTGATCGCCCCTCCTTACCCCCTCTACACTACATGACGATCAGGCTGTAGGTTTTCCCGATCGAAAAATTCTCACTGGAAAATCGGCTCAAAAGGGGCAAAAAAATTGTACAGTGTAAGCCCGGCTTTAGGGTTGTGGGAAAAATCGTTTTGGTGATATATCATGATTTTTAGTTGCCCAATATAATATCGATCTTTCAGTATCTACTATCGATTTTTTTTTTAAACGAAAAATGTTTTACCTAAAACAATGAGGGAAAATGGGCTACATCTGCGCCATTCTGGCAGATAGCGCTGTGGAGCCCTTTCGCTGTGCAGCGCAGCATCATATATGTAGTTGAGGCAGTCACATTGGTAGACATTGACTGACTATATCTTCTGATGAACATATACAGCACTCGCTTTTTTATCTATAAATTTAATTTTACAACCGGGAAAAATATTGCAATATATAGTGATATTGCAATATCATGATATCGTATCAGGACCAGGGCATGTAAACGGAGCGAAGTGCCGTGCAATTCCAGCTCCCCGCTCAGGAGGATGTTTGCTCATTCGCTCTGCCGCTCAAAGTTGTGCTAGGACGCTGCCTGCTCACCTTAATTTTCCTGCCACTCCGGCAAAATCGCTCCACGCTCGCTCACATTTTCAGGAGAAGGCTGTTTCTGACATTTTTCCTTCATGTAATAATGCCCTGGGACACACAGCGTTTGATTTTATGATGTGACCGATACATGTGTATTGTCTAATTTAACTGGCTGTTAAATGATTGCACTTTTTCCCAGCTGTGAACATAACACCTTACTCCATTCATGTTGCCCCGTGTTTCCTATTTAATTATTAATGAATTTTTACTAGACTACATTAAAAAGGTCACTTGGTATCCCATTGCAAATGAGATAATAGCTTATGTATCCATACTACAATGCTAACGCCAACCGGCCAACAAGCGCTGCAATTATTTACGCCAATGAATACCGGCCGGAGATTCGTCTATCTTCATCTTGTAGCGAAAAGGCCAAATGCAATCGTAGATTCCCACCCAATTAGATTGAATTTGCGTTGATGCGTGAAAAATAATAGCGGTAACTCCATTGAAATGATTCAAAACTAAAAGTGCACGGTGAGCCAATTTTTAAAAATGTAAGGAAAGTAGAGAAAGTACAGATTTATTTTTGTGTAAAAATGTAAGGGTAAGCAGAAGCAAAAAAAAAAAAGTCACCATAAAATAAGTAGTAAAAGTAAAGTAAAAAATATCAAGAAAAATCTACTTGAGTACAATGTAACGAAGTATTTGTACTTAGTTACTTCCCATCTACACAGCAATCACTTTATGTAAACCCACTCTGTATTCTTAAGTATTATAGTTGAGTGAATGTTTTTATAAATTTTATCCCACTTTTTTATCCCAAATATGTAATCCTCGTCTCGACATCTTTCATTGCCAGCTGAAGCAGATGGATAATAGGGCATCTCAAATCTTAACTAAAGGCAGTGAAGTAGGTGTTTATCATGTTTTCTGCATTGGCTGTAACCGCATCCACTTCCATCTGCGACAGTGCAGGTATATCCTCCTCCTCGTCGCATTCAGCGCTGCTGGTACCTGTGGTCATGCAGTCAAACATGTTGAAAAATATCACACTTAAATCAAATAAATGTTACAGTATTTTACAAATTTTATAATCCAACATTTTTAATGAATAGTTGTTTACGAACTGGAAGCGAAGCGAAATCCTCGTTCAACCCTTTTCAATTCAATTCATTTTTTTTTTTCAATAGCACCAATTCACAACACAAGTCATCTCAGGGGCTTTACAGTTTACCAGATCATACAGTAAATTGATTCAAAGTTTTTTTTTTACGTCTAAGGAAAACCAGTTGATTGCTTCAACTCATTGAATTCGAATACAATCCCTCACACTAAGCATGCTTTTTGGCGACAGTGGAAGGGAAAAACTCCCTTTTTAACAGGAAGAGAAACCTCCAGCAGAGCCAGGCGTAATTGTCATGATCTGCCGAAAGGCAGACTAGGATTCAAGGAGACAGCAACGAGATACAAAAAGAAAACTGTAAAAAGCGGCCAGTCCGCTTGTGCTGACCAGGCAGGCGAGCTTTGAGCCTGCTCCCATGTCAGAAGGATGAGAGAGCACATCCAGCCAGTCCGCGATCAGAGAAACAGCACTACACTGTGAAAGAAACAGGTCCAACGCGATCTCAGAAACATAAATAAATCAAAAAGTGTTGATGGCAGCAGCACGGCTGATATTTCTCTCCAGGATGGTGTCACAACCAAACAGGAACAGATGAAGCTACTATGAGAAAAAGCAGAAAGAGCACGTTAGCGATTGAACTAACAGATTCTCCTCTGAGAATCCGCTCTGCTCACATGCTCTGATCGTGACCCAAATATTGTGACACGTATCGCATCGCCACAGCCATGCCAATACTCACCCCTTGTGAATGTGGGCGTCTACACAGAACTTTTATGTTGGGCTTGAAGCAAATTAAAAGTAAGATAACAAAATCTGAGAAAACGGTAAAGTTACTCCCAAAACCTTCTTTTATTAAATTTGTTTTTCAATGTTTCTTTTCTTAATTGCATTTCTTCCAAATTTCAACCCTTTTTTTTTATCACCATTTACAAAACATGTTTTTAGCTTGAAACTACGAGAAGAAAATTCCCTCTATATAACTAGGAAGTTTAAGCTTTTTCTAATAGACAGCGAACAAAAAAAAAAACAAATTTTGCTTGGTTTAGTGTTGGAAACGACAGACTTTGGGTGTTAAAGGTGCTTTTTTTGCCCAAACTCCATCCTTAAGAACCTGGCAGTGAAGTAAGGAAGTGGCAGCTTTGCACAATTAGTAGTTATCTGGTTGCAGCATCGGTTTCCATCCCTGTAGCTCATTATAAATCAGTCGTACCTGCTGCTGCCTGATATGGGGGTCTTTTTTTGGAAGTCTGGCTCTCTTTGCTCTGCATGTTGAATAGAACATGTCAGCACTTCATGGCAGCAGCCCAGACAATGCGTCTACAACCCGAGACTCTAAATTATGTCAGCTTTTCCAGTCTTTTTATTTTTACCTAACTACTTCAGGGACGTAGAGATCGAATCCCCTCAAGGTTTTCTCCAAGGTATTATTTTTTGGGGAAATCATTAAACGGTATCCTGATGCATCATTAGTTGCGATGTCCACAGACTAATTGGATCGTGGTTCAGCTGGTGTTTAAAGCTCTCATACGAAGCCAAAACTCCTCCAACCATCATCAACACCAGAGAGAGCAGGACTTCTCATCTGAAATTTGCAGTTTGAACAATTTTTTCCTTTCCAGGCATCAGCTTGGCTAAAGTCACCCAGCAAATTAGACAAAGACTGTTTTAGCAAAGAAACAGATTTATTTTTCTTCTTTCACTTTTCTGACACTTATTTTTTTTTTCAGAAAGTACAAAACTACAGTAGCTCAAGGTTGCAGATATATCGTCTAACTCGTCTTCTTATAAACAAATCTTAAGCCAGAGTTGATTGAGCAGAAAGAACAGCTCTTCTTTCAGTTGTTTTTCAAATTAAGGTTAATGCAAAATATTGCATTAATGTGCTGCCAAACACAACACAGCGATTTAATAGAGTAAATGATACAAAAACAATCCAATGAAAAACAATTTGCAAAGCTCCGTTGTGATAATTGCTTTCTGAAATGGAAAAAGACTGTAGAAGGAGCAGAGTACATTATCAGCTATAAAAAGTGAGATGTATCTTGTAATTTATTATTATACCAGAATATAATTTTTGACAATCTAGAAGTGTTTGAGTTAAAAAAGGGGCATATCAAAGTCCTACAGACTCCTTTTCTACCTACAGTATGAATGACAAAGGTGGAACAGGAGCCTGAACGACGCTCTTAGAGGCCAAATGGGAAGATGGATCAGTTTGAGTGGACTAGCTGAGCTTTTGATATAAGAAAGATGGTCAAAAAGCCACTTTTTTCATTTCCTTAATGTACTATAAAACATTTTAAACCAGTTTATAATTATACATTGCAATACGTTTGTCCACAGCTGCTTTTTAGTTTGTATACTCATTTCTTTTTAAACTGTAATATTCTCTATATGCATAGATACCAAGGAGAGAATATTAATCATTAATAATACAGTTTAATTAACTTTATTAAAGCTTTATAGTAAACAGAAAACCACCATTTTCAGTCAGGTCAGTGAAATGGATAAATGCCCCTCTGGGGCTGGAGGGATTTTTATTGTATGTAATGACTTTAAGCTGCAGGAAAATGGCATCATTTCCTTTCTTGGATTGTAAAAGGAGCTACAGTATCGAGATGTGCAAACACTATGGCATTTTACACATATTTAATCAAGGTTGGTCTAGTTCCTTTCAGCAAATATAGATGGGTTTGAAGTAAGGCATTAAGGAGTTGTGATTTTTCCACCTCGACTATTTGATAGCAGTGCGACGCCGCCAGAAAATTACGCCTTCCTGCAGTGACAGTCCTTGTTATATCATGTCGAGCTGTTCTTTCTAAACACAGGGTGAGGTCTACTAAGCCCATAGAATCATCTAATAAGAGACGTGTTTTACCTACCACACATCGCCATGCAGGTCCACACCTGCCGAGGGAAGCCGGCAACTCTTAGTTGGCCTAATAAAGTTGAGCAGTCGAATTTTTGGTGAAAGCCCTACTCTAAAGAAGAGGTAGACCGATACGTCGGCTAGTCAGCATTTTTGGCGAATTTCGCATTTGGTGGATACCTGCTGTGAGGGACCGAGCCAACCAAAATGGGTTTTATTTCCGCAAAGTAACAATAATCCAAACAAGAATTACAGGGCCCTTAAAATAGGTCAAATTAGGAGATTAACTTAGGGCATAAAAATCAAGGTTACACATAACAAAACCTCAAACTAACCGCACAAAGAAAACTGACCTGACACACAGAAAACAAAGGGGACTTAAATACTGGCTGATCAGACCAGACTGACACATTGAGGAAGAGGTAGGGAGAACATCTACACAAATTTAACAAAAACTAACTAAACAGTTAGTTTAAGGATTAAGCTTAAATTATTATTACTAAACAAAATTAACAAAATGAGCTAATCACAAAAGCAAAATAAGAGATTATGCAGCATATTAAAAATGTGGAGTCCATGGTCTTCCCCCATATGGAACTCCAGATGGTACCACCCAATCAGTCAGTGAGTCTGTCAGCCAGAGTGCTTTGCTTCATCCCAGTTGACGGTACTCCCACAACAGCAGAAAAGAAAGCACAAACAATATTAAGCATTGGACAAAATTAAATGTACAAAAGTTAACCAAATGTGCATGCTACGATTGGAACTAATGTCTTCTAATATTGTCAAAATAAAATAAACAAACCAACACATTTATACTACTGTGTGTTAAAACTTAAAGTGAAAAAGTGGTTACTGACCATCTGACCATCCCCTGCATCCATTTGTCAAAGCATCAGTGCGTTCAGGAACGGACCATATGAGGGGCATGCATTGGTTGATATCCATTAATAATATTTTGTTTGGTTTGTTAAATAATCTTTCTTTTTTTTTGTTTAAAAAAATTTGAACTTTTGTTCAAACTGAGATCTGTTTAACATCTGCTGTTGTTTTATTACTATCATATAAATGGAGGAAAAAAATATCATCTTAAAAAAAACAAAAAAACTCGCAGCACATTTTTTATTTTTAACTCTTTTTTTTCACGTGCAGACTTAAAGTTAACAATGGCAAAAACATAATTTTCCTTTAGTATGGATAGCCTTCCAAGTTAGTATTATATCTGGATACAGTGTTTGATTATCCGTGTTTTTGACAGCCTTACCCTCAACAGCCTTTCCTCTCAAAGAGACGTGACTGCGGTGAGTTCTGTGTTTTTAGTGAATTTTTTTAGTTTAATTGAATAGCCCAGCCTGTGGGTTGCTGCTGTCCCCTCTATCAAACGCTCAGGTAGTGAAAGGGAGTATAAGTTAGATCCAGTTCTTGCTCTTCCTTCCTCCCACACACCCTCCTCCATTAATCTCCTCATCACTCCCACTCAGATGTTAGAACCTGAGTGATTTACATGAGAGAGTTGAGCAGGTGCATCACCTCTGCCTGGTCTTAGTCCAGAGCTTCTTTGATTGTTTTTTTTTTTCTCTCCGCCTTTTAATAAACGACCTCTCCCAACCTGCTGGCATCTAGAACAATTGTTCATGAGCTAATGTATAAAAGGAATTCATCAGCCGCGCTGTGGGTGTTTAATGCAGTACTGGGCCAGACTTCTCTGTTAATATGTAAAGCAGGGGCCACTTCCCTGTTTTGTTTTGCCTCATTTTCATTCCTGAAGCTGACTGGAAAGAAGAAACTGTCACCAATAGTAGATATTTATGATGATAAATAAGTGTTTATCACCTATTCTATGGCAGAAGAATAGTTTATTGGCAGACCAGCCTCGCCTTAGCAGGAGAGTGGACAGTGAAACAGATGTTGATAATGATGGCTCAGCTCTATCAAGTGTCCCTGGAAAGCATACCAGATTGCCAGGATGCTTGCAAGGCCAAGCATTTCACCATCTATCCAGGACAAGCTGAGTTTTTTTCTGCATAGAGCAGTAGGGTTAGTGAAAGGATTATGGGAACCTTCTCCATCAAGCTCGCTACATACGGTTTCTAAGTCTGTGTGTTGAAGTTTGAAGGTCTGTAGAAATTGTCTCTGCAGAAAGTTTCCAGTTTGTCAGTTTGCATGGCCTGCCCTTCGGCAAAGTTCACACCACAATGTCATTAGGTGCATCTGCAACAGTATTAAAGGCCGATTAGACTTCTGCAACCGCACACATCAAATGTCGCAAACCAGTTTTGCTGGTATGCTTCTGTACCATCGGTCTGGAATTTCTAGGGACGCACAGCAGTTTCCCGTCAAAGCGCAAGGGGGAGCCTATTCGAAAACTCACGAGAACTTTGCCGGATGGTCACTAGACTGGCCCCGGTGGGAGTGTTTATCTTCCAACACAACAATGGTGCGTCTGCAAGATATCATGGTCACGGAGATGGATCTAGAGTTGCTTGCTAGAAATCAAAGAGGAACAGGTTCTGTTAATGGAGTTGGCAAAAAGACAAAGGAAGACGCGTAGGTTGTCCATTGTAGTTGTTCCTCGGTTTTTAAAAATGGCGCGCCCCGGCACCGAATCGAGAAGGACGACCACACAGACAGCCATAAAGGCATACCAAAGACCAATCACAGCTGTTTTTTGTCTGCACACTTCCGCTTGAGGTCTGCGTGGGTTTGCGACCGTCCGATGCATAGTCAGGATTTTTGTTCTGCAAAGCTGAAGTCTGTATTTTTGTATTATTAAAATACACTTTGTGTACATCCCTCTCATATGTTTGTAGAGTGTTTAATATTTGATGTTTCCCTGCTTTGCAAAAAAGTTCAATAAAAACAAATAAATAAAAAAAATAAAAAATACACTTTGAATAAGGACATTGTTTAACCGCACAGTCTGTAATTCTGAGTGTTTTTTTTGCACATTAATAAACCACATTTTGATTAAGGACAATGTTTAACCACATGGTTTTTATTTTATAACAGTAGGGTAAGTGGCAATGGCCACTTTATTAGTATCATATTTCATCATGGATAAAATAAGTGTAAAAGCAACCCATGATTATAGTTAGTTTAAAAAGAAATTTATGGTCATATCATCTTTCCCTCTCTATTATTTTAAAGCTTTTGTCGCTTATATTTACCGCTCAGAACTGTTACATAATTTAATTTTACTATTTTTTTTAAATGCATGTCTTCAATAATAGTGCGATTGATTAACAATAATAAATTGAAACCATTCATTAAAAAGTTTTTTTTGTTAATTTGTACAAAAGCATCTACTTCTAACTATTTATTTATTTATTGCAGTAGGATCTTAATTATATTAGCGTTGGTTCTCCATACTTAAAGGCAGTGGCTCCCAACCTGGTCCTCAGGGACCCCTGCCCTGCATGTTTTAGTAATGTCTCTCTTCCAGCACACCTGATTCTAATGAGGGCTCCTCTTCTGCAATCAAGTGCTGCAGAATCCTGCTAATCATCCATTCTTTTCTGGTGGGTTTCAACAAGGAGACACTAAAAACATGCAGGACAGGGTCTCCGAGAAACAGGGTTGGGAACCACTGCTTAAAGGTCTTTGTTAAAAGATACAGTGAGTAACATATTGAAGGCGGATTGGATCAGATCCATAACTTCAGGTCACGTCAGACACACCCACTGATAAAGTATCATGTTATTACTGGCCAGCAGCCCTATTATCTCTTGGCAGTACTCTACCCATCTTCCTTTAATCAGGCTCCGCTTGTCCTCGCCCGTCTCGGTCGGTTTCTTCACATAATCGGAAACATTGTCTCTATTGCTTGCCAAATTTGAAGTGTGTTGATAAGAGCTGTGGATCCCAGCATCAAAGACTGAGATCATCACCTCCCTTTATCCGCCACTTATCATTGTCTCAACATCTTTTCTGCCCAGGCATTAAATAATGACTTGCGGTTTACGGTAACCCTTTGACTAAAGGAGCTCTTGTTCAGATGAAAAATGAAAGAAACATAATACAAGTTTTGAAGAAAGTGTTAGCTTAATTTGAGATATATGAAGGTTTTTGTCGGGCTAATGTTCTGAACTTGGTGCATGTTGATGCTCGGTTCAGCTTCTCTTCTGAAAAACTCCCCAGTGTAACCTGAGAGGGTTGGATCCATCACTTAGTGAGTCAAATGACCTGGACGACCACTTTACAGCTGTCTGTGCTCCCCTTAACATAACAGACTTAAACAACTTGTTGAAAACATTGGCCTAAATATGCTATTAACTCAAAAATTGCTGTTTGTGATGCGTAAAAATTAATAATTACTTAAAAAATTATTCATCCTTTATTGTACTTTTCACCCACG
>JAGKQL010000063.1:8047346-8117682 GCA_018398635.1 Cyprinodon brontotheroides
GTACTTTTACTCAAGTATGGAAAGTGAGTACTTTTGCCATCTCTGCCAGCATGGGAGGACCCACCCTGGCTCCCCAAGCTCCTGTGTGTGTGGTAGTGTGATAGACAGGTGAGGGGAAGCCACAGAGATAGAGAGCAAATAACTGGGGAAGAGGGTTCTCCCAGGGAGCCAGTTCCCTTACTGACCCAATTGGCACCCTGTCCCCCCTATTTCTGACAGAGGAGCTGAAGCATTTATCGTGCTTTTATCATTATCGAGGAATAACCGCCCAGTTTATGATGATATTGATGAGAGGTCATATCACCCAGCCCTACTACACGGTGATAATACTGTGACAGAGGGGCAAGAGTAAGAGTTCATTTTCTGATGTTCTTATACATTTTTGATTGCATCTTTCATTAAATCATTGAATGCTCAGTGGCACAGTGGGTAGCACTGCTGCCTTGCATCATAAAGGTTCTGAGTTCGATTTCCAGCCCATCCCCTTTCTGCATGGAGTTTGGATGTTCTCCCTGTGCATGCATGTGTTCTTTCTGGGTACCCTTGAATCCTCCCACATGACTGTTAGGTTCATTGACTTCTATAAATTCTCCTTAGGTGTGAGTGTGAATAGTTGTGCGTTCTGTTTGTCAATATGTTGCCCTGCAATGGACTGACGACCTGTCCAGGGTGGACCCGGCCTCTCGCCCGTAGACAGCTGGAGATAGGCACCAGCACCCTTCATGACCCCAACTGGGATAAGAGTGATGGAAAATGGATGGATGGATCAAACAGTGATTGATTCATTCATTAGTTTATTCCTTTAAATTTGGTAAGTGGTCACAGGTATAGTTTAAGTCACTTTTTGCCATCTGGTGTGAATCTTGACTGATGACTTTCATCTTTTCAATCTACCTTCAAGCAATAGTTGCTTCTGTTCAGTTTTTTTTAGTTGTCCTGACAAAAAAAAACAAAAAAAAAACACTAAAGAGTGGCAACAGGTCCCATGGTCTGGTTACAGTCTCAAAGATGCGGCTCAGATTGCTTGTCAGTTGTGACCTCACAAATCCCCAGAAATTCGATCTTCCAGTCAACATCAATCCCAGGCCAACATTGATTTCAGATGATAAATTCCAGACTAGGGTTTTTCAAGTACTACATGGTAAGAATAGAGAGAACCTGCGAGGTCACGAAGTGATATACCCTGAGGATTGTCCATGTTTGTGTAAAACTCATTAGGTGCCATCCAGTCACTCCAGACTTTCAAGCTGAAAATTTTGTCTCAACCCAATCACTGAAACAATCACTAAACCAGCAATGAGATTCTCGGAGCGATGTTCCTGGAGGGGCCAATAACTTTGCTGAGAAAATTAAATAAACTGTCAACAGCAAACATATTTTAAAGGTTCCTTAGAGGTTTTTACAGAGAACCAAACTTTGGTCGGCTGGGTGAGATTCAATTGTTCTTTAATTTACTTCCCAGAAGCAAACTTTTCTACTTCACCACTGTGGAGATTTCAAACGAAATGCTCTGCTCACCTCTTGCTTTCACCTGCCTCCTCTGTTGCTTTTCCCCTCCCATTTAAGACAAATGTTTAGTAAAACCCCACATGACACCACAAATATGGAATGATCACGTCCAGGAGCTCGCAGTGTGGTTTTCAAATTGGATTTTCCAGCCCTTTGCCTTTACTAATGTGTTTGATATTATTTTTGGATTAAGTGAGACAGTGAAGTGTGAGATTACAACATGACCAGAGTAGAAGAGAGAGATCCTGTTGGGAAGGGGAGGTCAAGCCATAAAGCTTGTCTCATCTCTGGAAGGAAATGAGGCATTAGATCGAGTTCCTGTTTCAGTCACCCAGTCCTAATGGGTCATCTATCCAGTCATTTTGAGAAATAAGGATCACAAAATGTTTTCTGTCGCGTTTTCATGGCAAACATCCACAAATACTTCCTGGAGGAGAATTTTAGAAAGAGTTCATCAGGGTTAATCATGGTGTAGTTGTCCCTCGTTCTGACTTTGCCCTTTGATCCATTTGTTGTATTTTCTGTATTTTGTTGTTATTTCTTTGTTCCTAATTGCTTTGCTAATTTAGAAACCAATCAACAATACTGTATTCATTTCAAAACATTTCTGAGTACTATTATATAATGGTCATGCTTGGCTTAAGACTTAAGGTCAGATATGGAATATAAGGAATAAAGTGAGTTGAACAAAATCCAAATTTTATCGTCTCCAATAATTTATCAAAGTTGTTTTAAATAAAAAGCCCGGTCAGTAAGTTCAGTTCAGTTTAGTTAATTTTTATAGCACCAATTCAAAACACATCTCATCTTAAGGCACTTTACAGCTCATCAGATCATACAGTCAGTTTTGATTCAAAGTTTTTTTATCTAAGGAAAACCAGTTGATTGCATTGACTCGACTGCATCCCCTCACGCACTAAGCATGCTTGTAGCGACAGTAGAGAGGAAAAACTCTCTTTAAACAGGAAGAAACCTTCAGTAGAACCAGGCTCAGTGTGAACGGCCATCTGCGAGGAGCTGACTGGGGTTCAAGGAGACAGTAGCAAGAGATACAAAAAGCAGCTGTTAAAGGCGGCCCTGTCCAACACACAGCCAGGAAGACGAGCTCTGAGGCAAGTTACCATGTCAGAGGATGAAGAGAGAGCACATCCAGCAAGGAATGACCAATGGTTCATTATTTATAACTATAGAAAACTAAAATGTCTGCGGTGGATTTAATGAATTTAAGCGTTAATAAGGTAAAAAAAAATAAAAAACAACATATTTACCAGTCGATATCCCGCGATCACTGAGTCAAGGGCTTACGACCATTTTTTCCCTAAATATAAGTAACACCTCACTCTGACATCTTCCAGCTTAGCGGCGATCCGCGGGGCGGTAAGCCTAACTCCAGTCTCCCCACTTTACAGGCAAAATCAATGGGAAATAATAAACACATCTGCAATCAACAACAATTATTTAAAGATTTTGAGAGGCCTTTCCCCATTGAAATTCACCAGGGCTATAGTTAAACTGACAATGCCCATGTGCATGGCAGTTGGATGTTATAATACATCGGGCAAAAGTGAAAAAAATTGTAGTTATTTCACCTTTCCTGATGATCCTTCATGGGTTCGCACTTGGATTGGCAACTTGAAGAGGTAGGAATCTGTTACTCTCTGCCTCTCATAGTGCACTGGTTGTCACCATCATGGATAATAGTGCATTTTAACAAACATCACATACAGCACTGGGACTTGATCAACAGCCGATACCTGCACTGTGATCGTTACAAACCTGTAGGTGACAGTAGTACATTCTTTGACAAACATGGATGCCTCCAGTAAAAGTACATTCAAATGAAATTACTCTTAATGAAAAAAACTATCATTTATTAAAAAGAATGTAATAATTTCATACTTAAAGTACTTTCAGAAGTTTTTATTCTGAATTTGACCAGACTTTTCCTTTAAAGGGATAGTTCGGTATTTTTGACATGAATCTGTATGGCATCCCCATCACCAGTGTCATGCAATCACACTGACTTACCCCTGGCAGCATCCTGTGAGCAGAGTTCTCGTCCAGTTTTTGGTCAAGCCGAAAGTAGTCCGGCAGGTTTGCTAGACCCAGCGAAATAAAACGTTCTTTCTTCCCAAAACATTATGTGTTCAAAAGAGCGATATTTTTGCATCCCAAAAACATTGCAGTGGAAAAAGTCACACGTCGTTATCACTTGGTCCTATTTTCTCTCTGTTCGTATCAGTGCGGCGCCGTCATTCAGACAGCTAGGGCCTACTAACCTGACAACTGCCAGATGCATGTCTCCCTCCGCCCAGCTAGGAGCTAGGGCGAGGGAGACATGCATCTGGCTGTTGTTGAGCTTCAGCTGTCTGAATGGCGCTGGGTCTAGCAAACCTGCGGACTACTTACTTAAAACTTGACCAAAACTGGGCCGAGAACTCTGCTCACAGGACGCTGCCAGGGGTAAGTCAGTGTGATTGCATGACACTGGTGATGGGGATGCCATACAGATTCATGTCAAAAATACCCAGACTTTTCCTTTAAGCAGCAACTACTGGTAAACAATAACTAATTCATTGGCAGCCAAGTGGCCCTAAAGCTTGAGGTCTGATCTAACATATTAGCTACTGAAGCACAAACTGCTGAAAATAAATAAGTCAATGGGTGTTCTGATAAAAACACACAGAAAAATCTATTACCATTAAGGCCATAAGGAATCAGGCATACAGTATGGGTGGGCGGTAAGCCAGCTGATGCTTTGAATAATCTTCAGATAACATTGGTCCTGCAGTTCATAGGCTGCAGTTAACTGAAATATGAAATCTAACCTAGTTAGTTTTTCTTGAGCAGGTTATGAGACAAATTTCCCACGGAATAATGATCTACATTTAACTTAGGAAAATACAACTCTATTCAAGTACCTCAGATCTAATTATCATATTATAAGCTAAAAAAGATTTTAAGACCTTTTCACTTATTTAGATCAGTGTTATCACCCCCCCCCACACACACACACACACACCTCCACAGTAGGTTCAGTCCAGCACCACCATTAATTAAATTTTGTCTCATACCTTTAGAAAACCGTATTTTGTAATTGGTGCGGCCAATCTTTGGCTTTGCCACAACAAAAAAAGTTTTTAGGCAATGCAAGGCAAATTTACTTGTATAGCACAATTCAGTACAAAAGATAATGCAAAGTGCTTTACATTGATTAAAAATATAGGAAAATAAAACAGAATCAAAGCAAGTAGGAGAAAAAAAATGAAAAAATGGAGAAACAAAAAATATATAAAAATATTGGACTAAAGAAAAATTAAAAAAAGTTAAACTAATGATGTTTCAGTTGAACTGTTTAACTAGAAGTTTCAGTCGAAGGCAATCCAAAACAAATGTGTTTTAGTCTTGATTTAAAAGAACTCAGGCTTTCTGTAACTTTTACAGTTTTGTGGAAGTTTTTTCCAGATAAGAGGTGGAGCATAGAACTAAATGCTGCTTACTCCATGTTTAGTTCTGGTTCTAGGTATGCAGAGCAGGCTGGAGCCAGAAGACCCTCGAGTAGTCTGGAGGGTTGGATAAACTGATAGGCAAGTCTGTGAATAGAAAATTTAGAATATTTTGAGATATCCGCACATCTACCTCAGTGATGCCTGATACCACAGCACAGTTCACACAACCTGGCTGTCTTGTAGAGATAACAAATCAGACAGTTTTTGTATTAAAAAAAAGGAATTAATAATCTACCAAATAGCTGCTTCTTTGTTTACAGCCTAACCTTAATTGCCAAATGGTTGAAAATATTAGATTTTCCCGCTTTTCAACAAGAACCCGTCACTTCAATCCTGCAAATTCCTTGCTGTGTTTTCAATTTGAAATAATCTCAGTCAATAATAAATGATTTCCAACAACCTCTGGCATGGCCGTAACTTCCCAACTGCTCTCTTACTGTAAATTCCAGGTCATAGTATCTTTCCCTCCGGCATCCCCTTCTTTCCCGATTACTCTAACAACCACCCCTCCCCCCTGTGTCGACACTGCTGCCATCTTGGCGTTCTAACAAGACTATTGGGCATATCCTCAAGCCTTCAGGGGCTCATTAGTTTGTCCATTGGACTCAACAAGCCTCGGTGGCAACCGTGAAGTAAAACCAGCTTCAAGCTTTCAAGCAGTGGAAGGCCGGAGTCAGCTCGCTCTCAGTGTCACAGCTGCCTCAGCAAGTATGAGGCAAAAACAACTCAAAACAGAAATCTAGAAAGCACTTTTTGGACTCATGTGTCCATCCTGTGACAGCACACTGTGACAGATAACCGAATGCAGCGGTGAGAATGAAACTTGCCAACTGCTTCAGCAGTATTTCTGTTGTCCAGATTCCAGGAGACACAAAAGCTTTTTTTGATTTCTAGGCAGTAAATCTCATTTCTATCTTTAGAAGGGGAGTGCGGTGGGAGGTGGGCAGAGAGACTGAGTTCGAAAGTTGCGGCGTGACAGGCGGTAAAGATTTGGAGCTGACAGTTGACAGCGGAGGATGGAGGCCCTGATGCTGGGAAGAAGGAGGGGGTGTTAGGAAGCTGTTTCTGACGCTGCTGGAGCCTAAAATGTCCTCTAGCCCGAGGAAAGATGATTCGACTGCTGCTTTTCAGGGTGAAGAGAGTAAACCTTTAAGAGGACAAATGGTTTATAAGCAGTTATAGATGCAGGAAGGAAAAATAATTAAAGTTTCATGTTTTTGCAAATCTTAGAAAAAAATGTTGATGTCTTTAGCTAAAAAACAATTTTTTTAGACATTTGATCCTGCTCCAATGAAGGTAGATAAAGACCATATGCAGCTTTCTGCAGGGATCCAACTGAGCGATGGATAGGATCTGGTGATGAGATAGAGACAGGCCAATCTGTCAGAACGATGTCTGAGACAAATTGTCCAATTCTGACCTCTTTGCATCCCTCCTGTGAATTTCAGCTCCATCTCTGCTCTGACGTTTCCCTTTTGGAGCAAATTATTCACACAGGATTGTACCTTTCTGGAAACTGTTAAGATTTTTTGTAATCTAGATGTCTAAAGATTTAATAATAATGGGGCATTTTTCCCCAAATCTGACAATGAAGTATTAAGGCTTATTGAGATTTTAAATTTTCATTTTAGTCATATCCCTTGAAAATGATTCATGCTGCTTACACTTTATTTTGTTACATCACAGACAGACCAACTTTTAACTGATATCCTGTTCCTGCACATGCAGGCCAAGAAAGAGGGGGCATAAATGGAGCCAGGTTTAGGCCATAAAATTTGTTCAAAAACTCTTTTTTTATCTGTTGGGTTTTAATCCAGAGAAATGTGAGTTTAAAAGGTTAAGAAGGGCAGAAATGATCAAACACAGACAGGGGATGTTGTCAACCTCTGCACAGGGGAGAGAAGCTGCTGGCTCAGAAACAGCACCTTTTCTCACAGATCCCTTCACAGCAAAGCCTTTTATTAACAGTTTACAACATAATAGGGCGGGCCTTAAACAGAAAACCCAGTAATGATTATCTGGCAGGATGCAGGTCTCATAGGACAGTGTGAAATGACCATCTGGCTGGATGGAAGTCACACAACCGTGTGACTCTGCCTCATGACCTACTGGATGCAGGTCATAAAAGTTTATGGCGCTCCTGATTGAATCTCCAGGATAGAACCAGAACCAGAATGTTTTATATGCCCACACATTAATTTTATAATTGTAACTCTTAACATTATCCTACCAAACAATAAAGATTTTTAAGTGAAATAATATTTGTGAAATATGTCATGTAAGGATGTAAAACAGAAAACATGTCTCGAACCAGTTTTGAGATTCGAATTTTCTTTTCTTTTTATTGCCTAATATTATATATTGTTTCTTTCTTTTTTTTTTTCTTTTTTTATAAATTTCTTATTTTTCTAATAATTTTCTAACAATTTTTTTTTATAATTTTTCAGTTTTTGAATAATGTTTATTTCTGTAAAGTAAAAAAGATTTTTAACAAACATTATGACCCTAATTTAGCTCCATAGAATGACTCAGAATCAGATATTTAAAATTTATTTTGAAAGAAAATAAATCAAATGTATAGATTAAAACATATTCCAAACTGTGGTGTCTGAAGCAGGAGCTGCTGATACTGAAGAAAAAGGCAAAGGCAGGAAAGCACATGAACAAAATCTTCTAAACTGACAACACAAAAATGGTGAAAAAACACTAATTTATTTTATCTTTTTTTTTTTTTGAAACCACCTGATGGGACAAAACTGAAGATATGACCTTGAAACGATGTAAAGTAGTCATGCTACAGCTTGCATAACAGAATAAATTGGCTTCCCTCTCAAAATAACTCAACAATACAATTACCTTTTGTGCAGACAGGATAGCTATTGGTCTCACACTCAAAGAATGTGGCCTGAACAAAAAAAAAAAAAGTGGAAAGAAGAGAGCCACTAAAAAGTGCTAGAATACATTGCAGTTTATGGACATGATGTGTGATATAAAAAGTAAAATTATGTAATATTCTATTAGCATGCTGTCTGATAAAAACGAAAACAAAGAGATGTGAAAAAAATAACATATGCAACAACACACTGCCGTATGAAAACGGAAAGTGCAAATATTTTCTGGCACTGCGAGAGAACTCTTACATAAGACAGGCAATCGAGACAGAGCTGGAGCAGGGGACAATGAGATATGTGGTCTCATTGAGGTGCAAAACAATGCAGCAAATGTGCAAATATGAGGCAAATGGATAAAAATAAGCTGGAGTAAATACATGCATTCAGTGTGTTAATTTTCAATTTAGTTCCTGTGCGTTTTATAGTCAGCTGCTTGGGGCAGTGCAGCTCTTGCATGAATAGCTCCCAGCACAGCCAAAGAGAAGAACAACCCCTATATGAAGACTATTCTGCAAAAATGCTTTATTATATATCTTTTATGATCGATTTAAAACAAAAAAATAGATGAATTTAATGCTAATTTATAGCCATTTTAAAAATGTGTAGAGGATGAATCAGATGCTATGTTCTGCTTCACAAACCTGCGGTAGAATCTTAACACTGTTGACAACACAACTTGGTGACCCCTTCAAGATAATGAAGATGAAAATATGCAATAAGAGGATTAATGCCTCCTTTTTGTGCTGTCTTCAGCTCCATGCAGTGGGGTGGGGGTGGGGGCTGTCCTTCCTATTTCTTGATGGTAGAAATACTTTTATTAAGGCGTTAGTAGCGTCCTTCATAATAGGAGAAGTTTCAAGGTTGTAAAACATTTCAAAAATATCCATTCAATCCTACAAAGTAATGTTTCATATTGTTAAAGACTCCAAGGTCAGAAGCAAAAGTTAGATTCTGATTACCTTTTAATAAAAAACTATTTATTAAAGTTTGCAAAAGTGAATGGGTTTATTAGTTTCTTTTCACTTCAAACTTCCATAACAGCCATGCCTTTATAAGGCGCCCTAAGCTGCTGTTTTTATCAGTACCGTACAAAAGTGATTAATTTCCCCTATAAATTTTTGTTTATGTTTTATTACATATATTTCCATCTGACAAGACTGAAGATATGACAATTTGTTATGGATGCCCATTTATAAAAATTGCTCTGCAACCAGAACCACAAGTGGCTCGTTGGGCCCTCTGTAATTTAAATTGTTCTAAAAACTAACTAATGGTTTTGAAAATATTTCAATAACAAAGGGCAAACTTAGAAGCTTTAGAAAGTGATGAAAAGCATATCTGAATTGAATTTACACAACAACATCATTAAAATAACCAGTGATATGTTTCTAGATCATTTTTTCTTGTTTCCTTGGGCATAATGTGAGGGTTTTTATACATTATTTCTCACTTTTGTGAGAACATCCTATTAAAAAAATCTTTATGAAATGTTTTATGTTTTTCCTTATTTTAAATTCCAAAAATACAAATAAGATTAAATCTTTCCTAAACCAGATATTTATCAAAAATAATAAACTGTGTTCTATCAAAAAGCCATGTAAAAAGTGTGGCTCTAAAGGACTTTTATTTAATCATTTAGCTGGACTCAGAGCAAAATGGCTGTTTGGATTTTTAAGGTTGCAGACCCATGGTCTAGACCAGGGGTAACCAATGCAGAGGAGCAGACAAGAGTGGATCGGAGGCCGTTTAAGATTAACTTTGGATGCCGATTGGCTTTTGTGGAAGTGTGGTTCAAAGCTGATTGGCTGTGTTGCAGGTGGGTGTAGGAAAGCAATTAGTTTCTTCAGCTGAACTTCTCCCTAGGCTCAATTTTTAAATAAAACAATATGAAAAATCGAAAGTGTTTTTTGAACTAGAGAACAACAATCGTTCAGTTTGGTATATAGACCATTTCCTGATTCACATCTTTTATAAAACACCTGAACCGACCGTTTTTTGTTGTTGTTTGTTTTGTTTTTTCTTTATTCTGGCTTAATGAGAACAGTGGGAGCCAAACATACTTAAAACATGCAGGGTCATCTTTGAACACACCATTACACCTTTCTTTCACTAGTTCACTGCATTTCTTCCAGCAGTCCACACTTTCTCCGCTCTCTTTTTTTCATCATCTTCTCCTCTTTCTTCCCACGCCCGGCTTTCTGCCACAGGTTTGCCTGCTGTGTCTAAAAGTAGCAGCAGCAGCAACTCCAGACTGGGTAAGAGCTCAGTGGCTAATTTTGTATCAAATGCAGCTCTGGTCAAAGACACCTCTGGAAGGCTTTTACCGTATTAACAGGGAGAAGTGAGCGCAAGTAAAGTTAGACACTGTTGGACAACATGCGGTAATTTATAAATGACCGCGGTCCACTAATCCGCGGACCTCTGGTCTAGACAGTGGAAAACAATAGTAGGTACAAACCTGAGTGAAAATGTCCAAACTGTGCCTAATTAGCTTGGTTTTTGTTTTGCTTTTTTGTTACTGATACAATGTCTGAGTTGGGAATTGGGAGCCGGTGTGTTTAATTGGGTGCCATTTCTCTCAGACTCCTTCAAACTGGTCACTGAAATGTCATCACAGCTCCGCCCTATGGCAAAAAAAAACTCAGAGGATCTGGAAACAGAGATTGGTTTCAATGGTATAAAGCTTGTGTGAGTGGCAACCAGGCGATGAGTGGAAAAGAAAAGTGTGTCACGTCAGGCATGGTGGTGGGAGGGTAATGTATATGTCAGATGCTCTGCTTCTTGGCTGAAAGGCTCTGTTCCAACACCTCCAGGTTAACCAGTGCTTTTAGAAAGACATTGAAATTGTAGGGTTCGCATCCGTAAGGCGTCCTCTAAAAAACGGCTTAACCCGTGAAGATCTAGTGAACCCCATGGTCAAGTTAAAGCCTTGGTCATTTATGGATGTGCTCACTTTTGTTGTTAATGGTTTAAACATTAAAGGCTGTGTGTTACCTTATTTTGAGGAGAAAGACAGCTGTACAGAGACTTTTCAACATTTAATCAAAGTTTTAGTTTTATCAATTAAACTGCAAAAAAAAAATCTAAAAATAAGAAAACATGTTTTAAAATAAGTTTATTTAAAGATAAATAAGGTGACCTACCAACTGAATGAGTATTTTTTTCCCTAAAAAGAATATTAGAGCAGATGCACTTAAGATAAGATGATGGAGTTGGTTGTTCTTTTATTTGAAAGGACATCCATCGTATTCCATTGTCGAATTGTCTTGCTTATTTATATGAAATCGGCATTAAGTTTTGGTCCCTCACAAATGGTATCCACGTCTTCCAATAAGCGTGTGCGCCCAAGCATGAGTCTACTACAAGGAAAGTGTTGAAAGTAAAAATGGCAGGTAAATGTTTTTCAAAGTTTCAGAAACTGGGAGCCAAACTATTTGATTGCACAGTAAAGAGGAAAAGAACAACAAAAAAGGTTTTCAGTAGGTCTGGGGAAGAAAAATACTGCTATCAATTGAACTCAACCATTTGAGTTGTAAAATTTCTGCATATGAGGATTTTCAATTTCAATACTGTTCTATTTTCAAAGAAGCTAAGTTTTTTAAATGTATTTTATCAAATGTATATATATATATATATATATATATATATATATATATATATATATATATATATATATTATAAATTTGATAAAATAAATACATTTCAAAATTAACTTATACTTTTTTATATTTTATTTTTTACATTTTAAATCACTAAGGTTTGATGTGATCCTTGTGAATTTACTTCTGTACTGTATGCATGGCAAATTAATTGCTATTGAGAACTTTTGTGTATAAATCAAATCTTTACCTTTCAGAGGTATTTTATTAAACATTAGCTTTTCCACACATGAACACTAAATGATCAGCTACATTCTAGGTTAATTAATTAAAAGCAATTAAAACAATCATTGTAGAATTTGATCTATTTCGTTATAAAGGGTATAAACCACAACAAAATCAAACCTTTTGCCTTTCATTTAACAATTTCTTTCACTTATGTTTTGATCGCAGTGCTAAGGAGGGAATCGACAAGAAAAATATTGTTTCGTAACAAAAACTTGAAAAAATGTTGTGATAAAAAGATGTTTCCCAATTGAATTAGACCACTTTATTAATCCCTCAGGGGGCAATTCGTTTGAGCAGTACATGAGACACACAAACAAAAATAAACATGTAATAACATAGAAAATAAGATGATTTAAAAAAAGAAAAAATGTGACAGGAGCTTAAGGTCCAGCATAAATAATCATAAAGAAAAACCCGGAAAGAAAGTAAAAAGATGACACAGTTATCTTGAAAAAAAGAAACACACCAGCCACCCTACATAGAATTTAAAAGTCGAATTGGTATAAAAGAATTTGCATAGCGGATGTTTTACAGTGAGGTGTTACAAAGCGGCGTCCTGAAGGCAACAAAGAGAATTCATTTTTGAGAACATTTTCTGATGAAGAGAGGAGCACTTTAACTTGTTTTTGTTTGCAATTCGTTAATTTCAAAAGGAAGGCAAATCCCTCTGATTCACTCATTTTAACGACACGATTCAGACTGTTTTTATCTTTCAAGGTCTTTCAATGTATAAATGAAAAACACAGATTTTCAACGAAAACCTGATAAAACCTTCCTATGATAATTGGACTGACTGAAAGAGACTTTAGATTTCTCAGTGGGTATATTATTTATTGAACCTGTTTCACAACAGCTGCAATATTAACATCAAACATCTAGTGAGCTGTTCTAAACGACTCTTTCATTTTGTTTTACAATTGTGTAAAACAAAATGACAAATAAATCTGACTAAGTCTAAACTTAAGCTGGTTTTGAAACATTATTACACAATACTTATTAGAGGAGAACATTTCGATACCTTCATTATGAATAATGCTCTCAGTGGCTAGATCCTTTCTACGTCTAAAATGAAAAATGTACTCTTGTTTTTTGACATTTAACTCCAAGAAAATTTTGTCACACCAAAAAATAAAATCAGAGAGGGCTGTCCCATGTTCTGATTCTGAACCGCTGAGAGGAGTTAACAATGCAGTGTCATCTGGAAACTTAACAAGAGTTTAACAAAACATAAGTTCAAGCATGCTTTTACATTTGTGTACAAAATATTGAGAGAACCTTTTTTTTCTCCAGCTTCAGCCAAGTTGATTGGCTGAAGCTGGAGAAGGGACATCGAACATTGCATTACCTTCATTATTGATATAAATCTGCTTCAACTGATTCAGACCTAATTTTTTGTAGTTATAAAAACGTTGATGAACATAATTTAGTTGTCTCCTAGGTTTTCAAAAGGACCTTTGTGTTTTATACTCTTTACTACAAAAAACCCAACAACTTAGGGTTGACTCAAAATATTAGATTTTTTTCTAAGCACAATACTTTACACTTTACAATATATGTGAATAGAATAGTCACACCACTACCTCACCGTTGTTCCTTACCTAGTACACTTTAACGTAAATGTAAATCCACCTGTATATAAGCCATTAGGATTGTACATATTTTTATTTTTTATTTCTTGTTTTTATTTTGTTTTGCATTGTGTGCGATACAGTACACCTACACTTGCACCTTAATCTTTATTTATCTTGATATACCGTGTATATATATTGTTTATTGTTTATTCTTAATGCACCTTTTTCCTCCTTAGTTTGCACCTTCTTTGACTTCTATGCCAATATGTGACAAGTGAATTTCTCTGCTGTGAGATCACTAAAACTCATCTAATCTAATCTAACAATTCAAACATTGTTTTCACTGGAAATTATTATTGTATGTTTTATCTTTACACAAACGGTCGCATTTAAACCCATTGATTTTATTTGTGTGTTTTTTTTTTTTTCTTAACAGTGTCCTGTCTGGCGATGTGGCAATAAGAAAGCAGAACACTGTGGCGATAGCCGTACTGCTCCACTTCTTTTTGTAAAATCAAGTTGTCTAGATGCCAAAAAGAGCCCAACAGATTTTACTATTACAAGTGGAGCAGTACGGCTATCACACAGTGTTCTGCTTTTTTCAGGCCAATTTCACGTCTGAAAAGCTTAAGCTGACAAGATCCTTAAATTAGTCTGACTTTCCTAACATCTAATCATCCTGTATAAAACATCATAGTCTGTTTAGCTGTTTTTTTGTCTTTAAATCCTTTTTAACAGAATACAATCATAAACTACATCTATTCAAGGGACTTGGAGATCTTATATCTCATCCTTTTTTTCCTATTATTGTTTTGATGCTGTAAACACCAGAATTTCCCTATTGTGGGACATTAAATGGATTTTCTATTCTATTCTATTCTATTCTATTCTATGTTCAGTATCAATCTACAGAAGGTAATTTGACAAATTATGGTTTAGATTGTCAGGTTATGTAAATGTATTTATTTTTCTCCTCTTGGGACTTTGCTTATATCTGTACATCTGAAAACAGAAACAATGAGCCAGATGTGGAAAAATTCACATCTGTTTTGAGATAGCTTAGCAACCAAAAACTATGTTTTTTAAGGTTAATGAAGAGGACCTCTGCAAACTAGATAATCCAGATTTTATTTTTGAGAATCTCCCATGATCTAAAAAATAATCATGTCACCACTTGTTTTAGCCACTGCCTCCATCTTAGCATTCAATCAGCGTCGTCTTTCCTCTAGCTAAAAAATATAAGGCTGACAAGAAAAATGAAAATGTTTTGGAATGTTGGAATATGCCAGAAGTACTATAGCCAGGGGGGAAAGTTAGGGAGATTCTAAGGGCTCTTGACTGAGTTGGGGCCCAAAAGAAGAAGAAAATATATGTCTCAATAGACATTTTAAATATAAAAAGAAATTTCAGCAGTGAAATAAATCATTTTTGTGTTCTCCTTCATTTTTTAGCAGTAAACAGGGAAACAAAGCACGAATAACGTGAAGCTTTTTATCCACCATTTTATGCAATCTAAAGTTAATGTATATTTAACTTTTTTGTGTCCTGATTATCTCCCTTTGTAGAAATTTTATGATAAAAATTACATTGAAAATGTAAATGATACTCTTCAGTGCATCTTGATAGCAGTTTTAAAGCTTGCATACATTTTTTGGGGCAATATCAATGTCTTTCATGGGGCCCCAAATTCATGGCGGCCCCCCTCACTATAGCAGATGAATCATCTCTAAACTGGCCTCTTTGCATCAGACCTTTTTATTTACAAATGAATTTCCTGTCTGGTTTAATGACTCCCTCTGCGGCATCAGGTGGCCCAGATGTTCACTACCCAGAAACATTTGTTTTTTGTTTTTTTTAGCTTTCTATTAAAAACTTCAAACTGTTATCAAATACATTAAAAATGATATATTTTGTACCGAGCTGTTTTTCATAACAGCACGGTTGTTAAAAACAAAACAAGCCCCCATCCAATTACTTTTAACTGCACACCGTCAGAAGCTGGGCTCTTAATTATAGCTCAGTCGCTTGCTGACACCGCAGGATAACTCACCACTTTATGATGAGAGGTGTGTATAATTTTGATATAACACAATCGTCTGGCATAAGATCTCATTACATTCCTACTGTTGTACACATTAAACAGTAAATATATGAAGCACAAGCAACATTTTATTACAATCGTGGTTATGAGAAAATAACAAACTCTCATATAGTGCATCAGTATCATACACATTTATTTCTTCATATGGATGATATTTTATTTCCCCACAGGCTCCAAAAAAACAGTGGAAGCAGTTTTCTTTCCAGCATCTCCTGGAGCATGAGAAAAACTTCAGCCAGAGAGGGAAGAAGACAATATGCTCCACACGAAATTGCAATATTGCTCCGATCATTTCTCGGCTGTTCACATTCTCCTCTCTCTCTTTGCGGGAGTTTGAGCTGATTGTGGCCTCGGGTTACAGAGGACCTGCGCTTATGTAGCAGATCTAACCTCGGAAGCCCTGCAACAACACATCCTTCATCGCATAACCCCACCAACGTGCAAAAAAAGAAAAACTGGAACTGCAGACACACATTCTGCTGGCCAAGCAGGACTGTCGCCACAGCTTCTGTGCATCCATCCCTGCCAGCTAACGTTACCCACTGCTTCCTGCCAACCTGAGCCCTTTTGTCTGCTCCAACATATTTCCATAAATCTATCTTTAGTTGGGAGTCTTCGTGAAAGCTCCAGTTTTCTGAATCGTTCCAGAGCTGTGAATGCTTTAGGGTCCAAGAATCCCCCCACCCCGCCCCGTCTGTTTGAGCTTCTCCCAGATTATAGCTCCTTCTAAACACAGGTGTCCTGGGTGGGCCATTCCATTAGACAGAAGCCTTTATTCAGTGAATGGCTCACTGTTGAGGCAGAACAAAGACGCTCTCTATCCCTAGGAGGCAACAGGAGGAGGGAGGTACGTCCTGACAAGTTGAAGGCATCTACTTTCTGGCTTAAATACACCTCCCCTCTTTTGTTCTGCACATAAGAAGATTCAAACTTCTCTAACTAACTATGCAGAATTAAAACAGCCGGGGGTATGGAATCATTTTATAAAATAACTTTAATTGCTGGTTAATAAAGGAATTTTGGGAGATTTTTTGCTCTTTAGAGATTAAAATTAAAAACTACTTAAAGTGACATCCACCGGCTTATATCAGCTCTTCCCTTCTCCAGGTCAGAATGGTTATCCCTGATGAACTCTGTTTATTTAGCGTTGTGCTAGTCAGGGGCGGATTTAGGAAATTTGGGGCCCTAGTCAAAAACAGAGAGGGGGCCCTCTGAATTGAGAAGACAACACATAAAACAGACCCATTAGACAGATTTTAATAGAATAAACATAATTACTAAGCCAATATGTGACCAGTGAATTTCTCCACTGTGAGATCAGTACAGCTCATCTAATTTAATCTAATAACTATTTTTTGTCCCTCTCTTCTTGTCTCTGTTCTCGTTGTTTTCTTCTCTCTATGTTTTGTACTCAGCTGACTTTTGTAGCTGAGACACTTTTAAGCGTTCTGATGGCATTGTAGCAAAAGGATTTTTATCAAAAACATAATTAATGTGCACAAATAAGGAATAGTTGTATTTACTATACATTTGTACAGAGTTTTCTGGGGCCCCCAGGAACTTGGGGCCCTAGGAAACTGCCTAGTATTGCCTAATGGTAAATCCCCCCCTGGTTCTAGTTTTACTTCAGCAGGAGTGAAGAAGGAGGCAGTGATAGAAAATCCCAAGTCTTGGACTGCCCCTTTTCCACTGCGTTTCATCTATAAGAGGGTCCATCTGCTACGCCTCCAGCTGTGGCGCGGGGTGTCGACTTTAATAGCAGCTGTAACAAAGCTAAGAAATGATTCACTTTGGATTGCTGAGGGCTACATTTGTTGTATAGTTCTCTGCAGTATAGAAAGGGTGAATCATGGTCACAATATGCTACATTTAATATCAGTTTTCATAGAACAGAGGAAGGTAGAATACATTTATGCCATGCCTTGATTGTACTCAGTGCAATTATCTGCAAAAGTTAATGAGGACATTTTGATCAGAGCGGTGTTTGTAATTACCATTAAGTAACACCTACTTCCACCCATTGTGGTACCGCTTTGAGTCGCCACTGAATTTCTATCTAATACCAGTGAAAACAAACACATTATTATAGCTGATAAATAGTTTGAGGAATTATTTTTGTAGTTTTTCTTATTAGACTGCAAAAAGTGTCCATCTGACCAAGTTTTGTAATTTTAAATTTTCCAAATGTCCTTATTAATTTTGTTCAAGATCAGATTTTGTTACATTATTTATCATTTTTTTAAAGAAAATTCTACTCAAAATAAATGCAATATCCAGCCAGGTGCAGTAAAACAATTGAACCTTTCATTTT
Organism: Cyprinodon brontotheroides; assembly: GCA_018398635.1. Classification (NCBI taxonomy): domain Eukaryota; kingdom Metazoa; phylum Chordata; class Actinopteri; order Cyprinodontiformes; family Cyprinodontidae; genus Cyprinodon; species Cyprinodon brontotheroides. The sequence goes on from JAGKQL010000063.1 coordinate 8,065,126, forward strand.
GAAAATACAGATCAGGATTTATTACCAACTGTCTTCTGTACTGGCAGACAATATTGCATCTATTTTGAGGAGAATCTTTTCAATAGAAGATTAATGATATAACAGAATCTGCACTTCCTTAGTACAGTATATGAATCTTAAAACAACATCAAAATGACTTTATTTAGTTATAATAGTAGTTTAGTGTTATTTTATAACACGTATCATGTATAAATAAATAATAATAGAAAGGAATGCTTAAGACAATTAGCCAAAAACCTGTCCTTAAAAGGCTCCTTCTTTTTTTAACTATATCAGTCTTAACAGATCTTAAATGTATTTTTCTACCAAACTCAAAAATATCAAAAGCATTTAATAAGATGATCTGTTGAAACCCTTTGTTTCAAAAAATAAACTAACCCTAAATATGAATTTCCCCTGTGTATCTTAAGGGTTTTTGTATACAGGGTTTGTGAAGCCAAATCTAGTGATATTCATATAGCGCCAATTCATAACACATGTCATAACAAGACACTTACATTTCAACCAGATCATCCAGTCAGATTGGTTCAAAGTTTTTCTATCTAAGGAAAACCAGTTGATTGCATTGACTCCTTGACCCAAAAGCAATCCTTTACATTACTGTAAGCATGGTTGTAGCAAAAGTGGAGAGGAAAAATTCCTTTTAACAGCAAGAAACCTCCAGCAGAACAAGGCTAGTGTTCAAGGAGACAGAGGAAGACATAGAAAAAGAAGCAGAAATACAAAAGACAAACGTCAACCAGCTCCACAGGCGGCTCCTTCAAGGGAACACACAGCCAGGCAGACAAGTTCTAATCCAGTTCCTGTGTCAGCGGATGAAAGAGAGCCGATACAGTTAGTCACAGTCAGAGAACCAGAATTACACTATCTGCACGAATGTTTACAATTTTCTAGAGATGGGTTAATTTTCTTAACTGCCTTAAATGGACCTCAGCTCTCCCTAAGAAAAACTCCAATCATGCATAGGCACATGCTTTGTTGCAAGGAGGGTGAACTCAGGTGGGACACAGTCTTTGTTACACCCGCCCCTCCAGTTTTTTGTATTCTTGTCCAAGCATAATGACTAAATCTGAGAAATCTTATCTAAAAGCATTTCATTGGTGTCACGCTGTGGTTTTTGTTTTTGTTTAGTCTATTACGCAAGGCATTATCTCCAAATCATTACTTGGTTTTTTTTCAGAATGATTTCTGGTTTAATTTAAAAATTAAATAAATCTAAAAAAAAAAAAATGCAATCAGGCCCTGCCACACTCTCCTCCTCACTGATTGCAGCTTCCATTTGCCAGTTCGTCACCATCCTTCATGTTAAGCATGCCATCCTTTGCATTAGTATTACGTCTCAAGCTGAGTTTTTGTCTGCCTCTGAGGCCTCCATCTCTTCAGCCGTACGATAATGGGACTAAAACTATGACTAAGATCTCCAGAACAAAAACTATTTAAAATGCCAAGGAAGTATTTTTGACTACATTTCATTAAAATTCTAAAAATTTCTATTAGTCACAGTCAGAGAACCAGAATTAAAATGACTGTAGGCCAACACTTATTCAAATATAGTCAAAATTGAAACTGGTTTGATTTTACATCTAATTAGGGTACATTTCGTGAACTAATTTCTATAACGACAATCTATCAACAGTGGCCTGCTATTCCCTTTCCCTGATTTGACTGATGGGAACAGTACTTCCCTCTAATTTTACCCAAACATTTCTGAACTCTTGATGGTTTTCTAGCAGTCAAACATGGTTTCTAAAAAGACTGCACTGTGAAGAACTACACAGTCTGCTTATGTGTTTGGCAGCACTGATTAGTTGTACCCCTCATTCTAATCGCAGCCTGACATATTGAGCTTAACTTGAGTCAGGATTGGACGTTAATTCTTGCTTTTCTGAGGGAGTTTTATTGCTATACTTCTGTGTTTTGGAAGAATGTAAACATTGCTATGTTAAAAGGAGCGCATGAACTGAGTTAAGAAGCAATGCTCTCAATTTATAGATCTGTTTACATTGTGACTCTGAATTACTATGACCAAAAGGCATTGCAGAGGGTCATCAGAAGATCATTAGAGGTTCAATAGATGTTTTTTAAATTCCCTAGAGAATATAGCCAATTTCAGATACATTATTAGAGAAACAAACATTGAAAAAGAGTCATCCCACCCAACTGATCCTCTGTTAGATAGACTCCTTTAGGAAAGCATCATAGGATGATAAAAGCACATACTGTACCTCCTGGAAATCAGAGCTGTCAGCTGTGGGAGGTGTTACTTTAAGAACAAATATTAAGAACAGTATTTACTCCTGTTTTGAACTTTCTGACCAGGTATATATTTCTCTGTAACTACTTTAATGCATTACTACTGCTGCTATTTATAGCAATGTCTCACCTATATATGCTAAAGAGCTTTTCTAACTTAATGGTTGGTTGTGTATTGAAATCATAACAGATTAGGCATGTCTGAATGTATTCATATGAAATCTAATATCGACAATACTTTTCTATTCTATAATCATCTCCAATGTAAATGGTTGGAACAAAGCTAAGCCATACAGATAAGGGAGGCTTCCCAAAGTGGGGGACGTGCACCCAAAGGGGGAGAGGGGGGTCCAGTGTAAATGCAGGTGGGATGGGATAGAAATGAACCAAATAAATCAGCCATTTTTTGTCCTTTTTTTTTTTTTTTTATTATTATTATAATGTTAGGTTTTGTTACAGTATAAAAAATAAATTAAATTTAAACAATTACAGTTTAAAGATGGCAGTTTTGTGATTTAAAGGAGATTGTGGTAGATTATTTTATTGCGATATGTAACTGGGGAGGTATGAAAGTTTAGTTTAGTTTAGTTTATTTAAGATCCCCATTATCTGTAGCAAGCTACAGCTATTCTTCCTGGGGTCCAACAAAAAATATGAAATAAAAAATACAAGTGAAATAAAATTATATGGACATTAAAACAACATCTCCCATAATCTATACATATACATAAATACATACACACATATACACATACATACTAATACATATATACATATACTTACATACCCATATACATACACAGAAACAATCCAAACTAATCAAAACAAACTACAAAGCACAGCAAGTGAAGATGACTGTGTACTCCCTCACAGTCATAGAACCATGTGATCTAACCTGTTCATTCTACTTTTGTCATTGCCATTACCTTCTTCTCTACATATACATACACTTTTCTAATGCACAGTGATTCACACTTTTAAACAATAATATCCAAGTGTATGTATATACCTTTACACATAGACACAAACATATTCATCTCTATTCCTCTATACATCATTCTAATCATGTTTTATGAGACAACCTCTACATTTAATAAATGGTATTTCAATGATCTTTTAAATTTCCTTAAATCAGTTATCAATTTAATGCAATTTGGCAGTAAATACCATGCTTTCATACCATTATACATAACAGTTCTTATTAAGGCATTTGACTTTGCTTTAGGCAAACTAAAGTTTCCTTCAGCTGCATGTCTAGTCATGTATTCGTGATTCTCCGAAATGAAAGCTTTGTTGTAAAGCAAGGGGTTGGGTAAGAAAAGTGCAGACGGCACAGTGCTTAGTGCGCTTGACCCATGTATGTCGGCCTTAGTCCGCTCCGGGTTCGAATCTGACCTGTGGTCCTTCGCCGCATGTCTCTCCCCTCTCTCATACCCCTTTCCTGTCAGCCTACTGTCAGAAAAACAAGCAACTATTGCTGTAAAAACAAACAAAAGGAAAAAAAAAAAAGAGCTTTATACAGAGTTGCTGCTCCTTCACAATAAAGAGTCAACTGAGGTGGCTCAGGCATGGACATCTGCTACTAGCAGGAGACCTAGAATATACTGCAAAGTATATTCTAGGACAGTAGCATTTAAGGGCTCAAACAGCTGAAAAACATAGCATACCACAATTTTTACATAATATTCTAAAAGACTAGAATAGACTGATAGATTTTTGCACATCAACAGCACGGGTGTTGTTTATTACCTTCTTAAAATGTAACAATACCCCTCTTTATTAACCTACAGACTTTTAAATACATTAAAAAAGGGTAAATAATATCTATACCATTTTAAAAATTTTGTGTTCCCTTTTCTTCTAATGAACTTTCAGTTTGAAAAAAAAAAATTTAACTTACGGTCTGTTGATCGAATTTATGGATGGCCAAAAAAAAACAATGTCATAAAATGTTGAAAAAATAGAATTGTATATAATTTTGTCCCATTTCAGCCGTTCTGCCCTGAACAGGAAGCAGAAATTCCAAGTAGTTCTACCCATCTCTTTCCTACTCAAGAGTTTTCGATTCCAGTTGGTAAGAATCAGGTCACTAACCTCAACATCTAATCAGGATGCCCTCTTCAATGGAATGTAGATTATGGGATTCACTATGGCAACGCCAGAATAGAAGCCTCTAAAACAGGGGTGTCAAACCGGTTCCAGAAAGGGCCGTGTGGCTGCAGGTCTTCTTTCCAACCAAACAATAGTACACCGGACTCCAGTAATCTCATCAAGTCATCATGTTCAGATTGGACTCACTTGATGAGTTGACTGGAGTCTGATGTGTTATTGCTTGGTTGGAAAGAAAACCTGCAGCCACACAGCCCTTTACAGAGATAAGTTTAATAAAATAGAACATTACACATATACATATGTATACAACACGCATAGGTTTCTATCATAATGTAATAATATAATTAAGGTACTTGATTATATAATAATAGTTTTTTAATGTCGGTTGAAACAACACCCGAATAAGAAAATGAATCACTGTCAAAATTCAATGTTTTCTGTTCAGTGTGATGTTGGGTGAATGGAGGATAATGCAGCAGGCTGGGGTGGAGCAGGCCAGCTGCAGAAAGTAAATCATCAATCTAATGATTGTGTTTATGCTTTTGTGAAACCGAAATGAGGCCTAATTAAGCCCGGAGATCTGCAGAAATCCAGAGTTAATCCCTAATCTTGAATTTATGAATTGTGTATCTGATGTAAACACAGATGATCTACAAACCAAAGAGAAAAGACCCAAAACTAACATAACATTTTTAGCCCAAAGTGCAGCTACAACAAAACAAAAGGAAACAAGACACAAAGGAAATAGAAAAGTTATTAAATGCTAATAAAACCAAAACACAACCATCCATGCACCATCCACACATGTTGTAAGATGTTTCACAATTTATTTTTCTTTAACAAAAACAATATTTTGTTCATTCAGCTCTCATTCTTCCATTATCTCAGTCAGTGTGGTATTAAACTAGAGTGGACCTAAAAAAAAAAAAGACATATGCAAACCTCCATTGCTTTAAATTCACTTTAGGATTTCTTTTTTTTATAAAAGTTGACATTGAATGCTGGACAGAACTGGTATGAATACTAATGGAGCAGAGCGGCTGCAAAATGCTGAGGGCGGGGCAGAAGGTCACAGTGTAGAATTGCTGCTGTGCCTTCACAGAAAGATTATTTAACAAAATGTGTTCAGGTTATAAAAACTTTAAGAGATGAATCCCTTTAGGAGAGCTGCAGTTTCACAGTGAAAAAGTGTGAAACAGTCTGAGTTCTTTTGGATAAGGCACAGTATAATATCTCAGTCGGCTGCACTAACTTGAAGCAATGTTATATGTTGTTTTTCTCTGCATGTATGTTGGTCTTCAAAGCAGAATTTTTTTTCTCATCCATCCGATCTCTTATCGCTCTGGTTGATGTTTTGCCTCTCTATTCTTAATGATTATTTTCTCATTATCCTGTCCCCTTTTCTCCATTAAGTTGAGAAGGAAATCTCTCTTTGTGTGCTTTGCATTGAGTTTCTTCTTTGAAAGACATTAAAACGGTGTTTTTAAGATTTCTGTTCAAGTAAACCTCTTGGATGTGACTTATTAAATGAAAAGAAAAAAAGATTCTTATGGTTGGATTTTCTAACATAATTGCCACCTTTAGTTTAAATTGTCCTTTGAACAGGTCTGCACACATCCCATGCAGCATTTCCATAGTTAGTTAAGAAGAGATTTTGACAGTCAACTGACCACAGCATTCCATGAGAACAAGCTGAGATAAGGCTTAATGTGCAGCTCCAGAGAAATACAGCTCTTTGTTGTTTTGATACAGCTAAATGATGTCTCTGGGGGCTGTCAGAGCTTCAAACAGAGGATGTTATTACAGCATCTTTTTTTTCCTCCCTCTGGTGTTTCAGATTCCCTGCTTGTTATCCAATGACTCTGTCATCTGTTCAACAGATTCATTATGATAGAGCAGAGTAGGTATATTTCATTAAATATTGTGCTTGTCACACAGTGGTACTCATGTTAGGGATGTAGAGCCACCAGTATTAGACTGAAGAACAGCGACTGACAGAAAAAAAAGGCGACGATGATGTGGTTATACTTTCAGTGTTGTAGCCAAGACCACACCAACCAAGACCAAGGAGGACAAGACAAGACTTGGTCTTTGCCTCTAAAGTTCTTGGTCTTTTCTTGTCTCTTAATGTCTTGGTCTTATCCTGGTTTTGGTATCTAAAGCTCTTGGACTTGTTTTGGTCTTTGTCTCTAAAGTTCTTGGTCTTTTTCTTGTCTCTTAATGTCTTGGTCTTATCCTGGTTTTGGTATCTAAAGCTCTTGGACTTGTTTTGGTCTTTGTCTCTAAAGTTCTTGGTCTTTTCTTGTCTCTTAATGTCTTGGTCTTATCCTGGTTTTGGTATCTAAAGCTCTTGGACTTGTTTTGTCTTTGCCTCTAAAGTTCTTGGTCTTTTCTTGTCTCTTAATGTCTTGGTCTTATCTGGTTTTGGTATCTAAAGCTCTTGGACTTGTTTTGGTCTTTTGCCTCTAAAGTTCTTGGTCTTTTCTTGTCTCTTAATGTCTTGGTTTTATCCTGGTTTTGGTATCTAAAGCTCTTGGACTTGTTTTGGTCTTTGCCTCTAAAGTTCTTGGTCTTTTCTTGTCTCTTAATGTCTTGGTCTTATCCTGGTTTTGGTATCTAAAGCTCTTGGACTTGTTTTTGTCTTTGCCTCTAAAGTTCTTGGTCTTTTCTTGTCTCTTAATGTCTTGGTCTTATCCTGGTTTTGGTATCTAAAGCTCTTGGACTTGTTTTGGTCTTTGCGGCTCTCTAAAGTTCTTGGTCTTTTCTTGTCTCTTAATGTCTTGGTCTTATCCTGGTTTTGGTATCTAAAGCTCTTGGACTTGTTTTGGTCTTTGCCTCTAAAGTTCTTGGTCTTTTCTTGTCTCTTAATGTCTTGGTCTTATCCTGGTTTTGGTATCTAAAGCTCTTGGACTTGTTTTGGTCTTTGCCTCTAAAGTTCTTGGTCTTTTCTTGTCTCTTAATGTCTTGGTCTTATCCTGGTTTTGGTATCTAAAGCTCTTGGACTTGTTTTGGTCTTTGCCTCTAAAGTTCTTGGTCTTTTCTTGTCTCTTAATGTCTTGGTCTTATCCTGGTTTTGGTATCTAAAGCTCTTGGACTTGTTTTGGTCTCTTTGCCTCTAAAGTTCTTGGTCTTTTTTCTTGTCTCTTAATGTCTTGGTCTTATCCTGGTTTTGGTATCTAAAGCTCTTGGACTTGTTTTGGTCTTTGCCTCTAAAGTTCTTGGTCTTTTCTTGTCTCTTAATGTCTTGGTCTTATCCTGGTTTTGGTATCTAAAGCTCTTGGACTTGTTTTGGTCTTTGCCTCTAAAGTTCTTGGTCTTTTTCTTGTCTCTTAATGTCTTGGTCTTATCCTGGTTTTGGTATCTAAAGCTCTTGGACTTGTTTTGGTCTTTGCCTCTAAAGTTCTTGGTCTTTTCTTGTCTCTTAATGTCTTGGTCTTATCCTGGTTTTGGTATCTAAAGCTCTTGGACTTGTCTAGGTATTGGCCTCTAAGTTTCTATGTTTTTTCTCGGTCTTGGGCTCTTAAATGTATAGCGAAGGTTTTTCACGAATTCCTCTCCACTTTAAAAAAAAATGCATATGCACAACCCTTTACCTGCTCTCGGGAGCAAGCCCATTTCTCCTCGTGCACACTCCGTTTAAAGTTGCTGTTTGCATCGCTCATACAAACTTATTTTCCAAATTAAGACTTGCAATTTTGGCAAGATCGGCTGCCAGGGGTCCCTTATAGCGTTGCCTTTATCTCTGTGGAAAAATAGGAGCCACATTGAGGAGGGAGAGGAGGAAAAAAAAAAGCATATTTCACACTTTATCCTAGACAGGGTTCAGTTTGAGATATAAAAAAAACACCTAAACACAAGAAACGCACATATAACATGAGACACACATTTCAGCAAAAGAAAATAAACCGTGTTATGCTGAAAATGACATGCCTGTCAAGAATTACCTCCCCTCTAGCACACTGATGAGAAAACGGATTGAAATATGAATGAAAATGGAACTTTTAAACACATTTTTAATATTTTCATATTTCTTATCCATGGATGCCCTAAAATTGAGAGTTTTGGTGGACAGATAAATGCAGAGAAATTCCTGCCTGGGGAGGATTATTAATCCTAACCCTAAACTTTCGCACATTGACGGGAAAGTGGATTGAAGTATGAATGAAAAGGAAACTTTTAAACATATTCTTAATGCTTTGTTAGAAATTATATAGTATGGTGTTGATCCCATAAACAGAAAATGCTATCTACTGAGCAGAGAAAATATTCACCAGACACTGACTGTAGCACATTGACAAAGTAAAACTCTTAGGGCCGGATCTATCAAAGGTTTGCGTGTATTAAAAGCGTGAGCTATTTCACTGCGCTGCGCTAAAATGTACAAACTGATCTATCAACAGCGTGCCAAAAAGGTTTGGTCTTTAAAAGCGTGCTAAATAAGGTGCCTCTTATCCATTTAGTACTTTTTTCTGCAATGAATATTCAATATGGGCGTTTACACGCTAAAGTGCATCTTGTGGGAGGAGAACATGTAAATAAATTAATTTAGCACTTCGCATAAAAGTGATTTATCAAACCTGAAAGCAATTTTGCTAGCGGTATCTGACTCTATATTTAACACGTTTCAAAGAAGGTGCAAATGAATGTCTGTATGTGTAATTAGCTTTTATGGCAGCGAAAACTTGTCGCTAAGAAGGAGACATTGAAATGAAGCAAGAGGAGGCGCAGAAGAACGCATTTTTCACTCCGTGTGAATATTTTTGCAATGAAGGAGGAAATGATCATCAAAACATATTGATTTATCCAGCATTGCCATTTGAGAACTTTGTTGGGGGAACTCGAATGGATTTGGAGCCTGGCTAACAAGGGAGGACCCACCCAGATATCACTAAAACTCCCTTGCACAGCATTGCACTTTTTGCATCTGGTTCATGCAAGCGTGCGGTTAGCAGCGAGAGCTGGGATCTCCCAATGTCGTTTTTTTTCAGAGGGTGCTTTGTCCCGGCGAGGTGCGAGTTTCTCCCCACTAGCCTGTGGAGCAACCTGCCAGATACTGCTGCGGGTATCAGCATTTTTTTTACTGCAGTGAAGTAGAAATTCAGCCACATACCACCTTAGGGAATAAAGGTTGCAAAAGAACTTATATATATATATATATATATATATATATATATATATATATATATATATATATATATATATATATATATATATATACTATACTTTTTTGGAGGGGATGGGGTGTCACTGTAAGATTAGAAATTTCTTAATGCACTAGTTTGCACAAACTACAAACTACTTTTGCCGCATAAACCACAAAACGCCAAAACCATCATTTAAATAGAGCGTCTTCCAACAGTTTTGCACCTGCCACCAGTTACATTTAATCACTCTTGTTAAATCACCCGCCAAACCATTGTTCAGCCCCTCGGCGCTAAAATTCCAGTTTCGCGAGCGCCAAATTACTGCACGCAAAATTGGATCTTGATAAATCCGGCCCTTAGTCATTTGACTTTAACTGTCCACCAAAGCTAAAAAATTTTAGGGCATCCATGCATAAGAAATATGAAAACATTAAGAATATGTTTAAAAGTTCTCCATTCGTTCATTTTTCAATCAATTTTCTTGTCTGTGTGCGTGAGGGGAGGCAATTCTCAGCAGCCAGGAAAATCTAGGCATAGGGTTAGGTCCAAATGGGGACGAGCATGTTGGAGGGCCTTATGTGACCATATAACGAGTATGATTAACAATAAGTAGCAACACTTATTTTAATAATCCACCCAGAAAACAAACATCCTTCACTATACCTTTAATGTCACAGTCCTGGGCTCTTAAAGGTATAGAGTACAATCTTTTATTTCCAGGTAGATCATCAAATAAGTGGTCCTCCTAATCATCAATCATTCTGGTGATACATTTACATAAGGCCATCCTACGTGCTTGCCCCGTTAGCTATCTTTTTCTGCACATGCGCACTTTCTGGCGTATATCTGTGGTGAACTACGGTTTCAGCCAGTCACTGAAGCTCACCTTTCTCACCGCAGTTCATTGAAAATGGCAGAGTGTAGTAAGACAAAAAGTGTCTACGAAGTGCATGAGAAAAAAAGAAAGGCCTCAGAAGAGGCAGATATATCCCAGAATGCTTTGCATGGAGAAATGGGTTAATGCATGCTCTTGCACGCACATTTTTTTTTTTTTTTTTTAAGCGGAGAGTGTGGTTCTTTTTTAAAAATCCTCCACAATACCTTTAATGTCTTGGCCCTATCTCGGTCTTGGTCTCTAAGGGTGTTGGCTTTGGTCTCAGTTGGTGTGGTCTTGACAATACTTTCCGTGCAAGCACAGTTTGTGGTTATTAGCATTTTACACCTCTCCCAGGGTCCCACTGTGGTATTTCTGTGGGCTGAGCCACTCTACAGCACTGAGAGCAACAGCAGTGGGACTATGATGGACTAGATTTCATAGAGAGAGATGACTCTGCGAGACAACTTAGCAGATATGGATTTAAATTGAATTTTATGCGAAGAGAGCATAACTCTGAGAGACTGACCTTGGCTTAAAGGGCCGAGCAGAACTGGCCCCAGACATGGGGGATCAGCTGATGTTTTGAAGCATGCTTGGATGAGGCCTCTGAGCAGATGGCTGAAATCTGGGCTCCACAAGGTGGTCCATAAAAGTTTCTGTCAAAATGTTCAGGTGTGCTAAAGACTGCAAAGTTTAAGCTACCATGGTGTCACAATTGACTAGACAGTCATGTAAGACACCCAACAAAATCATCAAACTAAAATTAGTCTATTTATCTGATAGAAAAACGACACATAAAAAAAATGAATTCTGCATGTCAAGCTCTCCAAGGTTCATCATCAAATTTATTAAAGGTGAAGTGTTCTTTTTGGTCACATGCAGTTCTCAGCTCATTATTAAACAAAGACAAACATTGTGTCTATAAACTGTAAAGCATAGATAACATCTAAACAGACCAGAGGCAGGCTGAGGAATCAGTTTAAATAAGAAACATCCCTACAAAGTTTACTCAGCATCACTCCAACAACAATAAAATACAACATATTTCACACAGAGTCACGTTAATAGGTAAACACATGAGATCATAAAGAGTGGGAGATAAAAGTTCAACACTAGTTCCTCGTTCAGTCTCTTAGGATTTACTGTCTGTGGAGAGAAGTGGATCCAAAACACAGCTCTTGGAAGCAACAGTTTATTTCTGACTACATTCCTTTTAGGAACAGACACCAACAAGCTAGAATTCGCTTAAAAAAAAAAAATCACTCTGGTTTACCTAATGAATTTGGAAATGCATCCTTGAAAGTATCTTTCTCAAAATCCAATTGAAATAAATATAATCCTCTGATTTTTTATTAAATCACTGAATGCTCAATGGTGCAGTGGGTAGCACTGCTGTCCTGCCGCAAGAACGTTCTGGGTTCAATTCCTGGACCAGGGTCTTTCTGCATGGAGTTTGCATGTTCTCCCTGAGCATGTGAGGGTTCTCTCTGGGTACTCTGGCTTCCTCCCACTGTCCAAAAACATGACTGTTAGGTTAATTGGTTTATCTAAATTTGCCTTTGTCTCTGTGTTGCCCTGCGATGGACTGGCAACCTGTCCAGGGTGTACTCTGCCTCTCTCCCGTAGACAGCTGGAGATGAGCATTAGCAGCCCTCATGACCCCAGCAGGGATAATTGTGATGGATAACCCAAGTTTCTCCTATTTTCATCGTAAATAACCTTTTTGTAACCTTGACATTTGAAAATCAAACCCCTTAGTTCATCCTTTGTATAGTTGGGTATTTGTTGAACTTTTAAGCAAGATAGAGATGCCAGATATATTGGACTGTCAGCTTTCTACATTGAAGAGAAGAAGAAGAAGAAACACAGACCTGTGATCCTGCATAGTTTCTGCAGAGGCTGTGTGGGTTCCACCCTTTGAACGGGAGTTTTATTGACATCCTCAGCACATACAGTCATGGAGGTGTCTGGCTTTTATCTGCAAAACTTTTTGGTAGATCCCACTAGATAAATTTACTCTGGTCAAAAGGGGATTGAGAGGTATGAACTGAACTGAGATGACTTAATCCACAAAGTTAACGCTGGTGAGGAACAAAAAAAAAGTTTTTCAGGTCACTGATGGATACAGCCTACCTTGAGAGAACTCTGGTTGCTCTATGGGGGACAAAATAAACAGCAACACCAAGCTAGTCTTGTTTCTTTAATCTCTACAGTCTCCATCAAATCTTGAAAGACATATTTCAACAGAGGCCCTCAGGTATAACTTTACAACTGCTGCTTTTTTTGTCCCTTTTTTTTTTGTTTTTCTGTTTTCTACAACCATAACTTCTTGATGTGGGTTAGCACTGCAAAAAGGAATATGAAAATATGTAAAAAAAAATTCTACAAATAAGTGTATTTTCCCTTAATTTAAGCAGGTAAATATGGTGATTTGTCTATGGAGTCAGTAATTTTGGCCACAACATAAGAGGAATACATATTATAGTCTTTAAAAAGAAAATGGATATAGTTTTTTTACTCCAAAACTAATCATTGTATTGAATCAAGAAATGCTGCTCAAAACAAGGGAAAATACAATGACTTATGTTTAATTTTTGCAGTGAGAGAAATGGTAAAAAAAAAAAAAATAATAAAGTAGAAGAGATCGGGTAATGGAAAAAGCGTCATGACAAATGGCCCGTTTTGTTTCCGTTCCTGCACGCTAAAGTAGGAGAAAGCTGTGACTTAACAACATACCCTCGAGGGTACTGAACCGACACCTATTTTGACTGTCCACTCATGGATGTCTAAACCACAGGACCAGTTGTCAGATCAAGTTTTCTTGTCCGCGTTTGCCTGGATGCTGGAAGAGCATGGTAGAATAATCCTCAAGCTGCAGTTTCTGTACACTTCGGTGAACGGAAAGAACTTGTTTTCAACTGAAAACTGGATTTTTATGTTATCAAAATTAGAGAAATGAAAGTAAAGCTTAAACCTTGCATTTGATGCTAACTTAGAGGTATTGAATATGTTAGCTGGTACTGACTGGCAAAGACTTTCCAAAAGATAATTGAGTTTTTATCCCTGTCATCTCCAAATTGCTTATGCACAGAAGGGTAACTGGAGAGATGTTAATTGCTTTAAGCACTGGCTTGACAAGGGTAACTGAGGTATTGTCCAGTACTATCTGATATCTACGTATGAAGCTCTGGTTACACAGCACTTTAGGAGCACCGAGTGTCATCTGTCACGGAGAAATGTCTAACTGTGTAGCTGAGGCTTGTTTCATTACTCAGGAGTGCTGCTGCCAGAGTGCTTCGGTGGCATAAAGGCTCCTCTCGTTTTGTACAGAGGATAAAGAACGACGACACTGAGTGCAAAAGGGCGGAACAACAATCTTGACAACTGAAGGCTGAGATTGTAACCGGGGAAATGTGAATGTGTGCATTTCCACAATCACTTTGGCTCGGTAGACAGGACTCTAACATAACGTTTTCAGTTAGAAATGAAATCGGATTATGATCTCCAAATGTCAGTTCATTGTTTGTGATTAAAACTGAGCAAGGAACATTTTAGGCTTGCAAAATTAGACAGGCATATTCAATTATTTGGTTTGGAGGAGATTTTTATCAACAAATATGAGGTGCATGAGGTGAGCTTTTTCTTTTTTATATCTTTTTTTTTTATATAATTAATAGTTCCCATCAGTGTGGTCTAGCAGAAAGGCTGCCTTCATTGCAAATTTAACAGGGACTGCCTTATGTTAATATGTTAAAATAGGATTAAAATATTAAAATTTTGCATGTACAGTAGTAGGACTTCAAAATTTCCCCACATTCCTTGATGGGCCCTTGGGTGGTCTCCCTACAATTCCTTTTTAAACATCAATCTTTGTACTAAAATATTCTGTCATAATTTGTGGACATTAAGCTCTAAAGAGAAGCATCACCTCCTGGTCAGACCCTGTAATTCAGTGAAAGGGTAAAGTCGGAGGAAAGAAATATGAAAGCCCAGGAGAAAGCCAGTGGCTGGAAATTAGAGTGCATTTTGCTGCCATCCGCTTGGCTTTTGACTGGGAAGGGACATTTTTAAAGGCTGCTACTGTCATTTCATTAAGCTGTACATTTTAAACACATATTTCTGTTAATTCGGATGACTTTTGGCTTTCATCTATTAAAAGAAAACTATAGTCAGTTTATCTAAAAAAAAAAAAAAGACTTATTATGCAAAAGTCAAAGGAGACACAGCTGACTTCATATCTCTCCTGCAGACAGTGCTGAACACATTTCAAGAGCAGAGTAAGTCAAAAACCTTTATTGCTAAACAGCATTTTATATGTAAGCAAATTAATGGAAAGTTTAGTGGAAAGAAAAACTAAGGCAAGATTTGTTGAACAAGCTATACAATTTTAATTTTCAAAGGGTTCAGAGTCTGTTAATAAAATATTAGCGAAAGATCTGGAGTCTCCAGATGCTCGTTGTTTGTCTCCTTTACAAGAAACACAGCAGGGTGGTTTTGATGTAATGAGGTAAAAACTAGGCTGACATTAATGTAATGCACATCCTAATGAAAAAAGAATGCAAGAAACAAAGAGTTTGACATTAAGCAGCAGTGGCTCCAATAATATATCCATCAAGAGCCGTTAATCTAGTTTGGTATAACCTAAAGAAAGAGCTAATTAGCAGTAGCTAGGTAGCCCAAATGTTGGAGTTTCCAATAAGGGGGAGGAGTGTGAGAACCGAATAACAAGTTTATTTACATGCATTTGTGGCCATCCATGTGTCGTCACTTGTCATCTAAAGGAAGGATCTTAAGTGTCTTCAATCAGGCCACAAGGAGGCGTAATATCTCATAGCCAATTAACTTAGAGTAACCCTACAACTGGGATTGCTTTCTAAATTCCAATGATAAATTGATGAAATGACTTTCAGTTAAACAATAATCTCTAAAGGATATAGTCACGTTCAAGATGTGGCAAGTTTTTTAATTGGGCATTTATAGGAAATTACAGGGTAAAACGATTGGTAGAAAAATTAGATAAAGTTGGACTACAAACTTAACTACTAATATTTAGATTGAACAGTCAAAGGCCACTTTAAATAAATGGGATTTTAATCTCAGTTTAAAGCAGTTAAGGGTTTAAGTTATTTCACAATTTTCTGGGACTGTATTCCAGATTAGTGGAGCATAAGATGTTTGGCTCTGGTTCTGCACAGCAGACTTGATCCAGTAGACCTGAGAGGTCTGGTTGGTTGGTTGATACACTAACTTCAGATCTGGAATGGGTTTTTGAGCAAAACCATTCAGTGGTTTGTAGACTAAAAGAAGGAATTTAAATTCTATTCCCTGAGATATGGGGAGACACAGGAAAGACTTTGGAGCTGGGATGATGTTCTCCACTGTCTTATTTCCAGTGAGGATACAAGTAGCAGCCTTCTGGATCAGCTGAAGCTTTGTGAAGACAATCTGTGAAGATACCACAGCAGTGTTTAATTCCACTATAGATAAATGCATGAATTTGTTATTTAAGTTCCTGTTGAGACATTAGTCTTTCAATCCTGAAGATATCCTTTAGGTCCTATAGTCACTCTATTAAAGATGGGTAATTTCACCCTGGGATTATTAAAGTATTTCTGCTTCCTGGTTGATGGGACAGGTGTTGTAAATGAAATGGTGCCCAGCTTGAAAAGAGCTCCTGTGTGTCGCTAATGTAAGCACTGATGACTGAAAGACATCTTCTGCCTTCATTTATCTGTTTACTACAGTGTGTTGAATTCATGTTAATGTGTATTTAAAGAAATTTCAATTAGTGAATAAAAATTGCAGGGGGGAATATAAAAAAAAAAAAAAGACTAATCAACCAAAAGTTTCACGACCCCCATGCAGTACCTCTGTGGACCCCCTAGGGGTCGCGGACCCCCTGTTGAAGACCTCTGCTTTAGGTGATAAAAGGTCGACTTTGTAACTGTCTTTATGAGTCTCTGAACGTTCAGGTCAGCGTACATCACTAAATCCAGATTTAGAGCCTGATTGGTGGTTTCTAGCTGGATTCACTTCTAAACACCCTTCTTTTGGTACAGAAATTGTTACTTCAGATAAATTTTCATTCAGCTGAAGAAACTTTCGTCCCATTCATGTGTTGATTTCTTTTTTTTTTTCTATGCTTTTACCCAGAGCTGAAATGGGTGCATCGTCACCTGGTGACATGGTAATGGTATGGTAACTTATATTGTTTATTAAAATCTGTAATTTAGATGTTGATTAAAAGGGGTCCAAAGATAGAGCCCTGATGCACACCACATGTGTGTTTTTTGGTCTCTGATGTAAAGTTACCTACTGACACAAAAAGCCCCAATCCTTCAAGCAGAATTTAAACTAGTCCATTGCTAGACCAGAAAAGCTGACCAGTTTTCCAATAGAATGCTGCAGTAAGGTCCAACCATACCAGATATCATGTATATAAAAAGTTAATCTTACTGCTTTTTACAAATTTTTATTTTTTACTTAAAGTGATATTGTGTAACAATTTCTCTTTTTTACTACCTGAAATGGATGACTTCATTTACATACAATATCTGTTATTATTGGTGTAATATTACCTCCACTAATAATCAGATTAAATTTCATAAGCAAAGAATTTTATATTAGTTTATACATAAGGCTAGTCAGCCACTTGCAAAGCACCATGACAGTCAGCCATCTTGAAACTACTGATGCCGGCAAGGGATAAAATGGTACTAATGCACAGAATAAGACGCATTTCTCCTTGCTGGCAGTTCAGTGTGATTGAGAGGCTGCGGTGAGGATCATTTGGAGACGTTAACTGAAAGAGTTAATTTAACTTCAGATAATGTGGTTACATCTGCATTATCAAGGCTACTGTTGCTGCAATACAGGTTTGAGGCAGTGATACAGATGGATTTTAAGTGTTCATTTGAGTGAAATACCACCATTCCGCCACTAGATGGCAGGAATAATTACACAGTGTCCCTTTAACATTTTTACACCCGGAAAATTGTGTACCACCCCATGCATTTTGCTGGTTTAAGAAGAAAGTGATGCTTATTCAACATTTTGGAGGAGGAGTAGTGGAACCAGACTAGAGTCTAGCACTAGCTAAAACACAGTTGCTGTACAGATTTAAAACCTTATTTGGAAACAAGTCCTGATAATATTAAGGATGACTCAAATTAGCTGCAGCCTGCTGCAAGATTGTCCTCCTCATGCTGTGCTTTTGCTGTCAGAAAAATTAAACACAGAAAACATCTAATAAAATGTTCCATGACCATAAAAGAAGGCAAGAATTAGCTTGAAATGGATTTCTTTTTTTGACAATGTGTTGTACCCTGTGGAGTGGAGCCATAGTTCACCTCAACACTTCTTTTTCCAACAGATGAATGGCAGATACCCTCGCTTTGGTGTTCAGTGTGGACCTTGTTACACTGTTTCCTCAAGGCATGCTTGGTACTCTCATTTAGAGGAAAAACACTATGTTTTTTTTGAAAGGATGTTTTACACCCCACAACCTTGTAAAGGTAGCCTAGGATGTCGAGATCCAGCTCCTCCTGGCCGCCTCAGCTTCCGCTGCCTTGCCGCTGTTCTCCTGAGGTCATTACTCACTGTGACACCCTCTGCTGATCTACATCATATTACCAAGTGTTTATTATCACTCCCTACTGACCGTGTGGCCTTGCAAAAAGAAGCACCGGGGGGACTCCTAGCCTCTACAGAAAGCAGCATGAGGGTTGTTTTATCTTCTTACTTCTGCAAACCTCCCTGGCTGCTGGTCTCTTTCTGCAAAGCTTCATATGTTTTCCTTCGTAGCTTCAGTTTGACAGATCGGTAGATTTGTTATTGATATCCTCCTCAGAGAAACTTTGAGGAAATGCACAGGGTATGCAATAAAGGAAGAAAAAAAATCGCTTTATTTTTTGTACCCTGCAGCATTAAGTTGCCAGATCTAAGTATGATGAAGAGACCTAAGCTAGAATATATCACAGATTTTCTTTTTTTTTGTTTTCGGATTTCCTCTTTTCAGCACAGTATTGGAAAGAGACTGCATTCAGAGACACAGACAGATGACTTTTGGTCCAAACCTGAGGCTACTGCATTTATTTGCTCTTCACTAAATCTGATTCATCTCTCCCTAGAGGAACTACTTCGATCTTAACCATATGGCAAAAATATGGCTTAAAACCTGCAGATAAAAACCACACAAATTCACGGTAAAAGAATATTTGTGGCAAGAGAAATATTTGTTTAAATTAATTTTTAATTCTGCAAATAATAACCTGGCTGTTCTCCATCTGGTTTAAAAGTAGGCCGCATTGCAGAGATAACAGAACAGTTTTTCTTTTACTTAGGATAGATTGATCAAAAGCTCCAGTTGTACATTTGCAGGTAGACATAAATGATACAAATCTATAAAAGATCCAAATCAATACTCCAATTGTAATGCAGTTGTATAGCTTATGGATTAAACTGTGGTTTCAGATGCTGAATGGTTTCTTGATGTTGGATTTTCCAGTCGTTATGAATAAACAAGCCAATATTTTCTAGAATCACTTTATGAAGTAATCAGGAGATTGCCTCAAGGAATTGTCTAGAGATAAAGATTTCTTTCTAATAATGTTTTGTAAAATAGCCTAATCTCAGTCAGATTGAATAGAGAACACCTGTAAACATTGGGCAAAGCTCATTGTAATGTTATTAATATGATTTAAACCAAACTCTGGTTTCATTTATTTTTCCGCCTGGTGGAAGATGAATCTCCACTGGAGTCTCTGTGCTGGTGCATCCAGAGGATTACTCTGTTTTCAGATTCAAACATCTTTAAATTGTCCCTTTTAGGAACATTATCCTTATGCATGATTCAGCCACCGCCATGCTTCATAACAGGAAGGCACCAGTGGAATTGGTTGGGATCAAATATATTTCTTTATTACAAAAACCTGCTTTAAAGGTTTCCACAGATTTATATTATTTGGCATCACAAAGCTGTTTTATTAATGTTCTGATGCATAAATGTATGATCTGGTTGAATTGTCTCTCTAAAGTGCCTTGAGATGACGTGTTGTGAATTGGGACTATATAAATAAACTGAATTTAATAAATCTAAAAATAATATTTCTTTGTTTTTTTATTGCAGTGGGTAGCACTGCTGCCTTGCAGCAAGAAGGTTCTGGGTTCGATTCCCGGCCCGGGGTCTTACTGCATGGAGTTTGCATGTTCTCCCTGAGCATGCGTGGGTAGTCTCTGCTTTCTATATAGTGATTCAAGGATTTAGAGGTTAGGGCGGAGCGTTCAGGTACAGGATTGTGCATGTGCATTTTTTTTTAAACTGGAGAGGGCAGGTCTTTTCAAAAATTCATAAAAAATCCTCCACGATACCTTTATTTTGAGTCAAAAAATCCCGCGCTGTTCAGCGGATGTGACATCAAGAGTTTCCATGTTGAATGGGTCCGACCTAGCAAACAATGGAAGTGTTATATTCAAAATGGATTTTGTGGATACTCAGAAGCGACGGGAATCCTGCTCAACTCAGACACCAATGGTTACTCCAGATAAGGTGGGAAAAAAAAAAGGGTGCATCTCCCTGAAATGAGTTTTTGGAACTTGGTATGTCTGAGACAGAAATTACAGCATTATCACAGATCCTTCCCTTACAGTAACTTCATAACCATCACTGCTTCAAAACAACTAAATAAGTGTCTCTATCGCCAATGTTTTTGTTATCTTTTTTAAATGTAAAAAATATGTACAAAATGTATGCATTTCGTAAAATCACCATTGTCAGTTGCACTTTGAGTTTTTGATTAAGGCGTTTCTATCAACCTGACTGTTTAGTATTTTCCATAATTTGCTCAGATTTTACACTGTAAGATGTTATTAATTTTATTACAACATTTTTTAACTTGTGTGTGTCTGCATGCTTTCATTCGCTGACTGAGGGACCATAAAGCTTATTTCTATTTATATATTCCATTTCAAAATAATAACCTGGATTTTATTAAAATAAGCTGTAATGTGTAATCTCAAAGAATAAAGAGTTCCCATAAATGCCATAGGAATTTTTGTGATGCATCTTTTATCACGCTGCAATTTTATGCTGCAAGACTGAAATATTATCAATTCAAAACCAGAGGAAATTCATCATATTCACAGAGCTGGAAAGATATTTTCCAAAGATTATCAAGTTGGAGACAAGTTCAAACTAATATTTAAACTCTGTACCAGACCTTTGTTTTGGAAATATGATTTTACCCTGATAAAAGAAGAGGAAACAATAATGCCGCATTAGATTGTATACTGCACCTGCAAAAGATCCCTGTCATGAAACGTCTAAACTATTAGTTCACTCAGTCAGTCAAAGCCTGGCATCCAGGTAAAAGGGAAATCTGCTGTGATCATACATTATAAAAAAGAGATACAAAAATCAACATACGGTTGTTCTTGAATGGCAAAAGAGTGAAAGGTAACCCTATCTGCATCCGTAGGCGTTGTAAACAGAGCCACAGTAGCAACCTGGAGCTGTGAGGCTGTGATTAACAGCCAACATAAACAAACTGTTAGTGTAACTGAGCACTGGAGCAACATGTTTCCATGAACTCCGAGCTGAAGGTGTTATCTGGCCCTGATCAACTTTCCAGACTTGCAAATCCAAACAGCTGGCAGCGCTTAGTCCGCTCATTTAGATGCAAGTTTCTTACCTACTGATCTGTCATTCTGAGCACGGTGAAAAATCCACTTCTAAGGAGTAAATCAGATCTTTGTTGTATGTGTGGGAAAGACAGATATTATAATGCATTTTTATTGAACACTATGTTCTTTAGCAGATTTTATAAAACGAAACAGTATTAGATATGGCACAGGAGCAATGGCATGAAAGTAATCTCCGCTTGATTTAAACAGCAATGTAAAGGCTGCCTTCAAGGAACAGATATGCCAACAACCTGCCAGAGATTCAAGTTTGAGTTCAGAGAAAAAATCTTTTGAGAGGCGAATGAGACTGGGCCAATTGATCAGGCAAGCTATTGAGCGCTAAGGAATCAATATGAGAATCACCCATGAGTGCCTGATAGATTGTTAGCGGGTGAGGTATGCAGAGTGAAGACATTTAAGTCGTGAGATGCAGGCAGAGATTTGTCACATAATATGACATATAGATTCATAACTAAAATTTAACATAATGCATGAATTAATCAGTGGTACTCTAATCTGAGAGGGCACATCTTTCACATAGGAAAATGCAAATGAGTCAAAGATATGAACCCACTTGTGACCTCAGGTTTCATACCACAAAAATCTTCCAGCAGTGAAAGGTCACATAAAGACTTAAGGATGCACTGATAGTATTTTTTTGTCCCCCAGAATCTCCAGCATTGCTGAACTTTTGCATCACCCCTGCTGCTGCCCCTGAAGCCCATGGGGCAGATGCAGAGGAGCCCAGCTCGCTCCAAGAGGCCAAGCTGCTGTCAGCCCAGATCTGTCTTCGTTTGGGTGGCCGCTCGTTCGTTAAGCGGGGCGTGTCTGGACGGGAGGCAGGACATCCAGGCAGCGCTAGTGTGGCATCATAAATCCGCATTACAGATGGGCAGGGACATCTCACAGGAAGGGGGGCTCAGCAAAGTTACGTTTGGGGCCCCACCCTTTCTCCAGCTTGGATCTCCCTTCATCCTCCCAGTAATCTTTTCTATAAATTATCCAAACTTAATTGCCTGTTTGTTCTTCAACAAACTGACACACTACAGAGCAAAGCAAGTTATGCAATCGTTATGGCGATATATACGGATTTCTTGGAAGCAATATTTCATAGGTTATATTATTTCCAAATGCCATACATCAAACCCCTGCTTTCCCATATTTGACAGCTTAGATGAACTTTTATAAGAGAGATCTGTGGGGGAAATGTGGGTTCATTGCAACTGATGTTGTCATCGCTGTAATTTCAGAGCAATAATAAAAGGTTTCTGTGTTCCTGTTGTGTTGCAGCCCTTCAGTATAATGCATTTTAGTCCATCCTAATATGATTCCTTTTAATTTTTTTTTTATCAAATAAATAATTGTGGAGATCCGATTACTTCTTTCCTGCTCTTTGAGATGGCCATTTATATCATGTATACAGCCCATCAATGGAGACTCAGTGCAGCTGGAAGGAGAAAACTATTTATTTGACTGCGTTTAAAAATGCAAGCAGAAAGTTGACAAGCATGGCTGCAGATATCATTAAACCAGCAACAGAAAAATGACTCAGGCTATCAAGCCTTTCCTTGGTATGATTAGAATCAGTACATTTAACTATATATTTATTGAAATATAGATAGTTAATGACATTTAGAGTAAATTTAAAATGTGTACATTCTATCAAACCATCCATCTCTCTCACTTACTCCGTCAGGGTCATGGTGGGGCCAGTGCCTATCTCCGGCAGTATATGGGCGAGAGGTGTGGTACATCCTGGACAGATCTCCACTCAGTTGTATGGCAACACAGAGTCACAGAAAATCACACAACCACACAAATATTCGAGCCAAAGGAATATTTAGAGAAGCCTATAAATCTAAAAGTCATGTTTTTTGACTGTTGGAGGAAGCCGGAGAGAACCCATGCATGCAAGGGGAGAACATGCAAATATCATGCAGAAATACCCAACTGGGAATCAAACCTGCAACCTTCTTGCGGCAAGGCCACAGCGCTACAAACTGGGCCACCGTTCAACCCTCTACCATATCAGTTATCCCTATTTTACTAACCCGTGTGATTCACAGATTTCAGTTTCAATTAAAGCAGCACAGACATTTTTATCTTAATATACTGTATATCCTCTAAGTCGCTCTGATGAAAAACTAAAGCCCCATGTACACTACCCTTAAAAACCGAGACGAGAACGGTCTGAGCACAGTAACCGAGATAACTGTTGAGTTTTAATGGAATGCCACTGAACTGGACCATGTCAGAAGCAACTAAACCGCACTAAATCTAGTACTAGCTCAACAGTAGGGCTCAGCAGGGTTTATTTGTTGTGCGGTTCATAACAAAGAGCGCATGAGCAGACTGCGTCATCTCCTATTTATAGTCAGCTGACTCATTTTGCGGAATATCCGTCGTGTACGACAATTCACAAATCTCTTCACCTGTTCACAACACAAACTTCATCGAGGCCTATTAACAATGACCCCACTGGGGGGGATCTCTAGGCTCTCATCCGGATCCACATCGGGAGTGACCAGTCACCGGTGGAGCCGATTGGCTGCCTGCCATGGCCTCATGTGACCTCAGCACACTCGTCTGCCTCTCTCTTGAGGGCGCAGCCATCCCTATGTCTGCCCTCCTTGTGTCCCCGCGATCTGGGGTGGGATCTAGAAAAAAAAAAAGAATTCTGTCCAGGATCCTTGTATTTTCTCTCTTCTTATGTACTCTTTCCTGTCTCTGTCTCTACAGCCAACTTAGCACTATTGTCGCTACATTTAGAGCCTTTTCAGACCTCTCTTGATTTGGTTGCAACACCTGAATAACCCCAGTATCTCATCCAAAAATGACCGACTTCATTTTAACTATTAAATTGTAAGTCCTTAGGTTGTACAAACCAATGTTTTCGGAAGAGATTTTGATTGTATTTTGTCTCTGGTTTAGATTAGTTTAAGATTGATAGAAGAGGACAACATGAAGATTAGAAGACTGATTGAAAGAAGATTGAATGAGAGCAGAGAAGGAAGAGAACGAAGAAAAATCTACTTAAAAAGAGTTAAACAGAGCAGGCAGAAATCAGAAGAGAGATAGAAGGAAAAGAAGATAGAGAGGGAAGAAGACAGAGAGGACTGAGTGACCAGATGGCACCAATAAACCCTATCCATTTTATTTATCTTAGGAAATACTAACAGTATAGAGAGAAACATTCCTGGATTTTACACTTGATTTATGTTGTTTACATATTAATAAATATTAGGGATGCACGATATTGGGATTTTGGCCGATATCTGATATGCCGATATTTTAAAACTCATGTATCCGATAACCGATATACGATACCCGATGTTAAAGCTGGACAAAATAAGTAGTCATTGAAAATAGCAGTTTTGTTATCCATTTCTGACACTTTGAAAAATAATATACTCAAATATATTTTTTCATATGCTGATATCAAATTGATTTTTAAAAATCGCGATATTATAGATCTAGTTTACTTTCAAAATCTCGTGAAATTTCATGCGTTCTGTTACAATGCTACACGTGATATTTTGCAAATTCTTGTTAGATTTTGTTAGTAAAATAGATGCGATACTGCGTCAATATATATCAACATATAAAAAATATGGCAACATTTCATTGTAATTTTAGGGGATTTAGGTAGCATAGCGATGACATATAGCAATATTTCATTAGTAAAGAGATTGATATGGTGTTTTTTTAAATGGCAATATATCAGCATATGAAGATATTGGGATATTTTTAATGTATCAATATTTTTTCCCTCGTCTTTAGAAGTTTTTAAGTCTGTAAAAGAGAAGTTTTTGAGGAAGAAGAAGTAGTAGTATTTTATTTTTTAGACTTTTTAGAAACTCAAAAGCTGATCAAATATCAGGTTAAATATCGGTGGGGTGGCCGATGTCCGATATTCAGTTTTAAGGCCGATACAGGCCGATACGATAGGGGGCCGATTATATCGTGCATCCCTAATAAATATGTAAACAATAGATGACAGCATCACTTTCCCAGTTTACTAATTTAAATTTGATGATATGTATGTATTTTATCTACCAGCTGAAAATATCCCCAGATTGGCCTTACTTTAGCCGTCAAGTTACCTCTTACCATTTGTTTTTAGAATCCAGCGAATAAATGTTTTTCACTCAATAACTGTTTTATAACTGTTTTCAATCAACCAATGTTCAAATATGTATGGTGCCTTCATGAATTCCTGAGGCAATGGTTTCAGATTCCTGTCACTGAGGGTGCAGATTCCACATATTTTAGATGTCTCTGCTTTAGCCCGTCTAGTGAGGCTGTGCAGCCAGTTAGAGGACACCAACCCTTGAGGATTTGAGTCTGACACCCCTGTCCTACGGTTTCCCTACTGACCCAGGGAGCATCTATCAGCACCTTAGACTCGCCTGCAGCTCTGTTTTCAGTGAAAAAAAGAAAGAGTCAACGCGAAGCAGACATGCTAAGATCTCACATGACTGCTGGAAAAAAAAAACTGAGAATCAGGAGATTCTGTTTCCACAGAATAATTCCATTTACATAGCCAGGGTTTTTTCATAGGAAAAGGTCAGCTGGCAGGGCAGCTCGCCAGGTGTTTGTGGAGCAGCAGACCAGTGCGGTGTGGTGAATGTAATTATGGCACTCTGGCAATCCGATAACCTGGCAGTCCGTCTTTCAACACAGTGAAAGTACACTGGCATATTAAATGTGGCTCAGCAAACACGGTTGTGAGCGCAGAATAGTCCCTCGCCGTGGACCACAGGCTACAGGAGGGAGGGATTTTAATGAGTATACCTTTAGCTCTCATTTTGAGCTGTTAAAAATGCCAGTCCACTATCCTGGAAAGGCTCCAATGGTGTCCAGCAGGGGAGTGACTGCTTCTGCAATCACCTCCACCATGCTTTTTTTTCCCTCATCTTTCTCAAGCAGCTAAGAAAAGCTCGTAGCCTGGCAATAACAGGGTAAAAGATTTTCCTTTTTTTTTTTTTTACTGTCTTCCTGAAGGCAGCACTTCTCCTCTGGCCGGTAAGCCACTGGTCTGAAAGGACGGCTAAAGTCTGGGGGGTTAGGCGTCTCTTGGGAGTGCTAAAGCCACAGATTACATGACAGATAGTAACATAATTGGCTATAGCCCTGCTCTGTGAGATGGATGTGAAACACATCTCACTGAAGGTATGAGGCTCAAGGAAGTTTGAGTCCCCACATGGGGAGGGAGGGCGGATCTTTAAAGGCAGTAGTGCTGATGTTTCAGACTGGTATTTAGAGATGCTTAGGAAAGTGGATTTGTAAGAAGAGAAAAGGACTGACAGCTGCATCTCATATTAGAGGAATGTCAAAAGGTAGGCTAATTAAAGCACTTAGAATAACTGAGGTTGAATCATTCAAATATTGTTAAATTATTTATAATTATTTATTGTTCACCTGATCAGGTCCAGTCCACATTAAAAAAAGTTAAACTTGCTACAATGAGAACATCATCCGAGCTATGAAGTATGGGGGTGGAAGCATCATGATGAGTGACTGTTTTGCTGCAAGAGGCACTACCGAAGATATAATAGAGCATAGGATTAGCAATGAGCAGGAATAATACGTGGAAAATATTGAATAAAGATCTGAAGAAATCCCTATTTAATATTGGGCACTAATAGTTCTTTCCAAAGCATAGCAGCAAATGGAAGCATAAAGACAACAAAGTCAATGTTTCTGAGTTTCTGTGCTATGAATGTGATGCAATGTTTCTTTATTTCTATTTTAAAGAAAAGCTCTTAAAGAAGCCAGTTGCTGAAAGTCTAAAAAAGTTAGATTTAAATTATAAACAGCTCTAAAGGGACATAATAAAATGTATAATTAAAAACATTGCTAGAATCTTGACTGATGGTTAGAGAAAACCGCTGGTCGCATTATGGACCCGCCTCTTTTGCTACGATTAGTTCAGTCTGCTTCAGAGAGGAATATTTAGCTAATAGTCTGGTTAAAATATCATACATAATCTAAAATAGGAAATGTTTGACTAACTGAACATTATTTAGAGAGAAAAAAAAAACATTAAGGGTATTTTAAACATCTGATAGGCCTGAAAAATTTCGCCAGAAAATAACGTGTGATTTTGTTTTTCACCCTATGACCTATGACCCTACGACTATGACCTTATTTAGATTTTTCATGGCTGTAACCACTAGCATGTAGATGTTTCACTACAGGGTTTCACGGATTTCATGACTTTCGAAACTTGATTTTCCAGAGTCCATTAATGCAGGAGTTTAATGTTCCTGTTAAATATAAAAGTTCGAAACACATTTATGGATCTCTGTGCAAGCTGCAACTCTCTTTCCTTCTGTGTGGCAGGAACACACTTTATGTGTTTACCGCCACCTCAAGTATATATATATATCAAAAACACATTAAATTATTAAAAAAATAACGAATAATCAATAAATTTATATATCATGCATCCCTAGTATGTACAATTTCAATTCCTTCCATCCATCTATCCAGAAAAATATGGATATGCTGCATTTTAAATATAGCATAGCATATTTTTTTCTTGTAAACCTTCTGGTAAACTTGGTGATATATTTAATTGCATGTTGCATATCCCAGTAAATCTGTTTCAACCTCAAATCAGATGTCTCAAAGCGACAGATCCGATGAGGTTTTACTAAAAGGTGGGACATGGGAGCAGCGGGAGAGAGGAAAATAAAAACATTGACTCCAAATGCTCTGAACAGAGTTAGCTGCACCCAACCTCTGTTACCTTTGGCTAAATTACATGAGCAGAAAGGGGAAAAAGGCTGAGATTATTGGTGGGGACTGTCCCCACCAATCCTTCACAAAGTTGCATTCGGTTGAAAAGGAAACACTGACATTTTATTTGTTCACTTCCATTGATTTTTTTTATCATTATTATGACTTTTGTCAGATTCAAGTTTCTGTGACCATTATGTGTCTTAGTTTGATGAAACATGAGATACCATCCACTTTGCTAAGCTAGAGGTCAAGAGGGAGGAATACCTATCAGTGCCCACTGTAACCTCCACAGGTCACCTACCTACCTGCATATCGTGGCTTTTCTCTGTCTGTGACTGGCTGGATGTGCTCTCTTCATACTCTGACATGGGAGCTGGCCCTGAGCTCATCTGCGTTGCTTTGTGTTTCCTGGACGGGGCCGCCTTTTATAGTTGCTTTTTGTATCTCTGCTTGAGCCTGGTTCTGCTGGGGGTTTCTTACTGTTAAAAGGCAGTTTTTCCTCTCCACTGTCGCAACAATCATGCTTAGTGTGAGGGATTGCATTCGAGTCAATGAGTCGATGCAATGAGTCCTTAGATAGAAAACTCTGAACCAATTTGTCTGTATGATCTGGTGAACTGCAAAGTGCCTTGAGATGACATGTGTTGTGAATTGCGCTATATAAATAAACCTAATTGAAATAAACATACACCCCAGAGGCCAAAAACCCTTAGATCCAAGCACTCCCCTTCCCTCCACATCTCAATATGAACAATTGCAGTAATGTCTCCCTAATCATATTTCAATTTTTATGCTCTGTTTTTGTGACGCATTTCTGCAAAAAATATTACATCAGTACAGTTTAAATACAGTTGCTGCTTTCTCTGCTTTAAAAAGCCATCAAACCATGTTCCGCATTTCATTTTGAATTTTATATGAAACCCCGTCCATATAAAACCACGGTATTTCTCCTGAAGGGTCTGACACCGTGAAAATCTCATACAGACACTAGTCTTTTGCCACACTTTACTTCTGATTTGTCATCCTAAATATAAGTTATATTCATCTACATGTTGTCTGAGGAGAGAAATTTACCACCAACGTCCATCCGAACAGATTTCCACATGCAGTTATATCTACATGGTTCCTTCTCATGTCTGGAGATCTTTAGACCTTATTAGGGAATGACCCCAACAGCTGAAGAGCTGACCGAGACCCTCTCCCTCCTCCCTGGACCTCTGCTGACATCGTGACTCAACTATAGCAAGGCTATTTAGACATCCAAGCTGTTTGGGGACGCAGAAATAGTCGGCTGATGGAGCCAGAAGAACAAAGCTCTCTCTGCGCTCATTTATTCCTGCCCCCCACCCCTCCATCTCACCTCTTTTTTCCCCCCCCTTCTTTCTCCCTGTAATTATACCTGCTCTGCCAAGCGTGGCTCGAGGCGTGGCCGGGTGAAAAATCACTTGTTAATATGAATGCGCAGAATAAATGATGAAGAGAAGGCTTCATCGCTGGCCGTCTCTGTGGAAACAGTGGGTTGAGAGCAGCCTGCACCTCTATGTCCCTCCTGGGAATAAGAGGTAAGGAGGCCTCGCTTTGGGGAATAAAGTGAGCCTGTAAAGTGAGGCCATACCTTTTTGAAATGTTCCTGCTACAATTAAAAATCCATAATGAGGGAACCAGGGTAACCATGTTAATATAACAACCCTCTGTCTTGGGATTATTTAACAGGTCGGATTAACCTGCCGAGCTGTAAAAGGGCAACAGGAGAGTGGAGACGACGAAAAGGCAATTCCCTCCCTCTCCAGGAGAAGCATCTATTACTGTGAAGCTGAGGTTGCAACGGCTGACGTCTTTGTAGGGAAGCCACAGAGCTTCACCAGTAGTTGAACCGACGGATGGGACAGAAAGCCCTTCTGTTCCTAATAATAGGAATGCAAAAGAAGGAATGTGGATCTTGGAGCTTTAGATCTGTAGCTACTTTATAAATGAAGAGATTTCCTTTGAATTCATTTCACTGTTTTATGAATAGAAACTACATGTGAAGTGCTTTGTTAGCATGACTAAAAAAGAAACTGTCCCAATTAGATAAACTGCTGGGAAAACATTAGAGGGAGATTTTTTTTTTTTTTTAAATGCATTAAAGTACTTTTCATAATTTACAAAATTGTACCTCGCCTTCGCTTTTTTTTTATTTTACCATTACGTGTATTTGTATTTTAATTGAATTATTTTTAGGCCTAATCAACAAGTTTATGGAAGTTACGTTGTCATGGCAACACATAGCCTCTGCACCGACAAATCTGTCCCCACGCAGAGGTTCTGCAACCGTTGTCGCACACCTCAAGGAAATCCTGACTACGCGTCGGACGGTCGTAAACCCGCACAGACCTCAAGCAGAAGTGCGCAGACAAAAAGCAGCTGTGATTGGTCCTTGGTATGCCTTTCCGGCTGACTGTGTGGTCGTCCTCGATTAGGTGCCGGGGCGCGCCATTTTTAAAAACCAAGGAACAACTACAATGGACAACTACGAGGAAAGGTTAATCGAGGAGGTTCGGAAGAACAACCACTTGGACGATGCCTCAGACAAATTATATAAAGATGCCAAGGTCTCTGCAAAAACGAAGTTCTCGTGACCATCCGCCCAAGTTCTCGCGAGTTCTCGAATAGGCTCCCCCTTGCGCTTTGGCAGGAAACTGCTGTGCGTCCCTAGAAATTCCAAACCGACGGTGCAGAAGTATACCAGCAAAACTGGTTCACGACCAGACCCAAGCCACATTTGATGTGTGCGGTTGCAGAAGTCTAATCGGCCCTTAACATGCTAATACATCGCTAGGAAATTGGTGTTAAGTGCTTCACACAAATAAACAATGTTTCTTTTTCTGAAAGAAAACCATATTCCCCCCAGACCAGTTTAAAAATCACCAGAGTTTTAAACAGATTTTTTTTAAATAAATTAAAAAAGTAAAATTGTTAAATGTTAAAGGTGGGGTATATGATCCTGGATAAACGGTTCCTGCCAGCTACATTTTTGAAAATACACACCTTCAGCCCACCCCACGAAACCACGCCTCCAAATTACATGAGCTTTGGCGCCTGCTGTCAGTCGAGAATGTTCGGATGTTCCCGAGAGCGAGAGCGAAACAGGCGAGAGACCTCAGCGAGTGCACGTGACTTCGGGATGAGGCGAGAACGTCGGTGTTTGTACCACATAAAGCGTATCTTACAAAATGTTTACAAGCATGGATTGGACAGGAATGCAGCGTCAAGGAGGATAATACTTTATAGTGCCATGATAGCAATCAATATTTCAGACGGAGCTAGTAAGCTAGAGAAACATGCTGGGACATTGCATGTAGTCGACATCTTTGACTTTCTCACAAATGTGGTAAATAAGAAGTAACCAAGTATTATCTCAACATATAAGAAAACATAACGTTGTCTTACCTATCGAGTAGAAACAAGGCCACCTTAGCATCCGTCTGTAGTCCCCTGTCTTCTTTCAGTTGACGCCAACGTTGGAAAGCTGTACCGATTACCACTCTCGTCCTGTTTCGTTCTTCTGTTGCTTTTATCCTAGCTGTTGCTTTTTCAAGCACAGTTTTACCTTTTCTTTTCGAACCCGTTGTTGTCGTCTTTTCTGCCATAGTCAATATTCTCTCTGGCTGTGTGAGATAAATCTGTGGAGTTGGGCTTGATAGCTAGCTAGCTAGCTCTCTAGTAGCATTTTGAAGTTCACGGTAGGGGTGGGGTCACGAGTCTGTGAACGCAAGAGGGGAGGGGTGGGGAGAGCTCAGAGCTGACGGTTGATGGGCGTGCCAGAAACCAATAGAAGTAGGGATGATAGTTACTTCTATTGGTTTGCTTTTCCCTTCCCTCTGACTAAGCCCTCTACACTGGACTAAAAAGATTTAGTTTTTTCCAAACATTCTATCTCAGTTGGCGCAATGGGCTCGTGAGGAGGGTTTTCAATCAGTATGGTAAAAACATGCTCCAGAAAACATCACATACCCCACCTTTAATTGGCATCTTGCTGTTTTTTTGTGTCGCTTGTTCAGTTTTATCGATGCTCATTTTAGTAAATCTGTTGGACGTAATTAGAAAATGACAGGTTTCTTTGGATCACATTGTCATTTTTATTTGACAACATTCAACTTAAAAATAAAAAAAAAACATTCAACCTATAGTTTGGTTGAAGTCAATGTGGTTATTAGACCTTATATGTGATATACCAGATGATTGGTACGTTAATCTGTCATGTTTTATAGGACTCAACAGGGCCATGGGAATAAGAACCAAAACATACAACACAAATTTTACATAATAATATTCAGTCTGATGGAATAGTAAGATTTGCGACTGTTTTTGCTCCATAATTCATTAAAAATAGATATAAAACCAAAATTAAACTGATACACCATTCATTAAGGTCAAATTCTCCAAACCTCCAATCTCATTTTTATTTTTTCCTATTAAGTTTGAGAGAACCACATTCTGTGATAAAGGTGGGTTAATTGTTGCAAAGTGTAGAAAAAGTGTAGAAAAATTAGTTTGGACTTAAATTAAAGATGTTAAATTAAAGAATTTAACACCAATTACACAATTTTAGAAGAAGTGGACAACAAGTGGCCCCCTTGTCTATAATTGGTCGTGGCCTCTGTTCTGACCCCTCTACTGAAGACATAGCACTAAAATACACTTTTTTATGATGATTCTCACCGGCACATTAACTGTAGTGACATGTCCCTTGAACCAGTTTCATGTCTTACTTTTACAGCTTTACTTTAAAAATTATTTAAAAAATGAAGCCATTTCACTTTAAGCTTGAACCAAGTTGAGATAGAATCTGTTTCCATTTGCTAGATCATGGGCCTGTAACCTGCAGCTCCTTAGCCTGCAGAGTTAATTCACTACGTGGTTCACACTCACCCATCCTGGTGCACGAATGCTAGCCCTTCCTTCCTTAAGTCGGAATCAGTGCTCTAAATCTTGGTCGACGTTTGTCCTCATCTTACTTCTTTTCTAGCTTGAATCTGAGAAATGTAATATTGAGAAGAAACCATTTCTCAGCTCTTTGATCTGGCAACAACTGAACTCATGTTTCTTCAACATACTGTTTCTATTGGTGCAAAATCATTTCACATCAACATCAGCATCAGAGCCAGAAGTGAATATTTATGTATTTTGGGCCAGTCAATATTTAAAAAGACTATTATTATAATACTTTTTTAAATTAAAATTAATACCTGTATTCTGAAGCACTATAGATGGTCTTGGATAAATTATCTTTAATTTGTTTGTTAAAAGTTGTAGCTATGACCTTTACAGATTAAATATAGCCATTTTTTGTTTGTAGTATATTTGATCTAGAAACAGCATTGTGTAAACCTATATTTTCTTTTTGATTTTTTATGGCACTAGTGGCTCATTTTTATGGACAGAAGGCAGACAGGAAAAGGGGTATGAGAAAGGGGGGGAAACCTGCAGCAAAAGACTACAAGTCGGATTTGAACCCAGGTCAACCGCGTCGAGGACCAAGGCCTTCATACATGGGTCGTCTGTGCTAACCACTATGCCACCGAAGAACACCCATGATTGTGTAAACCTACACCAAAAGCTCTATTATATCTCTGTGAGACAGCCTGTGCAAACCATGGAGTTTTGTGATGGCAGCAAATACAGATGTGGGTCCAAGCAGCCTAACATCCAGCGGTGGCCTGTGTGTGGCCAGATGTAAGAGACACCGCCAGTTTGTGACAACAGTTAATATATTCATGCCTTATGCAAAAAAAAAAAAGGCTGAGGAAGTTCACAGTCCTCCCACCCAACAAACATCATTAATTTGGTCTGCAAGACAGCAACATGCATGGCCCAACCTTCAAAGGAATATCACACATTAATTATTAATCCCCATCGCACTGGACAGCATGAAAGAACAGCCTCTGACAGTTGGGTAAAAACACTAATAAGAGACTCCCCCCCCCCACTCCATATCATGCAGGCTTGTTCCCCTAAAACAATGCGACATGAAAAGCCAAGCGGTTTGAGCTCATTTTATTATAACCACTCTGTTCCCCTCCAGAACCTCCAGTTCGGTTTCACCTTCATTTGCATCCGCCACAGAACACCACACACCTGTTTTCTTTTTTTTTTCCTTCACGTAACAAAGCAAATTGAATGTATTCGCCAGCATTTGATCACTTAAATCAGATATCAGGGAAACGTGCAAACTGGCAGAAGCGTGGATATTATACACATTATCCTGGAGGGAATTGCGGAAAGCAAATACCTATTTTTAATAGATTCTCCCAGCAGGAAGTAAATTGAGGGAGAGATAACAGCTGGCTACACTCATCTCTCATGCACATCCAGGTAGAAGCTCATTTAAATTCCTCCATAGCAGAGTTAGCTTCTCTGTTCAGGCTGAGAGTTTAGGCTGAAGCTGCAACTTGCTCATTAACAAAAAAAAAGAGAGAGAGATTACACCTAAAACTGTTACCGTCAAAATGAAAGTGTGGCACATTTTCCCTGTTGCTTAACATGTTGACAGTCTGTGGGGGTAAGATTCAGTGTTTGTCATGTGATTCATGCCTTTAGGAACACACTCTTTTCAGCCTGCTGACTTAAGGCTTCACTTCACACACAGACCAACAATCCAGCTTTTTTATTTAGCTAAATATCCTTACAGAAAAAGAGCAATCACATACGTCTACTATATCCAAACAGTACCTATATGCTATGTGCATTATAACCAGTCAAAAAAGGCATAGGTTGTACTGCATGTAACATGTTAACATACTTAAAAAAAAAAGAAATAAGTCAAGCAGTATGACATTTCTCCTCTACAGAGCCATATTGTAAAGGATGCAATTAACAGCTGGTATAATTGTTCATTTTTTAAAAGTTGAAGCACTCCATTCAGTTCTGTTTAGAGGTAAGTGAAAATACAATTTGCAGATATTTCTTTAAAAAAAACTGCTTTGATTCATCGTCCATGCAATGTAACAGAGAGCAAAACGCAGTTGGCCTGACAGCTGCCAAACGGTTGTGCTGGACATGCAGCAGAGTTAAACAGATGCACCGTCTGAACGGCATCGTTGAAGGTAAAAGAAGGAAGACTTATCATGCATAAAGTCATTCAATGCATCTTTTCCAAGTCCCTAAATTGTACCGCCCTCAAACGTCTGAGTTGATGCTTAGGTTGGCCAAACGCGGGTCAGAGTTGATCTCATACCGATAATGGTACCCCTCCATGTGGTCCCTGCAGGCGTCCCTGATGTTGTAAATCCATCGCTTGATGCCTTTTCTGTTCAAGTAGAGCACCAGCAGGAATATGACCCCGATCAAGGCCAGCACCAGTCCCAGGAACACGTAGGACGTCTCCAGGACCCCGTCCCTGTTGGAGCACTCCAGCTGAGACTGCTGCACCTGTAGAAGAGGCGTGTGCCTCATGGCCTCTGGGTCGAAGCATGTCAGGTTGTCAGAGTCCACCACCTGAGTGGAGTTCTTCAGCCACGCCACCAGGTCGTCAATGATGCAGTTGCATCTCCAGGGGTTACCAAGCAGCTGGATACGGAGGCTGCGATTGATGCTGAACTCCGCTAATGTGGCGGAGGGCAGAAACTTCAGGTTGTTGTCCCTCAGGTCGAGGTCACGCAGCGCAGGCAGGCTCCAGTTCTCGATGGTGTAGAGGAGGGTGTTACGGAGGCTGAGGGTGACCAGGCTGGACATGGCTGTGAAGGTGCCGTCCAGCCGGTGATGTTCCAGGTTGTTGTTGGATAGATCCAGGGTGGCGAGCTGGAGAAGGTTTGCCCGGGGGAAGAAGTCGAGCAGGGAACCATTGTGAAAAGACCTGCTGAGGTTTAGGAGCTTCAGTTTATTGTCATCAGGTAAAGCATGTTCGTCAAAGGTCAGGATTCGGTTGTTACTCAGATCAAGCCGCTCCAGGTTTGGCAAGTTCTGAAACGCACCTGCCTCCACAAGCTCCATCTCATTGTCACTCAAATAAAGATCTGTCAAGTTTTCCAGACGCATAGGGAAAGACGTCTGGTTAATTTGGGAGATTCTGTTTCCCGTGATGAACAGGGATTTAATATTGGCCGGTAGGGAATGAGGAATGGCGTTCAAGTCCAGGTTTTGGCATTTCACAGTTTCTTGGGAGCACAGGCAATTGTCCGGACAGCAGCGGCAGGACAGCGCGAGCGCGAGGAGGAGAAGTAGCCGCGTCATAACGCACCGGTGAGGTCTCCCCGGCTCCTGGCGCGGGCGCATGTTGGGGAGGCGCACAAATCAGTGTGCGCAGGAGGAAAAGCTGCCTCTCAACAAGTCACCGCCCCGTCTCTCAAAGTTTTTCAGCAAAGTTTCCTCCTTAATCCGATTTAAATCAGCTCCCAGGAACACCTCCATATAACTGATAGCAGGTAAAAAACAAAAAAAACAAAATGGGATTAAATACTCTACATTTTCACGAAACGCGCAAAAAGCTCCGATCTCCTCTTTTCTGAAACATCTGCTTTTCTCTTTTTAAAGCTGTGAGGGGATCATCCACGCTCAGTTTTGGGGAAAAACTGAATCAAACGCAGAATGAAAAAACGGTCCTACAAACTCACTGTGGCAGCAGGTTTCCAGACAAAGCCACCCTCCTCCCAGACAGAGATCCTCCTTCTCTCTGAGGCGCTCCTCCAGCCTTCTGACCGCCCAGCAGCAGCATTCAGAGCACTACATCACAGGGAGGGAGCGTACCATTACAGAACAACAGGAGGGGAGCAAAGGGACATTAATTCAACCCAGAATTAGTCATTTGAACAAGTTTTCCTCATAAAACATACAAGTTTTTACTTCTATCCTTTGTATAAAGCCATTTAGGTTAATAGGAAAAACAATAACAGCCACAAAAAAATAAAATAATCTAATTCACAACCATTGAGACTTTTGATTATTGCTATTCATATAAACTTTTTTTATATATAAATTAAATGAACTTAATACACTGAAAAAACTGCAGGGTTGTAACACCAGAGGCGTAGCTAGAACATTTTTATAAGGGGGGCCAGGCAATAACCAATGTACACTGAGGGGTGGCCGAAAGTGGATAGGCGCCAGAAACTTAATCTAAACTATTGCAAGAGGAAAATTAACAAGGACAACATCCATATTTTCTAAATAAAGACTAACTATACTTTCCTACAGCCTTCGGTACCAAATAGACGCATATATTTAAACATCTGTGCTTTCTAGATAAAAGGTATAGTGGATACAATTATTTCAGGTTTGAGTTCTGGGGCAAACAGCTTCCTTTGTCATTACTTACATACTTTTATCAACAATTATTCTACATAAAAGTGATATTTACAAGTTCTAATATAAACTGATTATTCATTTAAGTTTTTATTAAAATAGTTATTTATTTATGATTTCACTGATGACTCCTAGATGGCTTTCAGACTTTTTCTTTACCCCATGTAACACAAAATCTAGTTCTGAATAGAGCATGAATTATCATCTTTAATGTTAGTATATTGATGTGCATAATTAACCACATTTTATTTTTTGTTGTCAAGTAATTGTTAATATCACGAAAAATTTAATGTTTTGAATATTCCACTTGCGGAGTATTACTGCTGCCAAGTCTGCATTAGGGGGATAGAAGTAGGGATGGCCCAATGATTAGCTATGGGTGGCCATGGCCACCCCCTGGCCCCCCATCTAGCTCCACTCCTGGGTAACCGCGATTTGAATTTGAATTATTTCACAAGGACTGACTGGTTTGAATTGGCAGCCAGGGATGGATTAGGCCAACATTACCATGTTGAAAGTGGCAAAAGAAATACTTTTTTGTTGGCTTATTTTCCAAACAGTAGCCTGATTACTTAACACATAAATACTGCAAACCAAAAAGTTTAAAGTTATTAACTAGACTGAGTACAATTACTGCCAACTTAAACGTGTCAAGTTAGTTTACCCCAGTCTTGTTTTTATTTATTTATTTTTTATTATTATTTAGTTATTTACTCAAACAAGCCTCTATTAAATAACAATAAAGAACACCTTCAGTAAAACAAGGAAGTACTGGTGTAAAATATTATAAAAATAAGACTTCATTGTCTTACTAGTTGGCATAAATGTGGTTAGAGCTGCAACACCATGACGAAGACTGCTGTTAGATTTTAATGGTAGTATTAATGTCGAGAATTTTAACATTTTGACATAAAGCAACAAATCAGAAAAAAACTCAACTGCAGTATTTTGTTTTTTCATCAACTTCTGGACAAAACCATTGATTTTTGTAACAATGCTCTGCTGGATTATGCAGGATTATACCTCTGTGAAGAAAACAGCTGTGGATGGATTGGGGTTGGAATATCAAAGGAGGGCTCGCTCCTTAATATGTCAAATTTAGGAGTACCTTATGTAGTGTAACTCTACCTTTTTACCTCTGTCTGGCCCCTCTCATATTCTTAGCCCTGGGTCAATGGGACAACCATCAGAGTAATTCCATCACACCTGGATTGAGGTTGAAACTGATACCCTGGTCAGAGTCTGTCAGCCTTCATAGCTGACAAGATGTTTTCCAAGTGGATGTATAAACTTTTGACACTCACTTCTCTTGTTCACACTAAGGTTGATGTGCTCCAGAGTTTCATTTTTAGGAAATAAACCAATTTAATCCCAAAGTTTAAAAGTACACTCTTTAGGTAATGTTTTATGGTCAATATAGAAAATGATTCAAATAATCGGTAATGAATTTTTCTACAAACACTAAATAAAGTAGGATTTATCAGCTGTATCTTGAATTCAATAACGTTTTTTATGTGATAGCATAG
Organism: Cyprinodon brontotheroides; assembly: GCA_018398635.1. NCBI lineage: Eukaryota > Metazoa > Chordata > Actinopteri > Cyprinodontiformes > Cyprinodontidae > Cyprinodon > Cyprinodon brontotheroides. The sequence goes on from JAGKQL010000063.1 coordinate 8,103,765, forward strand.
ATTAAATAGAAAAAGATATGATTATATTAATAATAATTATATTAAAACTTTCTGAAGAAGCAAGAACAAGAAAAAATGGAGGTAAGACCTATATTCAAAGAAGTTTAACAATAGAATCTGAAGTTTCTTGACTTTTCCTACAGTATTTTGCAACCTATTTGCCAAAATGGAAGCATAAGGATATGTTTGTATTATTTTATGCTTTATTTTTTTGACAAATAATAAAAAAAATGTGCTTGTTATCTTTGTTTATTGCATAATTTGTGTTTATTAATTCCATGACATCCATGCAGAACTTCAGTGGGAGAGATTAGGGTGGCTCTTAGAGACCCTGACTTCTGATTGGCTGTTTCACACACCTCCACTAACAGACTAGAGAATAGAGTGCATGTCTGTTTATTTTTTTCCCCCTCTTTTAAACATACACACATAAATCAGGTCATCAACTTCACTAAGAAGAAGCTGCCATAGACGCCAAACAGGATCAACATCAGCCTCCCACACTATTAACCAACTGGTTCACAGTAGAAAGGCTGCATTCACAACTTGAGTTTCTTATCTAGACTAAAAAGGTCACATAGTACAGCTGTACACCACAATGCCTGTGAGGAAAATTTGAAACTGGACCTCTTTTATCTGACTTAATATTTCTGGATTTTTGGAGATCATTATCAATACTTAATTATTTGTGTTGGTCTTGCACACAAACTACCAAAGGAATAGACTACATGGATGTTTGGTTGTATAATGTGAAAAAAGGTTGAGGTGTGCGAGTAATCTTTCAAGGCGCTGTGTAATTATCTTCAGAGCACAAAAAACACACCATAAAGGGACGATTGAATGGTTTCTGGTTCATAAATAACTTAATATAGGAATGCAGTAAACATAATGGACAGATTGGTGAATGGTGGATCTTAAAGCGCTGACTCCTCCAGCCACATTTCAGGCCTCATGAATCTTCCTGAAATCAAAACCTCATAAGGTTGAAGTTATTTTTTTGAGCTTCATTTTTCTGGCGGGGAGCGTCTAAAATAAATAAATTACGCAGAATTAAAGGTAGACAATAAGCCTCTTAATCAGTTACCTTTTTTGAGCACTGGACAACTGTTAATAACAGTTTTATGCATAAACCAGAAAGCTAGCACATGACATTGACATATATATCGTGGAATATCAGTTTTGTTCCATCTCTTTTATGGAAAATATTTATTTTATGAGAGGCTGAATTATGTTTTTTGTATATGCTATTTCATATATAATGCAAATCTGTTTTGTTTAATAAATCCAAGAACCTTAATGTTAAGAATTTGTCATTACTGAAAGTAAATTTTAAAGATATTTTCTTTTACCATATTTAACCTCTAGAGAAAGGTCATGTCAAGTACCAGATGTAAGGGGAAAAAGAAAATTTAAACACGTTTAAATATTAAAGAATATTTAAACGTGTATTTAATTTTAGTTAATCCTAAAACGTGTCCACATTTACTGTAATAATTTCTCTTTTTCTTCTTTTTAGAATTTAAACCCGATTCCTCTTCTTCTTCAACTCCAAAGGGTTGTTCAAGATTAAGAAAAAAAAAATGTATGTGATGTCATCTAGCAACAGTGCCACTGACTTCACTGACGTGCCCCAAAAATAGACCAATCAGATATTAGCGTGTAGCCGCTTTAACCAATCAGAAGTCTCGATGTTAAGTGGGTTTTGTTACCTAACCTGCAGGATTTAGCCCTGTCAAAATCTGCCACAGATGAAGAGCCGTTAAAGTTCCCTATTTATTAGTTATGGCACACAGAATGTACGTCGCTAGAGCTACTTTCTTAGTCTCTTCCTTTTTCTTCATCTAGCGGAAGGTAAGATAATACGATGATTTAAATCAATGTATTTTAGCCCAATAGCATCAGGCTAGCTAGCAATATTCAGTTAAGTCAACCTAACACAGCGATGTTACTAAATGGAGGTATTACAAAAACAGCAGTTCCGACACTTAGATGGGAGTCCTGCTTTTTCTTAAACGATTGTCTAATTTGCTTCTGCATGTTAAATTGGACAACATTCTGAGCTATCTGAGCAACATATGCTAGAAGCTATTAGCTTGCGCTATGAGTGGACAGCTATTTTGAGTTTTTCATATATTTTTCATATTTTTTTTTTCAATAAATGTCTTTAAATATTCATTTCCTTAACGCGGAATAAAGTATTGACGCAATTAAAAGTTTGGAGGACACTGAAAATCTTGAAGTTAATGTTAGCCGGCTAATTTAGCCTGTTACATAATGCAGGAGTTCTGCTAGCATTGGTGCCCATCATACGTGTACACTCAGTAGATGTGAGCTTTTAAAGTCCAAGTTGTGATTACCTGAGTCATTTTGACATCTTTGCTACCATAACGTCCTGGCACCTCATTCCTCCTGTGTTATTACTCTAAATGCACCCTGGGAATACTTACGTGTGTATAGGAGGGTGTTAAAGCAGCATTGCTGCAGAAATTGTTTCCATTCACACAAGTTCTCAGTGTTTGTTGCATTTTATTTCTAATGTTGTTGTTGTTCTCCTTAGGTTCACCCTACAATTATGGAGATTTAAAAACGAAATCGTGAGTTTTGGGGGGAAAGGTGGCCTTTCCCCTCAAGTTGGATGGTTGGGCTGCTGGAAGAGAAGGTCAGGGTTTTTTAAATTGTTGCCTTTTGTAAATGATTGAATAGAAAGATATTTTTGCAAACCTTGAGATGCACTATTTTGTATGAAAAGCCTGTTAAGTTTTTCTATTGTTTGAATTCATGATGCCATTATATGCTGCGAGCAGCTTAGTCTGTGTTCAGAGCTTGGTCGAAATGGTGGATTGAAGCGAGTCACGAAAAGGCTCTGGGGTCGCTAGGGTGCAGTGGAACCTCAACACAAGCACAATTCTAGCACTCCATCCCACCTCTACCTTTTTTTCTTGGTACTTTCTTTGGAGAGTTTTTTTGTTTTTTTTTTGTCCTGCAAAATTGAAATTGCAGTGTTATTATTTTGTTACAACACATCCACACGTTTTTGAGATTGTTTACAATTGTGGGTGTCAGAGAGACTCTGAGACGGAAGTACAGGAAACTCCAGTGAAGATTGTGAAGCGGTCAGGATGAGCCTGGCATCTCCAGACTGCACCCCAAAATGCCGGTCCCAGCAGCACGCAGACCAGGTGGTTGCGGCGCTAACTAGTGGATCTGAAGGGAAGCTCCGTGCTTTCCTGACTTCTCACTGCCACAATGCAACCAGTTTGCGTGATGCCCATGGTCGCACAGCCCTTCACCTGGCGGCTTCGCTGGGAAAGAAGGCTCTGCTGGAGTGGCTGCTGGAAAGTAAAGGGGCTGATCTGATGTTGAAGGATAAAGAATCTGGCTGGAATGCCCTGCACCGCAGTGCCTTCTATGGACAGATCCACTGTCTCATATCATTAGTTAAGGTATGTGTTCATGGATCCTTTTTTTTTTTTTTTTTTTCTGCCTGTTTAACTTTATTAATGTTAGCAGGGATGTACCAATTCCAGAGATTGAGGAATGGATACCAAAGATAGGGGATCTGGAGTCAAACAATCATCTCTATTTAATGTATTTGTTCTTCCTAGCCCCTGAACCAGTTGAGTCAAATCTGGTTTAACCTGTGCAGATTGGACTTACCTGGTTCAGTGGCTGGGCAGAACAACTACGTGACATAGAGATGACTTGTTGACTCCAGATCCCCCATCTCTGATGAATACCGTACAAACATATCTATAGCTCACATTTGGTGCCAGTCTCACTCTTCCAAACATTGTTTGTGAAGAAAGAAATAAAAAGCATGTATGAGTTTTCCCTTTTTCTTATTTCTATGCTGCTTTTTACTGATTTAACACATCATATCCCAATGAAATACTTTGGTTAATTGGTGGTAAATAAATTGTTAAATTGTTAAATGAGAACATGAACCACTGCAAAATCCAGAAAATAATTTTAATGCAAAAAAAAACGTTTTTGTGGACTGATTTCTCCAAAAGTGAACAGGGTCATTAGTTAATGTTTTTTTTGTTGTTATTGTGCAGCATGGTGGGCTTTTGTCCACCCAGGACAAGGAAGGACTGTCTGTCCTGGACCTGACCATGAAAGACAGACCGGCACATGTTGTCTTCAAAAACACTGGTAAGATCTGAAAATGTTCATCACTTCTGCCTCACCCAGTTTTCTTTTTCGGGCATGAAAATCTGCTTTATTTGTAAATTAACATAAAAAATGAAGCGTATGTGTACATCTAATACACACATTAGACTTTATAATAATATACTAATAATAATAATTAGTAAAACCCACCTTTTGAGACAGCGTTGAAACTGTTAGTGTGACAAGATTTCTTTTTAACGCAGACCCAACAGAAGTTTACATGTGGGGAAGCAATACTAATTTTAGTCTGGGCCATGGCAACCAGGAGAGCAGGCAGCACCCTGAGCTTGTGGATGTATTCGCCAGGACTGGAGTTTACATCAAGCAGGTAAGAAGCACTCGATCTGGTTGTGCCATCCTTGAGGGGAGATGGACTAATCATTTCCTCCAGAATGCACTGGAAGTGCCTTCTATTGCACCTCATTTATCAACACATTGCCAACATATGTTACATCAGTGTTAGAAAAAAAGTGCACTTGTGCCAAAGAGATAAGTTAATTGAGGCAAAGCAGCCACTCCCGTCTCGTGAGCCCTGCATTACACAACCTTCTCCTCAGGGCTCATCCGTGTGTTTTCTCCCTCAGGATTGACTCATTCTGGCATTTTCTTTTGAATTTCCAACCAATGTAGGATAAAGGATTCAGTTTTTCAAGGTTTTAATTTTGTTCTGTTTGTTTAGACTCTTAGTAAACCTGATGAATTGGTTCTATCTAGATAAAAATGTTTTTCAATGTGTTGTTGTGGTCTCCTCTAGCCTGATCTTATTTTATGAAATGTTAGGTTTGGCTCGCATTGTAATCAGCACCTCTGCTGTCCAGGCTGCAGTTTAAATGACACTTTAAATGGCTAAAAGGTGCTGAGCCTGCATTTGTCTGTGCTCAGAACTTAAAACTTTTGGGAAAATAAATTTGAGGTTTGAGAAAAGTTGAGTTTGAATAATCTATTCCCTTTTTTTCTCTAAATTACAAAATGGCAGATTTTGAGTTGAATATATTCAGCCTAAAGAAATCCTTTGATTTGTTTCAGCAGATATTTCTCCTAATAACAGAAGGGCAGTGTATCCCAGACCAAGTGAAAGGCTCAAATTCGTGAGGGCGTCACTAAACCTTGGATTTCTACCGCTTCTAGCTCAGCCTCTTGACTCTTCTTGCTGCCGTTTGTTTCAGTCACTGAATTCTCTCATCTGCTTTGAAGCCTCTAAGCTGCTCAAGCGTGTGCAGAAAATGTAGCGAAAGCCAGTGACCGATGCCGAATCGAAACAATTGGAATAGGGAAAGAAACATGAAAGAGTGGCTGAAACTGCCTCGCTTTATTTTTGTTTGTTTTTGCATCCAAATATTTTCAGAACTTTCATTCTTCATTGTGTTTAGTACACCGAGTAAAGAGAAGGTTTATTTCCCGCTTATTTTATGTCAATTACTGTGGAGAGAGTAAATTATGGCCAGCACTAGAAATGCGAATATCCCTACGCTTCATTGGCACCGCTGCAGGAGGCAACATTTTAAAATAAATTGAAACAGGGAAATAGTTTTTTAATGCAAAATCGATCTAAAAATAAGTCAAGATTTCCTAGATAAACTGTATTTGCCCTTAGTTTTAAGTATATAAATAAGACGATTTGCCAATGGAATGAGTATTTTTAACCTTAAAATAAGATAATTAGTATAATATGCACTTGAAATAAGACAATGCAATTTTTTTTATTTTAAATGTAAATTGTTCTATTGGCAAAGCTTCTCACTTAACTCCTCAAATCAACAACAAATGCACTTATTTTAAGAAAAAAATGACTTATTTCGATTTTTTTTCCAGTACACATAAAAAAAAGATGTGAAACTATAAAAAACACCCAAAAAACGTCTCAGATTTTCTATTCTTTTAGCCATTGCAGATTACCATTTAGAATAGATATAACCTTTATTTTTTTCAGTAGCTTGCTTCTTAAGAAGCAATTAACTAGGTTCTATTATGTCATGAATTGTTCTTTCTGTACCTGATAAATAACCTTTTCTCATATTCTTTCAGTAGAAACTTTTTTGTGCAAGTTGTTTTTCTCTGTTTTTTTTTTCCAACCTGCAAAGTTCATTCGCGATTCGCGAATATCCCTACGCTTCATTGGCACCGCTGCAGGAGGCAACATTTTAAAATAAATTAAAACAGGGAAATTGCTTTTTACTGCAAAAACGATCTAAAAATAAGTCAAGATTTCTTAGATAAACTGTATTTACCCTTAGTTTAAGTAGGTAAATAAGACGATTAGCCATTGGAATGAGTATTTTTAACCTTAAAATAAGATAATTAGTATAATATGCACTTGAAATAAGACAATGCAATTGTTTTTTTTTTTTCTATTTTTATTTTCACGAAAAAAAAAGATGTGAAACTAAAAATAAAAAAAAAACAAAAAAAACTTCTCAGATTTTCTATTCTTTTAGCCATTGCAGATTACCATTTAGAATAGATATAACCTTTATTTTTCTTCAGTAGCTTGCTGCTTTAGAAACAATTAACTAGGTTATATTATGTCATGAATTGTTCTTTCTGCACCTGATAAATAATCTTTTCTCATATTCTTTCAGTAGAAAGTTTTTTGTGCAAGTTGTTTTTCTCTGTTTTTTTTTTTTTTTTCCAACCTGCAAAGTTCATTTCATAATATCGCTGTTGGTCGGGTAGATCCGGTATCATGACCACACAATGACCTGGCGACACTGAGTGTAGGCTTTGTCTCCCCATCCTAATCCAGCAGGTGCTAGAGGTTAAATATTAATTCCACAATGACATGCTTTTAATTAAATGAGCTCCACTGTTGTGGGTGCATGTGTGTGAATTTCCACATCAATGAGATTCTTCAGGAAACATGTCTGCGCTCTGTTGAAGGCTTGAGGGCGCAATGTATTAATAATGATGTTTGCTTTTCCACTTGTGCCCTGGCCTTTTATTGGCGCAGTGTTTTAATGTCGCTACAAGAGAGCTTGGCAGGAGATTCATCACAGCCTTAGCTCTGAGGTCAAAGTTCTATACTTGTTGTTAAAACTCACATAGAATTAGGATTTTCCATCTGGCCCTTTTTTCCCTGTAGGTGGTGCTGTGTAAGTTCCACTCTGTGTTCCTGTCCCAGAAAGGTCAGGTGTTTACCTGTGGACATGGACAAGGAGGAAGACTTGGTCACGGAGATGAACAGACCTACCTGGTGAGGTTCTTTCTTTTCTTTGCCTCATTTTGCTGTGTCATATTTTCCCTTCCACTGCTTAACTCTCAATGACTCAGCAGTGAGTCACATAAAAGCGTCAGCAGCAACCAAAAGAGGCCGACACTCGTCCCCTGCCTGACTTCTAGGCACATAAGGAGGGTGAAGATATAGATTTTTATGAAATTTAAGATTCCTTAAAGGCAGACTGTAGATAAAGTATTGCCTCTCATTTACACCCTTTAATATCAAGTATAAAAGGACCTGAAGCAACGGACTAAACAAATTAGGAATGAAGAACTGATGTGAAGCTGCAGTTGTTATGGGATTGTATGTTTTAAACATAAGGAACTGGGGCTGATTCTTCAGCTGGAAGGAAAGGAGACATTTTTGTGCATTTCTGTCCCCCCCTCACCCATCTGACCATCTTAAATAAAGTCCACTGCAGTCATTTACCTTTAATCGTCCTCTTAAAAGTGAATGGATTCCAGCCAAGTGTAATTTAACCCATGTATAATTGCAGCTGTTCTGGGAAGGCCTCAGATGTTTGTTAGAATAAAAGAATCCATTTTATTTGTCTCTCTGTGGTGAAGCTAAAAAAAGAGCATGATCATCAAGCTTAAGCAACTCTACAGTCAGTATGTGTAGAGGTTTAAAACAAGAGTTATACTTTCAAATTTCCAAATTTTGAATATTCGGCCTGCAGAGATTATTCTTTTACTAAAGGATGGAATGAGGAAGGTTGATGATGAAAGCAATTAGAAGCCAGTTATTTTTAGTTGCCTATAAGGCCTTAAAGAAACACAGATAAGAGGAAGGTGCTCTGGTCTGATGAGGCGGCGGCAGCATCATGCTGTGGAAACACTTATTTTTAAGTAAGGAAATTACATCGTTATCATGCCTCTTCTGGGCTAAATGAGGGGATTGAGTCTTTCAATACAGGTGTGTTAGAGAAGAGATGCGTCTAAAAGTTACAGGATTGGAGCTCTTGAAGATTGGACTTGAGCACCCCTGGGTTAGGGGATTTATAAGGTGCATTTGTGTTGGACTGGTCTATTCAAAGACTGAAGCCCAGCTTAAAATCTGTGGAAAGATGTAGTGAATGCTTTCCATCTGGTCTGGCTGCGTTCTAGCTGTTTCTGGATATGCAGAGGATGGAGGTTTCCCAAAAAGAATCAGACCGTTTCTCATGAGTGCACTTGTGCATTCTTATTTGCTCCTGAAACGTCATCACCCTCAGCCCTAGTACTGTTCCAATTTATGCTTTTTCCCTTTATTTTACACTTTACTATGTGTCGGTTCAAATCCCTATAAAATAATTAACATTTTAATGAGTTTGAATATTTGTGAAGGGATTCTGTATGTGAACTTATGCCAAGTTTGGAAGAAAAACAATTTAAATTTTTTTTTTTTTCATCTTCCTGTGCTAGGTTCCTCGGATGGTGGAGGGTCTGATGTCCCACCACTGCTCCCAGGTGGCAGCAGCTAAAGACCACACAGTGGTGCTGACGGAGGAAGGCTACGTTTATACGTTTGGTCTCAACACCTTCCACCAGCTGGGCCTGACTCCTCCTCCTGCCTCAGCAAATGCTCCCAAACAGGTGGGGAGGTTCCTGGGCTTCCATTAGAATATATAAAAAAAATATAAAAATGGGATCAGTTATTTTATTTTTTTTTAATGAATCACATCATCATACATCTCCTGTTTTGAATCAGGTGTTCTCCAAAATGCTGAAAGGTAGAGCAGTGATTGGAGTAGCTGCAGGGAGGTTCCACACAGTGCTGTGGACCAGAGAGGCGGTGTATACAGTGGGACTGAATGGAGGGCAGCTGGGTAAGGCTCCGTAAAACCACTGAAACAAGGGAGGAGAACAACCGCCTCGAGTTTCAGATGCACAATGTTACTGAACCGCCTGGTTCAGCTGGAGGAAGATGAGAGTTTTAGCTTGTTAAAGCATCAAAATTCATACGGACTATTGCTCTGTTCAAAAACCTAGGACGCGTCCTTAGAAGGCCGGATTCGAAGGGCGATTACGTCATAGCGCGGCGCCGAGGTCTGGTTCGGATTCCAAGACTCCTCGTTATGCGGCCTTAAAATATAATCCGTCTTTTCCCTGATTTGAAGGATACAGGTCCATGATGTATCCTCGGTATCCTTAAGGTTTCCCAGGATTCATTGCGAGACCAAGCAATCCGTGATCAGAGGAAAAGATTACTTGGCGCCGAACAGTGGTGAAAAATTGGAAGTTCAGTTTAATATGATACATGTTCCTTCTGAGATTAATGAAAATAGTTGTTTTAATGGTTATTGAGTCAGATATGTGGCGGTAATGTTTGATTTATCTAAAGGTTTTAATCTGTTACTGTGTAAATGGGTTTTGGCTATAATTTAAGGACAGATTCTATATAGATCTGCAGAGTGGGGACTATAAATCTGATAGGATTTTTATGTTTTTATTGCTGTTTTGCACAATATGCTTAACTAAGTATTTTTGTTGTTGAATATTAGAGATTTTGCAGATATATTTTTTATACATACATTGTTTAGATTTACCTATATATTTCTATCCCTTTTATGGAATAGAATAGAAAATCCCTTTATTGTCCCACAATGGGCAAATTTACAGCAGCAGAAAGATTATTGAAAATGGTCACACAAATTTGGACCTTAGAAAAATGTATAAGAATAACATAATAGTGAAGAGTAAAAACAATAAAATACTGTAAAGTGTTTTAACAATATAGAACTGGAGAATTAATAACCAATATGCAGCTATGGACAATTTTTACAGTAATGGATATTTGAAAATAGCAGCAACATCAGAGATATGCAGAATAACAGCAGCAGGTTATTTAACTGACTAAGGTTTCTATCATTACATATGATTTTATTTGTTCCTGCTCCCGGTGGTTGGAACCTTTATTCCACTCTGGATTCTTGTTAATGTAGTCTTTGTTCACTTTACAATAAAAAAGAAATTAATAAACAAACAGTTTTGAAAACTTCGGTATTCATTCCTTTCCTGCTTTGTGTGTCAACTTTCACGGTTGCTAAACAGCAGAGCTTCTTACGGTAAAACCCGGCCGAAGGGTAGACCTGTTTAAATTCACAGCCAAAACTCTTCCGGTCTCCTTATTTTCAAGGACTTGGAAGGATCCAGTCTAGGTAGACCGCGTTCTTGGAGGACACGTCCTAGGTTTTCGAACAGAGCCTATAATGTTATGCAAATAATCTTCAGCTGATCTTTTTTTTTTAGCTTTTTGAGCTTTTGTTCAGTGTATTTATTTCAGCCCTGGAGAAGAACATGACATGTTAACTATAAGGATAGGTGGAATGCTTCACTCCTCTGTGTTTTATCTTCAGGTTATTTGCTCGACCCAAATGGGGAGAAATGTGTGACAACGCCTCGCCAGGTGTCGGCTCTGCACCACAAGGATGTTGGCATCGCCATGGCAGCAGCTAGTGATGGAGCCACAGTGGTTGTGACTGAAAAAGGGGATGTTTATCTGCTGACTGATTACCAGTGCAAGAAAATGGCTTCAAGGTGATTAAAAGGGGTTGGAAGCAACGTTTTGATAGGGAGCAGTTTAACGTTAACATCCTAGACATGGAGCTGCAGGATATGGCTTCATAATGGTGGATTTTTGTTGTTTAGACAAGATATTATTACATTTATTATTTGTTTCCTGATTGTTTTATAAGAACAAATGACAGAAATTACCAGTGAGAATATTCCGGTTAATTATCTGTCTTCGGGGGGGTTAATGTAACGATACCATGTCCACATGAAGCTGGGTTCTGGAAGAATCCAACAGAATCTTTGGTCCGATAGAGGGACCTGTCTGCATGAGCACGAAGCGTTAGTGAAGCCCTTCCTAGTTGGATTGGAATAATTCAATAAAGTTAATTTGTCACCCAGCCTTCGATAGAAAACAAAAAAAAAAAAAAAAATCTTAAAAAACTCTAAATGGTCTTCTTTTTTTCTCTTTTCAGACAGTTGAACATCAAAAAGGTCCTGGTCAGTGGTGGCAGTTTGGATCATCGGGTGCTTCCCCAGATCCTGAATGACTGCGGCGGGGAAACGATTGCCATCTTAGCGCTGGATGAAGCAGGAAGGGTAAGTTAAACATTTAATCCTTATGATGCATAAACCCAGAAAAACCCGAAGCTGCAAACAAAATGGATCCAAGTTATATTTTCATCCCTGCCTCACTTTTACTGTTATCCAACCCTGTGTATACAGCTAACAGGAAGAGGTCATTCCCTATAGTGTTTTCTAGATGACTAAGAGTTGTGTAACTCTCCGTACGGCGTTCATGTCTCCATCAGGTGTTCTGCTGGCGTTCCTCTGGCAGCTCGGTGAGGCAGTGCAGGTGGGCGTATCCGCGTCAGGTTTTTATGTCAGACATCGCTCTCAGCAAAAACGGCTTGATGTTTGTGACTCCTGATGGGGAAGGCTTCAGCGGTGTTTGGGCCGGGGAGTATAGGAAGTACGGAGAGAAAAAAGGTGAGGAATAACCCGCCTGTTCCTTCCCATTAAATTTAAAATCCACTGAAGAGGTTTTATCATTGCATTTAAGTTATTTGTTCTTTTGATTGCTGTTGGGGTAAAGATGCACCTGTTGGAGAGTTCATGTTTCTAACCTGCTGATGTTTTTTTTTATTATTTTGTTTTCATTAAGCATCAACAAAAACTTTCTGGGGATAGATAAAAAAAATGAATAAAGAAGCCATGATAATGGAAGTAAAGCAGTTTACTCAGTTTAAACTTAAATCTGCCTTTTTCTGTATAACTAGAAAATCTACAGAATTTAACATGATATAAGCAGAATGATCCACACAGATAAAGCATAACCAGCCTTAAAATGTAGGACTTTACTTTATCTTAATTTAAATCCTCCTTTTCTTTTCCTTCAAAGATCCTCTGAAAATATATAAAACTGGTGTCAATAAGAACAGACTCAATATTTAGAGTTAAGAGAAGTGGCATAAATGAGTGAAGGTATCCTTTGAGAATGTCAGTCAAAGAGTTTTATTTGTAACCTAGTTTCTGGTTCCTCAGAGATGAGCGTGGAGGTTTGCGGTCCTTCGGATGCCGGCACCATGTACGAGCGAATCCGCCTAGAGAAGCTCCCTTTTGTCCACAGAGCGGTCAGCATCACCATGGACTCCAAAGGGCTGAACTTTGGCGTGCTTCAAGCTGACCCCAAAACCAGGTGCGGGACCAGCTTTAGAAGCATCATTCAGATTAAAATCTAAATGCTGCACATTTCTGGGAATTCTGTGACAGATTTGGGAATAATCTTCTAAAGAATATTGGATTTCTACTAGAAAGAATGTAATGAATGCGTTCAGCTGTTGTATCGGTCAGAGGCGGCTACTTGGACAAGTCGTTTAGAAATGAAAGGACTTCATGTTCTTATTTTTTTAACTCGCTAATTTCCTTTAGTTTCAGATTTAAAATAAGACGTCAAATTAAATAATTATCTTTTAAAAAAACCTGCAGAAATTTCCACTGGTATAATTTAAAAAAAAATTAATTATTCCACTGTTTTGATATCCGTTCCTTTTTTATAATTGATCCTCTAATTGACAAATAATAGAGCATTTTCTAAAGCCGTTCCCTTCGTCTTTTTATTGTCTATTATTACTTTTCCCCAAATGTCTTGATTTAATGGACTTGCTCAAATGGAAAGAAAAATCATTTCCTATCTAAAACTGGGTAATTTTAAAAAACAAAAACAAAAAAGTGAAGGACAAAAAAAAAAGTCTTTAGAAAAATGAGTTTTTATGTTGGTTTAAAAACCAATTAATCATTAAATTTAACAGATTAAATAGTCTACATGGTTTTTATTAATTTTGTTTAGATTTTTTACATTTCTGGATAGATAATCTCATAAGAGCAAAGTTCTAAATAAATTGGCTTTGATATTAAAATGAGAAAAGTGATTAAATTTATAAGTATTGGATCCAGAAAAAAAAACATGTTTTGGATCTTTGTAGATGGAACAGATGAGGATGTGTGAAGTCTAATCTATACCAATGGGATTGTCATAAAATTTCTCACCGTTAAGTACGCCACCTAGGGGTGGAAACTTAGACCTTTTTTTCTCAATGCAGTTGATTTAAAAATAAATAAATAAAACAAAAAACAATAAAAGTGTGTGTGTGTGTGTGTGTGTGTGTGTGTGTGTGTGTGTGTGTGTGTGTGTGTGTATATACATGTCACAATAAGAGTCATGATATATGAACTTATTAAAAGCTGCAAATATCTGTCTTTTTGGGTTCCTCTAGTTTTTGGAAAAAACAAAAAAAATGGCTGAAATCCTAGTTTTGATTAAAGATTATTAGTGATTTCACCATATAAAGGACCACTTTACATTCTTGAACTTTATATGCTGCAGTATAGCGCTGCAACTAACATTATTTTGCAAATTGATTAATCTGTCAATACTTTTTTTGATTAATCGATTAATAATGGGATTGCCAAAGGTTCCTTTAAGAAGATTTTTTTACAATATTAAACCAGGTGAAACTAAAAACTTGTCTTATTAAGG
>JAGKQL010000063.1:8131248-8160508 GCA_018398635.1 Cyprinodon brontotheroides
AGTAGAAAATGAAGGCTAATCATGTTTTGGGTGTACTATTCCTTTAAGCCTGAAACGGAGTAAAACATTCAGAGTCTTCTGGTCTGTTCTGCTGATTTCCACTTGAAGGCATAATTTGGGGGCATACTTATTGTGCCGTCATCATGGTTTCCTTTTTTGTTTGCTCATTTCACAGTATCATGTTTCTCTCTTATATTATGGCCTTTTACTTTATCTAAGGTAACCTTTAGATGCAAATAAAAGCGATCATGTTTGCAAACTTTATCATTACTTTTAAAGATGAGAAACTAAAATTAACATAAATATGTTTGATTAGTTTTTACAAGAAGAGGAATTAAGAATTTAATGTTTTTGTTTAATCTTACTGGTTAAGTGGTTATCTCAAAGTTCTGGGTTTCTCTGCGTTTATCTGCTGGGGTGCTTGAATACTCTGATGTGGACAACTTAGAGTGACCCGATGCAGCTGGATTGACCTGCCTGCAGAGACCGAGTCACTCTGACCTTTACTGCCTCTCTTGACAGCTGGACAAACACTGTATTCACACACAGTATCCCGGCCTGTGGAAGCGATGCTCTGTTCTGCAAAGTATGCAGCTATCTCTGATTATGGTTTATTACAGGATTTATCCAACTTCCTCCTGTAATGTAACCAGCAGATGTGTGGATATTAAACGGCTGCAGGATGCGGTGATGTGAAGGAGTTTAAATCAGGAATGATAAGGCCATTCAGGAGACAGACGCATTAAAGCCTCTGTCAGGAAATTCTGGAGCGTCTTTCCCGAGTCGGAATTATGAAAGAAGCCTCTAATCTTTGATTTGATAGAATGTCGGACATTTTTTCCGTCTTATGTCTTCAGCGAGTATTTCCAGAGGAAACTGCTGGCCGTATCGTTACACTGGCCTGGTTCCAGGATCCATATGAACTGAATGCTTTTAGACACGTTTATAGTTCTTGGCAAAAGTTTTCATACCGCTTAAAGTTTTTAACATTATTGTGACTTTAGAGCCGTTAATGGATTTTATTTGGATGTTTCATGAATAGGCAACGCAAATTAGTGACCATTCACCTGGAATCCAATATTTAATATGGATTTAATATTGGTTTTCAGCTGGCCTTCAGCCGGGCCCTTCTAACAAACGGAAACTCATTTAGTTGTGCCTTCCTGGAAGGGGAACCTCTACCCCATTTATCTTCCGTTCTAACCATGCCTCCCCGCAGTATGATGCTCCCACCACCATGGCTCATTGTGGAGGTGGCGTTCTGAACAATGCAGTGTTCGTTTCGGCAGCGAGACGAGCTTACCTGGGGTCCGTTTCACGAAGCAGGTTTACCGAAAACACATCAAATCGGTGCTTCACTAATAGTGGCTTTTCCTATTTAAGCTTTTCCTATTTGCTTAGCTTTTTGTGGACCTGGTTAAAACTGATTTAACTAATCGATAACAGCCGCTTTGGAATCGAACACTCAGACTTCCCGACTTTTTGGCTAGATCAATTTAGAGTTGAGGATTTTAATCTGAATTTGTTACTCCTGCTTCATGAAATGTCCCCTGAGCTCTTTCCACAGCAACATGATTATTAAACATGAAAACAGTGTCTTCAGTAAGAGATCTCTCAGATCCGGTAAAAGATGGACCGCTACAGATTATACTTCCTATCAACACCTACAGCAATTTGTTAAATAAAAAAAAAAAAAGCCAAGGAATTAAATATCCCATACAGCGACATGTGGTTCTCTCTGTTCCCCTTTATTGTTCATGTTAAAATAAAATGTACTTCCTCATCCTGATTTAAGAATAAATTTTTTTTTTGAAAAGGTTTGAAGCCCTTAACTGTAGGAGAACTAGCTGTAGCCATTAGCTGGTCTGGAGCATCCAGCCCTCCTGTTCCTTCTGTTCCTCAGAGGGAACATGAAGCACATCTCTTTATAGAGAGAATGTTTATAGAAAAGTGTGAGACGTTCGGCTCTTTCTTTAGCAGCCTCAGCTTGCATGCTAGCGGTCAAGTTGGGTCAACTAGAATAAAAGTTAAGTTTGTCTAGAAGGAAAAAAGTTATTTGTACTGTTTACCTGAATGAACCACAAGACTTCTGGATCATTCTGTTGTCTGGATGTGAGACCTTAGAAATGTTTGGCTATTTATTTACAAAACATCAGACCAAAGTATGGTGGTGGATTGTTGATTATTTGGGCTGGCATTACTGCCTGACATCATAGTTGGTCATCTGACGCCCTGCAGGAAATCTGCTGGAAGGGAAACCGAAGAGCAAAGTCAATGCTTTTCCAAGCTTTTATTAAAGTCGCACTTTAAGCTGATTCAGATGTTCTAGAGAGCTGTTCATCAGTGTTCTAAACAACTAAAGCGAGGCTGGAAAGAATATCGGGACAGAAATGCCTAATGTGAGTCAGGCGGAAAATGACTGATGGCGGGGGATACTTAGTTTTCTGGTCTATGAATGAAGGGAAATTAATCAGTCGGGAGTAATGAGGCTCCCTGCATGTCTGGAAATGAGTTGAGCAAAAATCGAACTTAAAGAATTTAACCTACAGCATTTCTGGATCTAACCCCAACCCCTCCTTCCCTCAGACCCTGGGTGCTGGCCGCAGTGGGCAGCCCTCCTCTCTCCTCCCTGGTGACCTTCGCCTCCATCGTGGAGGAGGAGAAGCAACAGGAAGCGGCACTGATCCGCAGCAGAGAGAAGCCGCTGGCGCTCATCCAGGTAGAGGGCACATGCACACACTCGCTCTGGTTGTGAATGAATGCAGAGCTGGAGGTAAACAGCATGAGGGTGGAATGTCTGCTCCTTCTGTCGTCTGGCTGATTATCTGTTTAACATCAGCCTCAATGCAGTGCTGCTCTGGATGCTTCCCTCCAGCTGCTGCCAAACTTCTGCCGCTGCCTTCACTAAACGCTTTTCCCTCCATACGGCTCTCTGGTTGTCATTAAAGTCTCCACCATCAGCGTTTCCTGTTTTCACCAACGAGTCAAATCATCTTTTACTGAACACATTATCCCATCGCATCATCTTCTGAATCTGTTTGGTTTCTTTCTTCTTTAGATTGAAGAGAGAGCCATACAGGACCTGCTGCTCCACTACAAGGCACGGAACAACCCAGATGAGCTGATAGTGGTGGAGACAACAGCCAGAGGCCCCATGGCAGCCCCAACCTGGCACAAACACTGAGACAGCCGTTATCGACGTACCATCAGAGGGAGGAGGTGGAATCCACATCCCGCTTTTAAAATGTTCTGCTAAGATTCTGGTGCGTCTTATTCAAATGCGAGAGAATGGCTTCTTTGTATGTCACAAAGTGCTCCTAATAGGAACTTTCTGGATACTATTTGCTCTCATATTACTCGGCAAAACAAAAGGAAAACAAATGTCCTTTATTTCGCTTGTTTGTCTTGTTGAAGTTGCCAAAGAATTGAAATTAGTTGGAGAACTTTAAGCTGCAATGCGGGTCCAAACTAAATAAAGAGCTCATGCATGTGTCCGAATAAGAAACCCATGAGTGCCAAACTCGGGCCAGCATAGCGTCAGCTCTAATTACTGGGCTGCTTCATACAGGATCACCCATCTGGTGTTCTTTAGAACTTAATCTGCTAATAAGGGTTTTATAACAATAAAAAGAAAAGCTCCATGTTCCTCAGTAGGATTAGAATCCAACCCAAAAAAAGCAAGGATATGGGAGGTTATGCTTGTTGACATCAAAGCACAAATTCCTCACCTTTATCGGCAATCATTTAGATGTTACTACATTTAATGGATTTATAAGGTGGACACGGTGGGAGTTGGTAGTTTAATTCAGTAGAATAATAACAATAAAAAAGATTTTTCAGTGTTTGACCTGCTGAGCCAGTAGATCTAGTCAGTTCTGATCTCGTCCGGTTGATCATTACAAATGTTTTTTTGTTGACAGATTTCCTCAGCTGTTATATAACCGGCGACGTAGTGATCACTAGGTCAGCATCTTTAGATGGTAAATAGTGAAAATGCATCATTTGATGTGGTTACAGTGAACGTTGAGCCGAGGCTCGAGATGGAAGGAATATTGTGAAGCTGGTTATTAACACTGATTTCACTTTTCTTCAGCTAAGTTCTGCTTTTTGGTTCCCTTTTGGCTCTTCCCCTGTAGCCAGTGTTAAGTTTTTTTTTTTTTACCTCATCTTTAAACAGCATATTCTCATTATGACATACCAGATGTCTTTTTTTTGTTTTATTTTTGTGTGTCTAAAAATGAAAGATGTGAAAACAAACTGGCATGCATAATAATAAAGGATCTCATCTGTGCAATAAACTCGTGTGTAATGTTGGATTTCATTGATTTGTCTCAGTTTGCCAGTTTTAACGTTCCAGTCGCTTACGTCAAAACGTCCATTTAATGTCCTTTTTAGTATCAAATAAAAATAACGTTTATTCCCCACATCTGATCATGCCCCATCGGCCCTGAATGAGAGGAGGACCATTATCAAGCCCCAGTCTGTGATTAACTGTGATGACCCTGATCTCAGCAGAGAGGATGGCGATTGAGGGATTTTATTGGCTGTAATTGAACACAGAGCGTCACGTCGGAAGTCGGAGAGAGACGACTCATGGGGAAAAATGTTAATGACGGATTAGGATGTATTAGCTAGGGCAGAGATGACACATTAACTGGAGGAAAAACGTCTTCCTTTTGACCTCGCGCTAATGTGATGTGGCTGATTTATCATTTTTCAAATGGACTGCTCATTGTGTTTGTGCTCAGAATAAAAATCTATCTATTGAGCACAATTAAGGACTTTTCAATGTTGAGGGCCACTTTCATTCTTTAGTTTTTTTTTTGTTGCTAATGTAAGTTGCTGTCCCACGACTTGTACAGGTGTCTTTAAAATGCATCTAATGTGGATCTAAAGAGGTTTGTGTAAATAAAACAAACGCATTAAGTCCTGGTATTTCTATGCTGTACGACTCGCTAATGACGCCCATTTTTATAGTGCTACCTGATACGAAGGTGTATAAATCTAACCAGCTGCCTCAGAATGGATCAGACTATTTTCCCCATTTCCATCTCACTTTATTCCCACCTTAGTAAATGATTTATTAATTAAAGTTCCATAGTCTCTATGAATAAATGAATGAAGCAGGGTTAGTTAATAATTACCATAAAATCCAGCAGATTGGGCTTAGCTGAAGCCACTGCAAGCATTTGTCATGCTGAGGTGAGTAAAGCTTCTTAATGGCACTCAGTGTTTGCATGTTTATGGATATTGATCCAATTTATTGCTATTTTAGCAACTGTCAATCATGTATTTTTATTCTGTTTTTAAGATACCTTTGTCCATGTTATTATTTTTTTTTCTGTCATTTTAAAAATTATATATTTACCCACATTAAGAATATGCTAACAATGCCTGTTACTTTTGGCTAAAGAGAACAAATGTAGCAAAGCACTTCAATCTTTGGGGATTTTCTGTCTTTCATTTCCTCTTTGCTTTCCAGTTTCCACTGTTTTTTTTTTTCCCTTTTATTGTAACATACTGCATGATTTCCAAATACTAAATCTAACTTAAATCTAAACCTTGATCTAGTTATTATATTAATGTCTTTCCTTTGCAGAGTATCTGTACAATCCTACTTTCCGTTATTTTCCCGTTGAGCTGTAATTGAATTTGAGAACCCTGGTGGGAATCCCTGCTGTAGATTTCATCACGTAAAAACTCTCCGAGATCAATCGAGCATTACGCAGTATTTGAGAAAAGCAAGCTCCTCTCTTTTAAAAGTAGGAGGATAAGCCCTGGCTGTTCAGCTTTCCTTCCAGGCACATGGGAAAGTCATAGGGCTGTCATCCAGATGGTGCGGATAACTCCGGGATTAATTTGTTTATGGAGAAAAAGTGACGCTCCAGACGCCCCTTGGGACAGCTGCCACATTTCCAACCTGCTCTGACTGCATAGTGCCAGAGGGAAGTAAATCAACAAGGTCAAAGCATTATTTACTCAGCCATCACTTATCAGGTAGCTCTCAGTATAGAACATTTAGTCTAATAATTATAAACAGTTCTTAAGTGAATCTCCAACTTGTGCTCTTAAATGAAACCTCCTGCCTCAGGATATTTGAATGAATCACAGTTGACATTTTGTCTTCTAGGTATAGTTTTGCACACCTTTCTAAAATCACTCTTTACTCTTTGCTACAAATAACCACACCTAATAACATATAATTTTCATATAAAAAACAATACCTTAGAAAGCTCAGTCCTGAAATGATCTGAATATTTATCGGAGGATTATCAGCAACTGATGATGTGGATTTCAGGTTAGCATTTCATATCTTGTTGTAAAATAAACTACATAACCTAAAAAAAGGAATCTGAACAATAACTGTCCTTAGTGCGCTTTAAATATTTATATTTATTTTGGTGGTGCGCAGCATGACGGATGGGCTTAAGGGGGGAATAAAAGGGGAGAATGTAGCCTTAAGTACTGCAAAAAGTCTACGATTCAGAGGTTTAAGACAAGTTTCATGGTGAGAATTAAGCTCAAAGCTTTGCAGGTATATACGATGTAATACTGGAGTGGTACAGGGTTGGTCTTCCTGCTAAAATGTCAATTGTTTTATTATACAAGGAAGTTTTCTTCAAGAACTTTAGAGTTTAAAGTATAGATTTAAACTGATAATGTCCCACCTTTCCTTGTTTATTTAGGGACTTATGTTTATGCATTTAGCAGATGCTTTTATCCAAAGCGACTTAGAAAGTAGACACATTTTTACAGTTATCAATATGACAAAAAGTTCTCTAGAGGAAAATCCTTTGTCAGAATCAGTGGTGATGGTAAAGGGAGCGAAAGAGTAATAGAGGGGTACAGAGCTATGGGTAAGAGTTAGGATAAGAGATGCTCTTTGAAGACGTTGGTCTTAAAGAGTTTACTAAAGATAGAAAGGGACGCTGCTGTTCTTGTGGCGCTTTGTAGATCATTCCACCACCTTGGAACAACCCATGAAAACAGTATGGATGGTCTTAAGCGTGGTATAGGCACTGTAGACGACAATCCATTGCTGACCAGAGTGACTGAGTTTTAAGAGCCAAAAAGGTTATTCAACTATTGTCACCCATTCGAGATTAGGCAAAAAATTTTACTGGACTCACTTTTGTTTTTAAAGTCTTTTTCCTGCATTACAAAAGGTAGGCAGCAGCTTGGACAAAGCCATGATAGCAAATATTTTACATCCAAGTAGTATGTTGGTTCTTCATATATACACACACATCAATTTCAAACAGATGGTATCAGTGAATACTGCACAGCCAGCTAAAAGGTATCGGTATCTGGGGCAAAAAATGGCATTGGTGAAACACTAGCTAGTTAGGTATCAGCTGGGAGGGATTAGACGAGCTGCCAGTTTTGGTCCTTAGGCAAGACCCTTTATGCTAATGTCTGCTTTGGGTGGGACTTGTTAGGTCATTGCTTGGATTCCAGAGGTTCTGAGTTCGATTGCCACTCGGAGTCCCCAAGTAAGACCATTAACCCCACACTGCTCCCCGGGTGCCACAAAATGGCAGCCCACTGCTCCCCAAGGGGATGGCTTAAATGCAGAGAGTTAATTTCATTGCTCTGTACTTGTGACATCAATGACAATTTAAAAAAAAAAAGGCAAAGAATAACTGCACTCTGGACTGCAACTTTTAACTTCCATTATCTTTCTGTCATCTCCAATCAGCTCCTCTGTCTCTGCAAAGCATTGAGCAACATTTCATGTGCAGTGTTAGTCTTCCTCTCCACATGTTTTGGATGTGGAAGGGACACAGTGAGACCTTTGAGTTACCAAAGGCCTCCAGGCTGATTCTTTGATTTACACTGAAGACCCAGGAGAGGAAAACCTGATCGGATTCCTCAGATACTGGATTGAACCGCTCTACTGGAGATGTCTTGCTAATAATTTCATAGCCCTGCTTTAAACCTCGGTATGATCCCTGACCTCTTTGCTGGGTTTCGCAGTGACCGTTCACCAAAACACTTAATTCAGCAAATCTACAAATTTATGAACACTAAGGAGTTATGGTTCAAATTCATCAAATCAGTTATTTTCTATTATTTAATATTCTACTGTAAAGTAATGTGTATGTAAGACAAGTAAATATAATTCTTTGCTGCTCAGTTATATTTGTTAGATTTGGGTCATAATCTTAATTTATCGGCTGCCTAAAATAAGTCGGAGCTAAAAAGGAAAAAAGCCATTTTATAGTAAAGTCGTTACCACAGCAGATAAATCTATAGGGTGCAACTTAAGGACAAAATGTTTTATTTAGAGATATGAAATAGAAGGTTTGTAAAAAGTAGAGATATATAATGTTGACACTAATTGGCAAGGGATGGTGGGGACTGACTCTACTGAACAGATAGACTTATAGTGAGATTACACACAGGTAGGGCCGAATAAATTAATCACATTCATTGTTACTAATGGATTATTCAAATAATCGTCAACTACTTTAGTAATCGATTAATCATTAACTGGAGCATAGAGACTGTAAAACAGGTCTTTAGCGGACAGAGCGACTAATAGCAGTATTTATATTAAAATTGTAAAAAAAAATGTTTTTAAATATTTTTTATTTAAGATAAAAAATTAATAAATAAAAAACTTTCATCTGTCAATATGCTCTATCTAGAAATCAGGTGGTAAAGTTTTAGTTTCAATTTCTTAAAAAGTCATCTTTAAGGAACCTTTGGCTATCCGATTATTAATCGATTCATAAAAAAAAAATAATCTACAGATTAATGGATTTGCAAAATAATCGTTAGTTGCAGCCCTACACACAGGCTACCTTTATTTACTAATTAGTTGGTTTCTGTAATCAGTTGGTTGCAATGGATTTTATTTTGTTTTATAGGAATAATGCTCAATGTAAATGCTTCTTTCAGACTTAGACTTAGATTTTATTTGTCATTTTGTTTACAGAAGTGTAAAACAAAAAGAAATTTCGTTTGGAACAGCTCTCTGGACAATTTCATCTTTTTTAAAGTGCAGCCTTGAAAAATAGTACAAAAAAATAACTAAATATATAAAAACAGTAATATAGACATATGACTGTAAGTTTACAGTTCTAACTTTTTTATTTATTTATTTATTTTTTAATGTAATGGTACAATATAATAAAATACAATACAATAATCAATTTTACAAAACATTCAGCAGTCTAATGGCAGTGGGGAAGAAACAGTTGTGGAATCTGCCTAAATCCAATGCTTCGAAGTCTCTTCCCAGAGGGCACCACTCTCCTCACATTCTTCCAGTCTGAGGCGCTGCAGCCTCCACACCACACATTGAGGCAGCTGGTCAGAACGCTCTCTATGGTTCTTCTGTAAAAGGTGGTGAGGATGGGTGGGAGCAGGTGGGCTCTCCTCATCCTCCGCAAGTACTTTCATAAACTATTAAATTTCTGGATCCCTTTTCCTCCATTAACTGTTATTAATCACCAAAGACTCCTCTAAAATAACCAGAGAAATTACTTATAGGTGAAAGCATCAGAAAAAAAACCTTCCAAAAGTGATGCTCCCCTTTCAACCTGTTGTTTTAAGTCACTTTTACCATTCATCTATGAGTATTCATCTTCTTGAAATGTTAGCATACCTATAACCCATGTGCTTCATATAACAGTTCACACAGGTTGGAAAAACATCATCAATAAGTCACTGATACGGGTGTGGCTGTTTGCTGCGGACGTCTTCCAGCAACGTCTCTGCTTTGGAAGAAGTGCTGTCATGACTGCTAGGTAATTCAGGAGACAAAGCACTGAAAAGTTCAATGTCTGTAGCATCTATTAGTTGCTCAAGTGCTTTAGCAGCACCATTTAACTCTTTTACTGGCCCTGGCTCTGAAGCCTGAGAGATCACAACGGCCCTATAATGAGGAAGATTAGGTGAGATGGGCCTCACTATCTTCTTGTGATATTTGGGCCCATTCTGTAACTTAAAGCATCAATCTGCCGACATGGTTTGAAACCAAGCTCTACACACACATCATCACTTTGGAAAGAAAGCAGCGGAGGTAAAAGTCTGCCTCTCCACTCTGGGGAGCCTGAATAACCTCTCATACTTTACCTGAAACATCGCTCTGGTGGAAAAACACCCACTTAAACACAGATTTTTTTTTCCATTGTGCTTTTATGATGCAAAACTTAAACAAACCACAATCAGATATAAAAAAATATTTTGTTTTATGTAAGAAAAGTTTAAACTATTTATATGTTGAGCTGTTTTTACACTGCAGCTGTTTCACATAACTTTTACAGCAAAGTTGTTGCTTTTTTTGTTGGATTGATCTTGTGTCATCATTAACAGATGATTGGATTTCTATGTGTTGACCATCTGACAACTAAAATCTACTGTAATGTTTAAATTGTAAATCTCATAACATTATTATGCCACATTATTTTCTCTAACTGCTTATCTGATTATTGGTTGGGTACCTAAATGCAACACTAACTTATTTTCTAAATGGGAAGATTGTGTTCAAAGGTAGACTCCAACATTCATTAAAGATAGCAAGAATTAAATACCAACATTAAATTATATAGGATTCCCTTTATATGAATATATAAACAACAGGACAAATCGTTTACCATTACTGAAATATTGTCAATAAAAAAAGGGATACATATAAAATATCAAGCTAAGCCTCCTTCACACACCAGTAAATTGATCTGAGAGACTGTGGCTACTAAGAGCACTAAATCCTGCAACTCATTCAACTACAAAAACAAAAAAGATTGATTATCTCAGCAATCACCCGCTGTGGCACCTTAACTGTAAGGAATCAGTTTTCATGCCTAAGTACACAAACACAACTCCAAATTGCACATAGGCTGGTTATTGAAAAAAGAAAAAGGGAAGTTGTGAGTTTTTTTTAGAGTGCTGTTTAGAAAAAACACAGTCTTTGCATAAGCAGCTTTTTCTTTTTATCTTTTTTTTTTTTTTTTTTACAGAACTAGGTGAACAAGGACAAGTTATTTGGGAATTGTACCATGACCCCACACCCTTGCAAACTGCTGATAATCATAACTAAAACGCAAATGGTGTTTTCTGTTCTACATCAAAGCTTAAACTGACTGCTGTGGTATGGAAACCTGCTGACATAATACTCATCATGGTTGCCTTTTAATGAGAACAAAAAGAGCTGTGAGTTGTATAAGTTTATTATAGTAAAATGAAATAAAAATAAACCAATTCATGTTTTAACTTCTAAGGAACTCATTCAGTTGCAGAACAAACTGTTGAAAAAAATAATAAATGATGATATAAATATTGTAAAAATCAAGAACAAATGCAGTAAATTTTATTAAATGTCTTTTTGTTTAATATTTATATAATCTCTTCTGTGCAGTTAATTGGATGACATAGACTGTATAAAACCAGATTGTGCAGCAAAAGGTTTCACTAAGATTTTTTTTAACCTAGGAATAACTTTTTTTTTTGCTGTTTACTGAAGTTGTTGAAATAACCTAAAAAAGTAAACACAATTTTAAGTTTCCCCTTAAAAACTTTTTTAAAATAATAATCTTAAACTAAAACCCCAAAACAAAGCAAAAAACCCCAAAATCTTGATTATCTATTTATTGAAAAAAAAAAAAAAAAAAAAAAAAACAGAGGGGCAGGGGATGAAAGTAAAGAAGTTCAAATTGACATTTGATTGTAGGCAAATGTCACATTTCATGTCTTTCGAGTTTCTGCAGAATCCTTCAATGTCCCTCTGGAATGTTATTGAAACACGTTTCATTCTTTGATTCAATGCATTCTTGCAGAAGATGTCACCCTTTCTTAAAGCCAAACTGCCTGTGGAATTTTCCTCATTATCCCTCAAGCATTCTCTACGATATTCTTTCGTCAAAACCCCGAACAGCTGAAGAATGAATCTTTGTACCAAAAGCTGTAAAAAAAAAAGCCACATAGCTTTAAGCTGCCATCACAATGGATGTAAAGATTATTAAAAATGCATCTTGGTGCTATACAGTTGCTCCTTGTCTTGTCTTGTCTTCTTTTTTTTTTTTTTGAAAAACAAAAGCCATGCCTACTAGAGGAAATACATTTTGTCTTAAACAAAAATAATGTTTCCTATTTTTTATAACTGTATGAACAACAATTTTTTTTTTTTACTGAAAATTCACATCAATGTAAAGGATTTTAGAAGGTTTGTAGATGAATCTGAATGACTTCAAGATAAACATTCTTGAAGTTGCAGGTCACGGCTCACCTTTAGGTAAAGACTCCAAGAAAGGCAAGTCATCTGAATTGCTGCTTGGTGCATACAGTAAGCACAAACAGTCAGAAGCCATCCTCCCACACTGGTTGGAGGGAGGCACTAAGATAAGGAGCAACACGTATGCCCACACTTGCTCTGCACCTCTCACTAAGTGGCAACTCCAGAGTAGAAGAGTGTCTAACCGCTCTCAGGGAGAGTGTTTACAGAGCCTGAGCCTTACATCGAGTCCAACTATTTCTAGCTGGAACCTCTCTACCTCACCCACTAGCTCAAGCTCCTTTACTAACAGAGAGCTGATATTTCTTACCGTGAGAGCCAGCTTTTGCAGCCTAGGATCGGACCACCAAGGCCTCGACCACCACTCATTGCACAATGCAACAGACTCCTTTGGCCCCTCCAGAGGTAGCAGGCCCACTGGATGGGGCCCCATTTTTCCACGTTATCTCTTCGGACTGTGCTGGGCTCCATTTCTGAAAACCCAGTCCCATTTCCAGGCCAGGATTCCATGTGAGACCCTGGTGACCCACATCCAGGCGAGGGAACACTTTTTCCATTTATTTGATTTAACATTAGGCGTCTACGTGCCGCACTTTGACCCCTCACCTAGAATATGTCTGCCTTGGTTAACCCTTTCATTGCACTGATCTCTATTTGTTCGCTGGTTGGCCGAAAAAAGGGAATAAAAAGTGAAGCAAAACAAGCAGTTTGCCGGCTGTGGGATGAGGTTTCACAGGTAATTTCACAGTCAGTGGATGTACTAACCAAAAAAGCCAATATATACGTCTGCCTATCTCTGACTGACTCGAAGTTATTGACTAAATTAGCCATTGACATTGTGTCTAATGTTAGAAAATAGAAAGTAGAGTAAATAGAAAGTAATTCACTGTGTTTGTTGTATTTCTCATATACACTATATATCTATATATATATATGTATATATATATATATATATAAAACCTTGTACTATGTTGTACTATACAAATTATATGTGATGTGCCGATTTTTTTTTAATTATAAGTTAAAGTAACCTACTTATGTTATGAAACAGCAAGTGTGTGTGAAAGTGATGAATTAATCTTTATTTAAGTCTTAAGTCCCCTTGAAAATGAGAATATCATAGTCGTTTGATGCTGTAGCTCACATATTGTTTACCTTGCCTAACAAGGGAGTAAATTGTGTCAGTTTCAGTGTCAGTAAATTGAAAAGGTTGTAGCTGGACCCAAAACGGAGAGGAAGAAATAGTTTCCTTGTAGATTTAATGATAAAAGCAACAAATCCAAATGTAATCAGGCAAGAAACAGAGGAACCAGGACAGAGTACACAGGAGGTGACGGACAGGAACTGATGAGGACATGAAATAAAGATAACGATCCAGCTGCAAAGGAGGGGTTTAGATACACTAAGGAGGAGGACAAAGATTGGAATAAGGATCTGACTAGGAAAAGTTGTGCTCAGGAAGAGCTAGAAGAGAACCAAATGGGAAGGAAGGTGACTCTAGGAGGCAATAAAGAGTAAATGGGAAACGTGAAATAAAGATAACTTTATACAATAAATGACTAAATAAAACTAAGGACTGCCAAACAGAAGATAACAGAAAAATAAACAGGAATATAAGGAATAACAATTAATCAAAAGAAATATATAATTCTTAACAGTAAAAAGAGAAAAACATAAATCCAAGACTAACTGAAAACAAAAAATGAAAACCAAAAAGAACCAAAAACCCCAGAGAGCCCGATCATAACATCTTGAGGCATAAAAGCGATTGACAGCATAGTTCCTAGGATCAATGGGACACTCGAACCCTTCCCCATTGTAAGGTGGCAGCCAAGAGAGGGAACTGTCATGATGTTTTTAAGAGATCTGACCCAAAATGCAAAGAACCACTCAGAGAGACCGGGGAAAAGTTAAACAAGATTATTTGAATGAACCATGGAGGTGAACGGGGTTGGATTCAGAAAACTCAGGGTACCGGAACCTGAACTGGAAGTGGGAAGGGGAAGTATCGAGGAGGGATTTAGTTCAGGGTCCGCGGGAACTTTGAACGATGACTTTGGGTAAACATAGAAAACGGGACTCACGTTGAGTGGAGAAAAACTCTTCTTCCAGAATTCAGTGTTGTGTGAGGTTAACCAGAGATTGAGTAGCTCGTTGGAGGCCGGACAGGTTTTAGACTTGGTTGGTTCCTGAGGCACTATGGGAGTGGACTGTCACTTGAAATCCAGGAGGGTCTTGAACTGGAACTTGTGTAGGAGGTTAATCCCCCTGCTCAGTGTGAGATTCAAAACAATTCTGAGCGGTGAAGAAGGCCAAAAACATCCAGCTTGCAGGATGGCTTCCTCCGCCAAAGGCAAAAGACAAAAAGCACAGTTAGACTCAGAGAAACAAAGACTCAAGTTAGACTCGAAGCTAATCTCAGCTTGGCTAGGGTACCCAGCTAACTTGGCAAACTCTGTAGGCGTCGAGAACAGTGACAGTCCACCCGGCAGTGAGTCCTCAGTGATGAGCCAACCAAGCCGCGCCAGGTGTGTGAGAGGACCAACGAGACACGGGAACCACCTGGTGGCGGAGGAAGAGAAAGACCATAAGAAACACAACCTACACAAACTCGATTCCTAACAGGAACCCTGTTCTTTATTTTATGCAAAGTACAATTAAATGTTTTTCAAAGAAAATGGGAACATTTTAGAGTGAAAAATGACTTTTAACATTAATTTTACCAGAGTACTGGCAGCGAATGGACAAAGTGATCAAAGACTTTTGTTCATCAATAATAGGGAAGCAGATCTGATCTGTAGAAAAAACTTCAAATAAGCAGGACACAGAAATTCAAGGTCAACAACTGTAACTTAAATAAGAAGATAGATTTTTATTTTTCCTCTTTTCAATGTTGCTGGACTAAACTGTCCAGACAATATTAGACTCAGGGGACAAATCTTGTCTAACTGTAAATGTTTTAAGAGGAATAATGCAATGCTCACTACAAAGGGAAAATAAAACTGACTTTAGCTTTGGAAAGTTCTTCTCTTTTTCGATGTTGTCTTTCCATCTTTTCTCTTGTAGAAAAACACAAACTCATTTGCTTATATATTGGCAGAGAGGAAAAAGTCATTTCATCTCCAGACAACATCATCTCATTCCTGTCTATCAACAATAAGCAAGACATGAAGCACCCATTTCACAATAAGTAATGAGGTGTCAAGTTGTGTTTACGGAAAACATCTCAGCAGTGGGGCTCTGCCTGTGTACCTGCTCTGCATCTCTGGTTGTGACTGTTTATTGGCTCTCAGCTGATGGTAGCTGTGGGATTGGGTGCAATCCAGAGCAGCCGTGCCTCCACACCTGGGAAACACATTGATGAGCCTCCTTTAGGTCCAATGTATCAGACTAATAGTTCCACGTACATTTCCAGATGTGGGATTCAGTTTCAGAGACCTATTTTCAACCTGTCCTACACAAGCCAAGATAAAGTCAGAAAAAAAATACAGATCCAAAGAAAAGGAGGATACTGTGAAAGATTTTCACTGTCAATCTCATTAGTCACAGCCCTGATCACTGTCTGACCCGTAGAATCAAGAAATCACTCGAATAAATCAATAAATTAGGCTAAAGTACATCAGGAACAAATTAAAAAGTTGTTGATATTCATCTTCTTTGTTACAACACCATCTCTGAAGTTTAGTGGGTTCTTCAAACTCCAGTAAGATCTGTTATCCACAGTGAGAACATGAACCTACCCAGGTTCAACATCACCTCAAGGGAACATTAACCACTCCTCCACAAAGAACCCAGAGCATATCTTAACTGCTGCCTGAAGGCCTTATTAAAAGCCTGATTATTTATGAAAAAATGACTTACACAACTTTTTTTGTCATTTTGTATTCACAGAGTGTATACAAAACGAAATTTTGTTTAGTGCAGCTTTTCAGACAGTAAATGAATATTTCCATTCCTTAAAAGTTCAGCAGTGATCAGATGTAAACAGTGTTAGAAAAAAAGCATGGTGCAAAAAACAACAACAAATTGATATGGGAGTTCAGAGTAATAAATATATATATGGTACAAATATGCAGAATATTTGGTTTGGTGTTGTCAGTGTGATGCAGTCTGTGACATAGAGTTTTTTCAACAGTTCAACAGTCTGATGGCGGTGGGGAAGAAGCTGTTGCAGAATCTGCTGGCCCTGCATCGAATGCTGAGAAGCCTCTTCCCAGAGGGCAGAAGGGAGAACAGACCATGGTAGGGGTGTGAGGGGTCATTTATGATGTTACGGGCTCGGGACACTGGGATGAAATGTCTTTAATGGAGGGAAGAGGAGCCCTAATGATCCTCTCTGCTGTTCTCACTCTTCTCACTTTCCTCCAGTCTGAGGCGCTGCAGCCTCCACAGCTGAGGAGTGAGAGACAGCTGGTCAGAGCGGCTCTATGGGCTTCTGTAGAGGTGGCCAGGATGACACTTCACCCAGGAAGTACATGAGCTCTGTGTCACTGCTGACCAGTGAAGTGGTGTTTACAGTCAGGTGAGGGTGTCCCTGCGATGCACCCCCAGGAATTTGGTGCTGGTGACCACCTCTACAGCTAAAGTGTTGATGACCAGTGGAGCGTGAAGTTGGAGGCGGTTCTTCCTGAAGTCGATGATGATCTTCAAAGCCTCTTCTCCACATTCAGGATCAGGCTGTTGTCTTTGCACCATTTCACCAGCTTCTCCACCTCCTCTCTGTAGTTCTGATTGTTGTCATGTCTCTGATGAGGCCCACCTCCGTGGTGCTGTCTGCAAACTTCACAAAATGTCATTAGTGTAAAATAAAGGAAGGGAATATTATCTATTGGGAATCCAATAAAAAAACAAACAAAAAAAAAAAACACAGACCGACGCTTTCTGTTACAGTAGGTCAATAACTATGTCATAACATGTTAATAACATAGCAAGTTATACTACATTACTAGGTAACAAGAAAAACTATAACGA
This sequence comes from Cyprinodon brontotheroides, assembly GCA_018398635.1. NCBI lineage: Eukaryota > Metazoa > Chordata > Actinopteri > Cyprinodontiformes > Cyprinodontidae > Cyprinodon > Cyprinodon brontotheroides. Next base: position 8,148,458 of record JAGKQL010000063.1, read on the forward strand.
AAATTTTGGTAAACACTGTGCCTCAAATTTTAGGCAGACATGGTAAAGTTGGACGTCTTACATTTCAAACCATTATTACCATTACCATCAAGGTGTTTAATGACATCCGTATAAATACAGACTGGGGAAGAACCACAGTGCTGGTACTTTTGGACCTGATTGCAGCATTCGATACTGTAGATCACTCCATCCTGTTAGAGCGCCTTGAAAAGTGGGTCGGCCTTTAAAATCCTACTTAAAGCACACAGGGACTTTTTAAAATCAGTAGGCAACTTTACATCAGAGATGACAAAAAATCACATGTAGGGTTCCCCAAGGGTCCATCCTGGGTCCCCTCCTATTCAATATCTACATGCTCCCTCTTGCTCAGTTAATAAAAACAACAACATCAGCTACCATAACTATGCAGACGACACACAGCTTTACATCACCATGTCACCAGGTGACTATGAACTGATCAAGCACTGAGGAATGCTTAGAAGAAATCAATGCCATATGGATGTCCCATAATGGTTTTATTTTAACTGAATAAAAACAAAACTGAGTAGTAATAATCTTTGGACCAATAGAGGAGAGATCTAAAGTTAGCACACAGCTTCAGTCGCTTCAGCTACAGTAGTAACCACTGATCAGGCCTGAAATCTAGGTGTAGTGCTGGATTCAGACTTGAACCTCCAAAAGCATTTAAAGACAATTACAAGTTGGCTTTCTATCACCTGAAGAACATTTCCAGGATTATTAAAGGACTAATGTCTCAGCATGATCTGGAAAAACTAATCCATGCGTTTATTTTTGAGTCGAATTGATTACTGCAGCGGTGTTTTCACAGGTCTGCCTAAAAAGTGGATCAAGACAGCTGCAGCTGATCCAGAACAGCCCAGCTGCCCGTGTCCTCACTAAGACTAAGAAAGTAGAGCACTTCCCCAGTTCTAAAGTCCTTACACTTTGGCTCCCTGTCTCTCAGAGAATAGACTTTAAAAAATACTTCTGTTAGTCTATAAATCTCTGAATGGCTTAGCACCTAAATACATCACAGACTTGCTATCAGTTTATCAACCCTCCAGACCACTCAGGTCTTCTGGCTCCATCCTGCTCTGCATACCTAGAACCAGAACTAAACATGGAGAAGCAGCATTTAGTTCCTAGGCTCCACTTATCTGGAACAAACTTCCAGAAAACTGTAAAAGTGCGGAAAGCCTGAGTCTTTAAATCAAGACTAAAAACATTTTTTTGTTTATTTCTTCGAGCTGTTCTAGTTAAACAGTTCAACTAAAACATATTTTCTTTTTTCAACTGTTTTTAATACTTTTTTAATATTCTTTTTTGTTTCTGCATTTTTATTTTATTTTATTTATTTTTTTATTTTTTCCCTACTTGCTTTGATTCTGTTTTATCTTCCTGTATTTTAATCATGTAAAGCACTTTGCATTGTCTTTGTACTGAATTGTGCTATACAAAATATAAACTTGCCTTGCCTTGCCCTACCAGCTAACTCATATTCATTTATCAGACAGCATAAATTAAGGTGTTATCTGGTAAAATGCAGTTTATTACTTGTTATATAACAGAAAACAAAAACCTAGAATACAGCAATCCAGTCTTCTAAACTAAACTCTTATTCTTATGTAATTTTAGTTCAGTTTTTTTATGCTTTATTCACCTGACCAAATTACTTGGTAAACTTTTGGTAGGTTGTGGCCAATAACAGAAACTGTGGTAACCTAAAGGTAATTATGCACCAAAAGACTCCATTGTTACAAAGTCACATACAATTGTAAGAATTATATGCAGATTATTATTTTGAAATTATTTACCTTAATTTTGGGGTAATTACCCCCAAAATAAGTTTTTATTGTTACCTAGTAATATAGTGTGACATGCTATGTTATTGCCATGTTATTACATGGTTATTGATGTACTGTAAAATAAAGCGTCACCAAAAAAACACTGCTGATCAAAACAGAAAGCAGGACTTTAGGAAAAATGTACAAGGCAAAAGCAGAACCTTTAAAAAAGTGTGTTTGTCACTGCAAACTCAACATATTTTAGAGAAAAAAAAACAATCTGTCAAACATGGTAAACACAGGGTGGTGGGCTGGCTGGGCTTTGCTGCCCTGAGACTTCGCTGACTTACTGTATGTTTATGTTTATACATTTAGCAGCCACTTACTAAGTAGACACAATTTTACATCAATATGACAATAAGTTCTGTAGAGGAAAATCCCTAGTCAGAATCAGTGGTGACAGCAAAGAGAGACGGAGGGAAGTGCAGAAAGAGTCGTAGAGGGAATTTTTTTATTTTGTTCCTAAGAAGTAAATCTTGGGATTAGGATGTTTGATCATCCGGTTGTCACCTAAGCCTAAATCTCACCAGCAAGGCTAAAAGTTAACTTGACTTGAAGTCTGTCTGGAAAGCTTTATTACAGGGGTGTTCAACTCTGGTGTCCTAATTTTAGATTTGTCCCAGCTGCAGCACAACTGGTTTCCATTGATGGTTGATAAAGGCTTTTGCTTAACTGCTCATCAGACTTAAAGCGCGTTAAATGAAGGAAACAACTAAAACATGCAGGAGGACCAACCCCCAAAGGACTGACTCTGGAAAAGCAAGGTTTTAATTAATCCAGCTGATGGAAAGTATCTCACAAGTCTAAGCTTTAATGACATACAGCACCCATGAAACTATTTTCCCACTGATGAGATCTTCAGAAAGCTGGCTGCTTTGTTTCCTCTTTATTATACAGAAGCCTTCATGTCTCAGTCACTACTTCCTTGGTGCTGTGTTTTTAAATGCATAAACTAAGAGGAGATTTTTGTTTGGAATTATATCACATGTTTGTTTACATCTTAGCTATTTTTGGACATTTATTGATCCTCTGGGTGCAGCGAGAATTCCCTCCTGTTGGTGAGATAAATCCCAGAGGTTAAATGTCATCAAACCCCAGGATTTCAAGATGATTTCAACTAAAGCAGATTGTTAGATAACTACAGTCATGGAAAAACACTTTTTATGACTCTAAAGTTCTATTTTATAAGTTAAATTGTCTTTTTTTTTATTTGGTTCAATCAGAGAAAAAACACATTTATTTGAAAACGCAACCTAGATGTGAAAACCTAAATAGATACATGTAATAATACAACATAAAGCTTTATAATTTTATTAGTACCCATATCTAGTTTTGATAATGTCAGGAATCCAGTTTGTGTGGTCTGTTGTTTGTGTTAGTCTCTCCCTACACCACCAGGTGGCGCCCTGTCCTCGTTGGTCCTCCCTGCACACCTGCGTCTCCTTGGATTAGTACTTAAGCCATGGACTGTCACTACCTTGTGGCCAGAGTGTTTGCCAGTTTTGGGAAGCCATCCTGCAACCTGGATGTTTGGCCTTCTTCCCCTGGAAGGATTGTTTTGTGTTTCACACTGAGCAGGGGATTAACCTCCATACATCTCATTCAAGTTCTCTTGGAATTCCAAGTGGCAGTCCACTCTATTGCTCCTCCGGGTCCAACGAATGTCTACCTGTCCACTCTCCAACGAGTCCCCTCTTCTCTGGATCAACCCACACTGACTGGATTTCAAAGCGAGAGAAGAACCCCCCCAGACGGGAGTCCCTCACTAGCATTAACCTTGCGGCATCCAAGATTCCCACGGTCCCTGAACTAATCTTTGTGATATCCTCTCCAGACTTTCTAGTTCCTGTTCAGCAGCCCTCTGAGTTCCAGATCCAACCCCCTCTACCCTTACCTCAATAAACCTGTTTAACCTTTTGCCTTGCTCTCTGAGTGGTTCTCTGCATTTTGGGTCAGACCTCTTAAACACATCATCACAGATAAATTGTTTATCAAAACTAGATTGTTTCTTGATTGATCCTTATCCTCTTAAAACCCACCTAATTCCCTCGCCTATTTTGCATACCCAAATGGAAAAGCAAATAACCGAGGAACTGTAACCCAAATTTCACGTGTGATATATCATTTGAAAGGACAAACAAATATAAATAAAAAAGTGACTCAAAGTTGATTTTTTTCCTCTTGAAAATAATAGGAAATGCTTAAGAATCAGCATGTCTCATTGAATTACATTTATTCTACATCATGTCAACCCAAATTCAGAATATTTCAGACCTCTAGCTACAACAGTTCCAGAGCTGTGGGGCTTTGAACTTTTGGAGTCACCTGCATCTCCAAACCTCTCCAAATGTGCCAGATTGTGCTGAATGCTTTACTCATTACTATTTGACCCATAGAATAACATTTTGAAGCATTTTCATGGCCACAAAACATTTATGAAGCAAGTATTTTTCCACTTTTTTTTTTTTAGAATCAGTGTGTATCACAAAATGAAAAAAAATTTCTAAACCTAAAATTAGATAAAAATCTATCACAACCATAATAATCTTAATCATAATCATAAATATCTTCTGAGTTATTAGTTGTAAATGCTATAAAAACGTTCGCCGGCGATCAGGTGGGTTTTGAGAGGTTTATATTAATCTTTTTAACAAATCTGTTGTAGGATCATTGTCTTCCATCAGCCAGTTTGGGCCAAACTTTCAGGCACCTTGTTGCACAGGGGAGGTCATTTTCCCAGTTCTTCAGGTCATTGATCTGTTTTAGCCAATGTGCTTTGTTTTTTTTTTTGTTTTTTTAGTATTTATTTTGTTTTGGTTCATTTAAACCAAACTTTCCAAAACTTCTCCTTCCTTAATCTTTTAGTGGAAAAAGGAACATTTCCAAACAAGCCACATTTGTTTGTTTGCTGTAAACTTTAATATTTTATATGCTAACCGAGGATGGAGCTGCAGAGGTAGCCTTTTGGAAATGGACTGATAACCCCAAGCTGCTATATTGGCATTCAGCTGTTCCTGTCCACTGTGCCTGCATGCTTGCTCAGGAGGATGGATGTCTGCAGAGTGACATCCAGTGACTTGATGCATCTTTTTAGAGAAAACTTTGTGCCAGCTCTGAATGAATGATCAACTGAACAGCAACAGTTTACCATACTTGTGGGTTAGCTATGATATGACATCTGCTGATGTACAAACAAACAGAATAGAACAGAACAATAACTTTGAGCACTGCTAATGTCTTTCCATCCTGGCATTGTGCTCGTGCTGGTTAATACACACATGCATGCCAGGGGCTTAGCTTGACGGGGGGACATCTAGCTAAGCCCCTTAGCCACTCACTGGTCTCCCCTAATTCACCGCCTTCTGAACAGGCAGCTCCCCTCTAAACCAGAGGGTGGCAGCAGTGATACCATCAAGTGGAAATTCATGCATTTGTAAGTTTTTATTTAGACTTTAAGATTCATGTCTAGGACTCCCATATTTCATCTCCGTCATAAAGTAGTTTTCCCAAATAAACTCTGGACTTAAACATATCTTCTGGGACCACAAACAAACCTAATTGGATAAATAAACTCTAGAAGTTAGCATTTACAGCAAGCATTAGTGCATATTTTTATAAGATAATCCTCCCATGGAACTCGAAGAATAAAGAAGATCATCTACTATATCTTTAATTCAGATAGCATAATGTGTGACCATGTGTCTATTAGCAAGGGCCTTACAGATAATACAGAAGTGCTGGTTCATTTTCTTGTTGGTACAGTGTAGATCAGAGGTCACGGATCAGCGAACCGTGGTCCCGATCCGGACCCAATCTGATTCAAAACATTTATAAATTGCTGCATGTTGTCCAGGGTCTAACTTGACCTGCGCCGCTTCTCCTGTTAATACGGTAAAGTCCTCCGGAGCGTCCAGCACCAGGCTGCATGTGATACAAATTAGTCAATGAGCTGCTGTCAGTCTGGGTTGCTGTTGCTGCTACTTTTAAACACAGCAGGCAAACCTGTGGCAAGCCGGGAGATGGGAAAGAAGGAGAAGACGATGAGAAAAAAAGTGAAAGAAAGTGTGGACTGCCGGAAGAAGTGTGGTGAACTGGTGAAAGAAAAAAGTGAAATGGCGTGCTCAAAGATGACCCTACACATTTTGAGTATGTTTGGCTAAACCTGCTGCTGTGACGCAGCAAGGATTCTCCACCATGAACAGAATCAAAAATAAATATGGATCCAAGCTCAAAATGAGCACCTTGATATATTGCTTTAGAATGGCTTAGTCTCCATTCAAACCCAGGTTTAAAAGTCTTGCAGGGCAGCATAAAGCCCACTGCTCTCATTAAGCCAGAAAAAAAGAAAGAAAAATAACAAGCGGTCAGTTGAGGTGTTTTATAAAATCTGTGAATCAGGAAATTGTTTTTATATACAATTTCTAGTTCAAAAACACTTTAGATTTTTTAAAATGGAAAAAAACTCATATATATATATATATATATATATATATATATATATATATATATATATATACATACATTTACATTTTTTTTTTATTCAAAAATTGAATGTATGACATGGATGCAGAAAAACCTCATTTTATTTCAGTGTTTAATTCTGTTTAAAGTAATCTTAACTGGTTGATGATTTCCTTTATTCAGACCCCGCTGATTTTTAATCGGTTAGCCCTGCTGTAGATTAATCCTGAACTGAGGTTGGTGCCTATAGTGCCTTTAGATGGTGTCATGAAAATTGCTAATGCTGCAGACCAACAAACTACTCAGACACCCAACTTTTTCACTTTCACCTGTTCAATCAATCAATCAATCAATCAATCAATCAATCAATCAATCAATCTTTTTTTAATTAGCAAATGCTGCTGCTGAAGTAGGAACGTTGCAGTAGATTTTTCTACATATGAATTTTCTATTTAGTTTTATCTTTCCTAAATAGAAAAGTAGATTTTAGACTTGATTATCTGATTTTGTGCTCTGTTTTAGACTTGTATATCAAAAGCACCTACAACAACCTGACTGAAATGGTAAAATGTATTAGTTCTTTTTTTTTATCCAGACTTTGTGACTATACACCTAATCTGTTACATCATAAAGAGTAATGGTAGTAATGCCTTATTTCAAGACCAAAGCAAGCCCACAGGGGGCGACATAAGAACATGGCTTAGACTGTAGAAAAAGCAACACAGATTAAAATAGGTTCAAACATTTGGAGAGTTTTTTTATTTAAAAATATATACATAACTTTATTTTATTGCGCTATATCAGAATGAAAACTTTGGAAATGTTTTATGTGATTTTCCTTGAATGTTTTAGACAGAGGGGACTCTGTAATGCCCCCTCTTTCTGAGTGAGCCTTCGTTGTATTAATAAAAAGCATTAAATCCTGCAGCTGCTTATCAGGTATTATGATGTGGAGACTGGGGCGGGCAGAGGCGCAGCTCATATCCTCAGCCTTCAGACCCAGCACCTCCAGAGCGCTGCTGAGCGTCAAGCGAGACTGTGGGCGAGAAAAAAAGGGGGTTAGACTGATTACAGTTCGAGGAGAGCAGACTGCAGCAGACGGAGCGCACACGAGTTGTATAACAGGGATTATTTCCTGACAGCGGGGGAGACATTAAAATGATGCATGGACTGCGCGTAAAAATCCACAAGATTCCTTTGAGGGGTTGACCGACGGATGAAGGACTGGGCCAAACTCCAGGAGAAGCTTTTTCATGCAAATTCGTGAAATAATAGGCGTGCCTTTGGGCGATGGAGTCACAGCCAGAAAGGAAAAGCCCCTCAGTTGGATCATCCGCGACATTCAAAGACGGTGAAGCGCGTTTCACGGACGCACTGAGGGCTACGCAGGGGCGAATGGTTTAAAGCGACTTTCTGCAGACATTCCTGCTAAAACTCTGCTTCACTTCAGTTGGATCACTACTAAAAACTTAAACACTTTCATTTATCAACATTTTTTTAAATTATTTTTTTTAGATGTTTAAACCAACTCTGGATCATTTCTAGTAGCCCTGATGCAGTTTATACTACCGATGCCTTTATTTACAAGTTTTTCCGCCTAAAGATTATTATTTTTTTTTTTTCTTGGGAAAACTTACATTTTTTTCTAAAACCCGTTAAGGATTTTTTTCTTTAGTTTAAATTTTTCTTTTCAGCACCATGTCCGAGGACGACAGCCGCTCCAGCCGCGGCTGCGCGCGCGTCACGGAGGACAGCAGCGTCAGCGTCCTCAGCTGGGAGCAAGTGCAGCGGCTGGACGCCATCCTCACGGAGACCATCCCCATCCACGGCCGTGGGAACTTCCCCACGCTGGAGATGCAGCCGCAGCAGATCGTCAAGGTGGTGCGCAGCCGGATGGAGGAGAAGCAGATCCACGTCCGGGACGTCCGGTTAAACGGATCCGCTGCCAGCCATGTCTTACATGAGGACAGCGGGTTGGGCTACAAGGACCTAGACCTGATATTCTGCGCTGAAATGAAAGGCGAGAGCGAATTTCAGACAGTTAAAGACATAGTGTTGGACTGCCTCTTGGATTTTTTACCCGACTGTGTCAACAAAGAGAAAATAACCCCTCTGACTTTGAAGGTACTTCCTACTTTACCTGCGTCTGCTTCCTGCTTTTTAAGCAGTAATAAAAAAATATCACTATAATATTACCACATATAATAAAAGTAATAAAAAAGCAGTGTAATTAAATGTTAAATTCTCCAGCAGGATCTCACATTTCTTTAATTGAAAGGCACCAAAATGAAAAGAAAGTCCTCCTGCCATCAAAAGTTTTTTAATTGCACAGAGACAATATTTTAATGAGGAAACTAATTTTAACTGACAGATAAAAAGGTAAACCTAGTCTCCATTTAACTTCTGTGATGTCACTACAGGCATATGTGCAGGCTGGTTTGTAGGATTTGGTCTATAAAAGGATTTGGTCTATAAAAGCTGTAATATGTTAGTTGGATGAAGAGTGCAGAGAGTTTGTAAGTAGTAGTGAAATAAGAGTTGAAAGGATAGAGATAAACTCCCTACCTCTTAGAAACACATGTACTGTGTGTTATATGAAAGGGATTTCCTATCAGTAAAGGCACAATTCTATGTATGATTATAAAAAAGTTATTACAATAAAACATAGAGAGGTGATTAGGATTGTTTTATGGAATTTTGATTGTGTGATAATGGTTAAAATTTCCCTTCTTCTTTCTCATCCTGTCACACAAACCTGCAGGAAGCCTACGTGCAAAAGATGGTGAAGGTGAATAATGACTCGGACCGCTGGAGCCTTATCTCGCTCTCCAACAACCGAGGAAAGAACGTGGAGCTGAAGTTCGTGGACTCCCTCCGGCGGCAGTTTGAGTTCAGCGTGGACTCCTTCCAGATCAAACTGGACTCCTTGCTGCTGTTCTACGAATGTTCCGAGAACCCCATGTCCGAGACCTTCCACCCCACCATCGTGGGCGAGAGCGTCTACGGCGACTTCAGCGAGGCCTTGGACCACCTACGTCACAAGATCATCTGCACCAGGAACCCTGAGGAGATCCGAGGCGGGGGCCTCCTGAAGTACTGTCACCTGCTGGTGAGGGGTTTCCGACCAGCCTCGGAGTCTGAGATGAAGTCCCTGCAGCGCTACATGTGCTCCCGCTTCTTCATTGACTTTTCGGATATTGGAGAACAGCAGCGGAAGCTGGAGTCCTACCTGCAGAACCACTTTGTAGGCCTGGAGGACCGCAAGTATGACTACCTAACGACCCTCCATGGAGTGGTCAATGAAAGCACCGTGTGCCTGATGGGACATGAGAGGCGACAGACCCTCGGGCTCATAGGCATGCTGGCAGTGCGAGTCCTGGCAGAGCAGAACGTCATCCCAAATGTGGCTAACGTGACATGTTACTACCAGCCTGCTCCTTATGTAGCAGACGGTAACTTCAGTAACTATTACATAGCGCAGGTGCAGCCGGTGTTTACCTGCCAGCAGCCTGCCTACTCCACATGGCTGCCCTGTAACTGAGTTCCTGAAAGGGAAGGAGGAGGGCAAGAGTCTGATTTCTTTAAACAGGAGCGAGCGCAACTGTTACGGCCTCAGATCTGTCCACGGCATTTTACAGCTGACAGAATCAGGTCCTCTGTTTAATGTTTTGCATCAAAGCTTCTGTTTTAGTTCATACATAATGTATGAATGATACATCCAAAAACAGCTGCCGTGTTTCAAAGTGAATCTCACATTACTTTCAATCCCCAACCTCGCCTCATCCTACCGAGGCCAGACTTTGGGGGGGTGGGGGGTTGTAAGTGGTTAATTTTGGGTGCATTGGAAGCGACGGCTGAATGGAAATTAGTGCCTGCCTCGAAGTGTGTAGCAGAACTGTCACAGAGACTGATTGAATCTGTCACAAACTAATTAGGCTGCAGATCGAGCGGCTGCATCAGAGTCCCGAAGCTGACAGCTACTCCAGCAAAAGCTTTTATGGGTGGTCTTTCTCAGTGCAAATTAACACACTCACACACAGTTTCAGGATGAAAACCGTCCTGTTTTACATCATCTGAACCGCAGCCGGTTGCCTTTTGACTGGTTAACTATGTCCGCCTTGCACCTTTCTAACCAAAGAATCTTTATGGACCGCTTCTAAACGTTACAACCCCGATTGTGACCTGGGAATACTGAAAACAACTATAGACATATTGGTTTGTTTATGTGAACACATTAGTTTCTAAGTGCCTCTAGCCTCTGAGCGGACAAGGAAAGCAGTAAGCAAGCCATGTGACCCCAATCTTGTAACACACCCATATGCTTCTGAATGTATATGTGATATCACACAGTCAGTGTTGAGATAAAAAAAAAAAAAAGAGCCCAGTGCTTTGGTGTGGTTGTTTTCATTAAAGTGGTTGCCAAGCATCTGATTGAGAGGTATTTTGTAATGTTTACATTCTTCAGATTGAAATGTTATCCTCCAACCAGCGATATCCTATCTGAGTACTGTTGCAGCAGTTGGGAGAAAGGTCAGATCATCAGCAACAACTAAACAACTCCCAACTAGTATCTTATCTTCTGTGAACTCATACAGTGGTGCTTCTCTTTACCCTAGTCTAAGAAATAAAAGCAGATCAGAAGGGTTTGACAGATACCCTGCTGTGTGTGGTCCCCAGGCTTCATCCTATAATAGTAGGACGTTTCCAGAGGCACCTTGGATCTAGAAATTCAGTTTGCTGTAACAACCTCCAAGGGAATTCCTCAGCTGCTGCTGGAGGGCTGGAAAAAACTCAGCCAGGGTCGGGGCCCACAGGTTCAGGAAACTACGTGCCAAACATTTCATTTATACCCCTAAAGTTTGATAAACCGCCGATGGGAGTGCCGACCCGATTGAAGGAGTGGAAACCCCCGGGGTTGGGGTGGGGTGGGGGGAAGGAGTGATCATTCTGGAGATATGGGTGCAGCTGGTGATGGGGTTTATCTCTTTAGGGCTACCGCGCTTTGCTTTAGAACCTGTTACATTGCACGCTCACATTAGCTTCTAGCAGCTTGCAAACTTCATGGCAAAACTCAAATGGTCTATTTACATTATTTTATCTGCTATAATGAATGTTAAAAAACAAAACAAAAAAACAATGATGGAGGCTGAAGAACACCCCAGCCACAGGAGATCTCAAGTTGCAACCTAACTTTATATTAATTTTAGTATTCATCCAATATATATATATATATATATATATATTTCGAGGGAACTAAGGCACTTCAGGTTAAAGGAGGAACTGTGTTGCAACTTCTCAAAATGGCGGAATGTGAAAACAGATTTTCACATTCCGTAAAAATCACCCACAGTTTTGCAGGTTTTATTCCACTTGCATCAATTGTTTCCTCTAAAACCACAATTTATTCGATGTTTACATTTCAGCTCTGATCTCAGTTGCTTCCGCTCAGTTGCTGCCCATGTTGATAGACTGTAAAGGCGATGTTCGTCAGTCTGCACTTAATGAAGTCCAATTAGCTAGCTCCGGTTTGCCTGCCACCTAACGGTTGCTAACTTGTGTTTAAGATTGTGGGTTTCAAGTTTCTGTTTATTTTTTGCAGACTTTTACAGAACACATGTTCAGAAAGATCCCTGTCCTGTATGTATATTTTTTATGATCGTACTTCTTATAAATGTATCGGACACTGCTGATGTTGCGGTGATTTTGAATCTGTGATTGGGCTTCAAAGGATATGTTCTCAATAGCT
>JAGKQL010000063.1:8199797-8222019 GCA_018398635.1 Cyprinodon brontotheroides
GTTTAACCATACTCCTGCTCCCGCCTCAGTGGTGTTCTGCATAATTGCGAACCTCCTTGAGAACCAATCATGACAGTTTAGACATAATAAGAAATGATGAAAATACTTGAGCAAGGTTCTGCAGTTAGCCTGATAATGGATCCAGCTTTACCTTATCTTTCCAAAAGAAATCAGCAGCTCTGGCTTCCTGTACTGAAATTCCTGGTGTGTCTTTTTAAATGCCTCCCCTTCTTCTGCTCTAACCACAGTGGAGCGCGCACAGCCGTCAGGTGTCTGCAAGGCTATGCGAAGATAATACCTGCCATGACCACGGACACATAAAACTGACAGAGGGATGGTTGCTATTATATATTCATGTCCCCTGACATGTGTAACCAAAAACACTGCTTACCTCCTCATGATATATATGTATATAGAGTTATAATTGTAGACATTTAGCCCCACCACAGAGCTTTTGTCAAAAGCTTTCTGGCTGCAGCCTCTCCTCAGCTGAAACAATAATGGGATCAATGCCTTGCTTTTCTTTCCTCTTTTTTTCTCCCCATGCTAGTATATTATAGTCTGTTTCATTTTGGCCGTCTCCAAATCCTCCTTCTCTTTTGGACTTTTATAACTCTTTTGTGTGCACGGTTTCCAGGCTTGCAGAAATTTAATTCTGCTTTTTATTAGACATGACCACAATGACCTTGAACCGTAAATGATCCAGCATGTCCCTTCCTACAACAGGATACACCATCACCTTCAATTTGCCAACCAATACAGAGTCTTTGGCTAAGGCGATTAAAAGCCATCCTAGCGGATCGAATTCAGTTAAACATGGCAGCCGCTTCAAGGTTCGACCCAAAGACGCAGTATACAAAGAGAATTGTTCAATGCTGTGGGGAAAAAAAATGTTTGGCGTCATATCAAGGTGTATGTCAACCCATGTGTGAATCGGACTGAATGCAATGAGCGAATACGCCAGAAATGATCAAGCCTTAAAAAAAAATAATAAGGTAGTTGGAAACAAGAAGACAATTGTGCTTTTACTCAATGTGATTTATTGTCCCCAGTGTTTCACAAATTCATGCTAACATCTGATCCACTGAAGCACTGCACTGTTCCCCAAAACATAACCAAAAGGTTTACATATTTTTACAAAGCAGCACTGCCAAGCCAATAGCATCCTCTGCACTAACACAGTCCGTTGATGTTCAAACCAAAATATATTCAAAACCATCCATGCTGAACTACATTTATAGAGCTTTGATTTCATCCCATAAAAAACATTCTCTTCTTAAACATCAGCACTGGAATTGTCAAATAGTCTGCTTTTATTTTTAGAAATGGGAGGTAATAATGAGAAAAATACATCCATTTTATTTTGGTCATTTAGAAAAGAAAAGCGGAAAGGTCTCGAAAGGAAACTCTGCTTTGTACATAACTTGTCCGATTAAAAGAACTTTAAATGTGACCATTGCCCTGTCTGGGACATTTTGAAACATTAACCCGTATTTTTTTATCCTTGAGCGAATAAATGAGAGAGTTAAATCATCCCTCCATCATTAAACTGCACTTTTATGTGCATACATATATTTACCTGTCATATTAATCAAATACAGAAATTGCTGTCTGAAAAGGGTTTCTTTGGCAGCTCCCAGAGGTTACTGTTCTCTCTGCCTTTTATCAGTCTGCAGAGTTTAAGATCGAACTCAACTAGACTTATAAGAGCTCTTGGCGCATCTAACATTATAAAGGTTGTAAAATAAACATTTACCCCAATGTGTGGCTCTGCAGGAAAGCAAACCCCATAGTGTATGAGTAATTATACACAAACTGGTGTGAAAAGTGTTGACTTATAGAGTGAAACCGACATGTCTATATCAGATAAATGGCACAGCAATGCGGTCCATTTAGCATCCTGTTATGATTGTGCAGCAGCTGTGATCCGATTGCTTATACCTGCGATACTTGGCATGTGTTTGCTTTGTTGATGAGATAAAACAGACAAATGTCTTAAGTTTATTAATGCTGTAATCTTTTTGCTGCTGTAAGGCCAGAATTTCCCCATTGTAGGACATTAAAGGGATTTTCCATTCTATTCTATTCTAAAAGCTAAAAACAGCATTGAGCAAAGCTATTAATATGTATCTACAATTTTTGGTCATTTAGTGACTAGACTTTTTGTCCCATTTTCTTTAAAAACAGCTCTCCCACAGTCAGGTTAGATGGAGAGCATTAATGAACAGATGCTTCGCTCTCCGCTCCAGGTCTGCTTTGTGTCGTGTCCCACAGTTGTGAAATCCCTGCAACCCACAGCTTCTTTGGGCTTATTTCTTAACCAAATCATTACATACCACATTGTCCAAGCCTTATGCTGGAAGGCGAATCTCCTCCAGGTCTTTTCCAGACTCCTGCAGCTTTTCTTTCTAAATTGTCCTCTATTTCACTCTATCAATCATCCCTTTCACAGCTGTAGAGAAGAACCCCAGAGCATGATGCTGCCACCACCGTATTTGACAGTGGATGAGACATTCAGAGCGATGAGCAGTGCCACACAAAACATTTTGCATTTTGGCCAAAAAATTAATTTTTTTCTTCCTACTCTTTCATAAAGACCACATGTGTGTAGAACAGAGATGGAAGTAACGGGCACAAAATGTATCCCTCGCTGTCGTACCCGCGATTTTTCTCGATATTTTACCATTTTACTACTTATTTCTATGCATACTTTTTTTACTTTACCCCGGCGATTTTACAATAAAATTTACTCTTCGACTCGCTACCTTTAAAAAATTGGAATCTCTACGGTTTCTGAACTCCATTTCCACGGAGTTACTGTTATTTTCTCACCACCACTGTACCAGTCCGGCCCACTGGATGGAATTCCATGCTGTACTGACGCGACCTGCTTAAAGAGATGGAATCTACAGATACCGGCGTAATTCAGCTTGGCGGCAACTTGTGCCAGGATGCGTATGCGAGATAGGTAAGTACGGATCACTTAGAGTATTTGAAATGAACACAATCTTATGTCTTAGTCCGGCCGGCAGACATCACACTCAGTACCGTAGGCAACGGTATTGCGCGGCTCTGACTTCTTTTACTTTAAGCAATTTTCCTCGCGAATTTATCTGTACCTCTTTTTATGTTGTTTTACTTGAGTAAAGAAGTTTAATCAGTAATTCACTTCTACCTTTGAGTATTTTTAATATTGCGATCTCGCACTCTCTTTATCTCCAAGCGCCTGAGTGAGTACTTTGCCATCTCGGTGTAGAAATCACAATTGCCGTTACCCTGTGGATCTCTGCAGTTGGTCCAGAGTCAACGTGGGCTCTGATCAGTGTTTTCCTTGTTCATCCTTTAGGTTTAGGTGGATAGTCTTATCTTGGTGGGTATGTGGTTATACCCTAACCTTTCCATTTCCAGATGATGGATGAATCAAAGCTCCATAAGATGTTCAGAGCTTGGGGAATCTTTCTTATATCCTAAACCTGCTTTAAACTTTTTCATGTGATGCTAGTTTGTTTCTCCAGTATTCTCTTTGGTGGGACCTCAGAGGCTGTCAGGGGAGCAGCTGGGCCTGTGAGATGCCAAATTGGAGCACACAGGTGAACTCTGTTAAGTCATTAGTCTTCAAGCAACTCCGGAAGGCAATGGTTGCATTCAGAGCACTGTAGAAATTGACTGTGAAATAAGTCAATTTTTCTTCAAATTGGTTTTATTTAGCAGGTAAATAAAACATTTTGCAGATAAAATTAGATGATTTACATTTAGAATGAGAAAGAAATTTGACTCCATTATCTTAATAATGTGGATAATATCAAATTACCTTATTTTTTAGAGCAAAAGGATGCATTCCCTTTGCAGATCTTACTTAGCTTCTCAAACTAAGACCAATTACCTATATTATGATGCATTGGAGCAAGGAAGGGGCTGTACACTTTTGTGCACTGTACTTTTCAGTTTTTCATTTGTAAAAATGTTCAAGTTTGATGGATAGGAATAATTTAGCAAGTTACTCTATGTAGCCTATGTCATGGATTTAATCAACCTCAGACAGCAATTATTTGTAATACTTTTTTATGCCCTGCTATTTCAACACAGCAGCTTGCTTCATCAATTTGTCTCACTGCGACGTTAAGGTCAGAGTTCTAACCTTCAATTCATCTCCTGAAGGTGAGTTATTGAAAAGCTTTAGTTTCTGCTGTTTTTTTGAAAAAAAAAAAAAAAAGTACAGGGTAGCATTTTTAACCAGCAGAGACAAGACTACAGAGGCTATCTGACAGCTGCAGTTCCAGAAACCTTCTAGGCATTTGGCGTGTTTCAATAACCATAATGTTTGCTTAGAATGTGACCTAAAGGCATTTTTGATCAAAAAGGAAAAGGGAAATATTTGGTTCCATTTAATCAGATTCCAATTAACTCCTAAAGAGTTTGGATGTCTTTCTGTGTTGCGGTTTAGAAAACACAGATCCATCCATTAATCACAGCATCAGCACAGATCTATGCATTCACATGATGCACACGTGGTTGTGTGCACTCTTTGTGACCTTGCTGGTGTGAACATGCCCAGATATGCATGAGTGAACTTGAACACATGGTTGCACTTGCACGGACCTTTACATTTTTCAGACATTGAATAATAAATGAAAAAATGGCCAAAGGATGGTAGACAGCATGCAACAGTTATTGGCATTTACTTAATCATATTCGGTTACTGTAACACAATAGTTTTATGTCCTACGACGCTAACATGAAAAATAGTCTTCAAGTAACTAAATATGATTAAGTGAATGCCAAAAACAGTTCCATTCTTTTATTCAATGCAGGAAAGAAAAACACAACTGTCATGATTTAATTCTAAGATCTGACCCACATGCAGGAAACCAAACAGAGAGACCAAGGGAAGGTTAAACAGGTTTATTGAGAACTGGTAGAGAAGGGTCCAGTGCTGTTCTGAACACTGGCGAACTGGGACTGAAAAGTGAAGGGAAAGTTCCTGTGATTAGTTCAGGCTCAGTGGGAAATATGAGCCTTAATTTGCAAAGAGAATAAAGGAGACGGTGTGGGTTGTTCCAGTAATCGACTTGCTCGTTGGAGGGAGGACAGGGTTAACCAGGTTGAGGTGTTTTCTTGAGGAACGGAGGACTGACTGCCACTTAGATTTCCAATGGTACTTGAACGGTTTCTTGTGGAGATGAATCCCCTGCTCAGTGTGTAGCTCAGACAACAATCCCTTGGGGAAAAGTAGATCCAAACCTCCAGTTTGAATCCCCAGCTCAGTTTGAAAATCAGACGATCCTTCCAGGGGAAGAAGGTCCCAAAACATCCAGTTTGCAGGATGACTTCCTGCCGAGAGGCAAAGACAAAAAGAACAATGTTAAGACTCAGGTTGACAAAAACTCAGTTTGACTCAGCAAAACACAGCTTGGCTAGAGTACCCAAAACTGGCAAACACTCTGGCGTCAAAGTAGTGGCAGTCAGCAGCTTAAGAGTCCTCCGTAATGAGGCAACCATCTACAGGTGTGTGAGAAGGCCAACGAGAACCAGGCGCCACCTGGTGGTGGAGGGAAAACAAACAAAAACACAACCCACACAAACTGGATTCCTAACAACAACTATTAAAAACAAATGAAAACACAACCCAGACAAACTGGATTCCTAACAACAACTATTTAAAAATTGTTATTTTAGGAGTTTAAAAGAGCAATCCAGACTCTCTTGGACATTTTTGATACAAACTTTTGATCCTCGCTTTGCTTCTTTTTCGCAGTGAGGAACAGACCACACATAGGCTTGTGTGAGTGATTTTTATGCTTACATAAAGTCATATACATTGGGGGAAACAGTCCATGTTCCATAAATTAACTCCAATTCATTGAGTTATTGCCTTACATCAAGCAGTAGTTCAAGCAAAACTCAAATAAATTTTAAACAAAAAGGTAATTTCTTCCATTAACTAATCACAGTTAAATGTTGTGCTTAGAGAGTGGGGAACATTACAAACATGTTACAACCAGCTCCTTATAAACACATGGAAAACGCAACCCTTTTTAAAATTACGCAATTTAAATGCAGTGGAGTAGGCGGAAACAGATTTCCTGGTGGCTGCCGCAAAAAACTACGATGGATGTAGGTGGTAGATCTGGTGCTTAAGAAGGTGCAACTAACCGTTGGCAGTTAAAGGGGGAGAAAAAAGTTGTATAAAATATCAGGGTTTCTAAGTGAAGCTGAATGATTATAACTTTCAATTATTATAACTTTAAACCATATGATTATTTATTAAACTTTAGAGGAGTAATTCCTCTGTTTTTTAATTAAGGTATTGGTCAATTTTTGTCGATATATGATTTTCAATTAAAATGTGATTAATTAACTTCAGACACTGTCATTAACTTGATTAAAAATTATAATTGCGTCCTAATTATAACTAATTTAAACTGATTTGAACTATTTTTAATGATTTAAAATGAACAGATACAAAATGAGCTTTACACCTATGCGCTAATAGAATGCTTAGAAATAAAATGACCAAATCACATTATACTTTAGTCCATAGACAATTCTAAAATATGGAAAGAAACCTTTACAAAGTTTAATGTTTGTTGGATTTTTTTTGTTTTGTTTTTTTGCACAATAACAAAACACGTTTTTAAGACATAACAGGACCTGATGTATAAGCATATGTAATGTGTTTGCATTCAGACCCATATTACATGTTCTGATACACTAACATAACAAAGGCAAAGTGTGAAAAGCAACATAGGAAACAGAGGAAAGATTATAATAAATGGTCAATCGGTCATGCATACTATGTCTATAATTAGAGTCATTCTCTTTCAATCAGGCCTAAATGACTTTAAAATGCTGTAACAGCCAGTTGTCTCTTAGCCATTTTCACTGAGTGTCTTTAAAGGTCAGTGCATTAACAGTCACGTGGTATTTTGTAAGATGTCTCTTCTTTCACAACAGATTCATTCCAGATTTGCTTGATTCTTCTCGGTTGAAATGAAACAGTTCTCACTGTCTCTCTTCTCAGATAAATAAACCAGACTATATTTCTAAAAGATAATAAACATGGTACCCTATTAAATTCAGCAATTATCTTAAGGAAAACTTAGCATTTATGTTTTTCTGGATTTTACAGATTGCAAAATCATCATGCTAGCATGTTGGCATTGAAGCTAGCAGAGGGGAAAACACTATCACTCCTTGTGAGAAGACAAATTGAGTCAAGGCTGGAACATAACTGTGTCAAGCAGGCCAGCAAAGACAGAGCTGTGGGAATGAAGGATTTGGTGTCCAGGATATTAATGGTTGGCAATTGGAAAAATCATATTCTCTCCACACAAGACTCTGTTTCCAAAATAGGACAATTTACCCCTCAAAACCAATTAATGAGTTAGGATGATGATAATGATGGAAAATTACTTTAAAGAAGAGATGCACACATCTAACTTTGTGGACAAGAGAAAATCAATATTTCAGATGGATGCATGCCGCAGTGAGAGACAGCAGAGGAGTCCGTCTGTTTGTTTTTATCTGGTCAGTTGAGGTCAGGATGCAAAGCCCACTGGTCTAGAAGAGAAACCGAATCAGCCGTATGACCACTCCAGTTTCTACCACAATGGTTGCATAGACTTTTACTGGAGTCTAATTTCAACCAGAAATAAGGAAAACATGATCTTGTCAAAATCTCAGCAATAATCAGGGCAGATTCACCGTTCTGTGGCCGGGACTAATGGACTTTATGGGAGACTGATAAATGATCTCATCCACACCTACTGACCATGAGGTATTTTTTAACCATGTTCCACAAACTTTCCTTTGGCAATAGATTTCCCCTGAGTCATCAGATTTGGTCTCCAAAAATTGACATATTGTCCCCATTAGGAGGATCTTAAAGTGCTCCTTTTGCTTTATATTAATGTTCTGTGTTTTTGATCTGTAAACCTCCATCCAAACAAATCTCCTCATAGGAAGGGTCTTACTTTCCTTTTCACAGCTGTCAGATTCAATGCCAGAGCTTCACTGAGGCCAACCAAAGGCAAATCCCTCTCTCTCGGCTTTCTGAATTTACCCCAGGTCCCAGGTTTTGCCTCCACAAACACTTTTGGCTAATTTGCACCTGGACTGCTGCTACATTGGAGCTCCAAAAGAAACTCCAACTTCTGGCTCCTTCTCTGAGCTCCTAAACTCATATGACAGCATACCTGTAGCCAAACAATACCCTAAAATGTTATCCTACAACTAAACCTACATCATATATGGCTTGAAAACGTATTAGTTGGTTTTATTATTTCTTAAAGGAGGTCAGATGTGGGTGTATCGGTCAGCTTCTTTTTCATAAGCTGACTGAAGATTTGATGGTTTATAGTGTGAATCCATTAACAGCTTAGCAGACTGGCTGTCTGCTCTCTAAGGATATGATATTAAGAGTCTGGCTGTGGTCTGTGCCTGATAGGAAAATCTGTATCTTTTGTAACAAGCATGCAGACCCTGCTAGATAAATCATTTCTAAACAATAACCCAAAGAAAGTACATTCTCCGTGAAGGCCAATTATGTTGTTTTTCAGAAGAGAAAAGAGGGCAACCACCTTCTGTTCTCCACATAGGTTGATTAAACTTGCCTTTCATAACAATAATTAAAATCGTGTTGATAGAGAAACTGAATCCTTGTATTTTTCTCCTTATAGATTTGTCTGTTGTGCTCTTAGCCTTTTTTGAAACTGCATTACAGATCATAGAACAATTTGCAATATGGCCACTGATAAAGAGTGTTCGGTCATAAAATTACTGTGATAAGGAACAACTTTTAGTTATGAAACAATATGAAAGAGGCAGAAATGGGAACAATTGGAGAGCCCCAATGCTATAACCACTGATGACTAAAATTAACTCAAAGGCTTGTCTCCAGCTTGGAAAGAAACATCTTTCTGTTTTTTTTTCCCCAAGACATTTTTGTTAACATGGAATATAAAGTATAAAGTGAACTTTTTGGAAAGTGCCAATAAATTTGGCGAAAAAATAACAAAGCATTTCAGGGGGGAAAAAAAAAATCTACAGTCAAATTTGGTGGTCATAGTTTGATTATCTAAGGCTGGCTTTCTGTTTCAGGAAGTCAACTTTATGTAGCCAACTCAAAAATCCCTTCTGTTCTCTCACAGAAAATCCCATAGATCATCCGTTGGCATTTAAATATACAAAACACACATGGATGATGCAGTGGAACCATAATCTAAAACAAACCAGGAAGTATTTTTTTATGAAAAGTTGGACTTTAAAATTAAATTCATATGATGTGTCATGAACCAGCAGGTACTTTATGCTAAAGAAAGAAAATTGTATTTCTTGAAAAAGTAGAGTATTTCTTAATGGCATTTTTTCAAACCAATGGTTCCACAACCAGTTATCAGGTTCACCAGTCACTACTTTCTTAATGAGGCAAGACAGAGTTTTCTAATGATACTGCCACGTATGGCCAAAACACAGAACTGCATCACTCTTCTGCTCTTCTTCGTAGCTCGCGCTTGTATTCAAGTTTTTTTATGTCGTTATTTTTTCCCCTTGTGTAGAGTTGCAATTGGTGTCTTAGCTGAGCTGGGATGCCGGTCACTTGAGTATCCACAAAATAAATCAATCAATCCATCCATCCATCCATCCATCCATCCATCCATCCATCCATCCATCCATCCATCCATCCATCCATCCATCCATCCATCCATCCATTCATCCATCTTCTTCGACATATCCGTTGTCGGCTCAAGGGGTAGCAGCTTCAGTAGGGAGGCCCAGAATTCCTCTCCCCAGCCACCTCTCGCCAGCTCCTCCGGGGGAATCTTAAGGAGCTCCCAGGCCAGCCGAGAAACATAGTCCCTCCAGCGTGTCCTGGGCCTCCCCCTGGCCTCTCCCCGTGGGACGCGTGCTCTGGAACACCTCACCAGGGAGACGTCCAGGAGGCATCCTTATCAAATGCCTGAGCCACCTCCTCAACTGGCTCCCTTCTCGATGTGGAGGAGCAGCAGCTCTACTCTGAGTCCCCCGGATGACCGAAGCCCTCACCCTATCTCTAAGGGAGACACTCACACGAGAAAACTCATATCAGTCGCTTGTATCCGGGATCTCATTCTTTCAGTCATGACTCAAAAGCTCATGACCATAGATGAGGGTAGGAACGTAGATCGACCTGTAAATCGAGAGCTTTGCTTTTTGGCTCAGCTCTCTCTTCACCACAACAGACCGGTACGCTTCACAGCAGACGCCGCACCAATCCGCTTCTGAGATATCCACAAAATCCATCTTGAATATAACACTTTGATTGTTTAAGTTGGAGCAATTTGGCATGAATGTGCTTGACGTCACATTCGCAGAACAGCATGGGAACGTTTGCTCAGAAGTACATTCAGGGAAAATAGGCTACAGGCTTATAGAAGCATAAGCTCTGAACTACAGGGGTTTCAGTCTGTCCATCAAACAATTTATTCTTAAATGGTCTAATAAAAAAGGCTATTGTCAAGATATTTTTCAGTAAAAAACGTACAAAATAACGCTGATAGGTAAATTCAGTATTTTATTTTGTGTGTGTGTTTACTGGGGTTATATTTGTCCAATTTTAAATTCTCCAATGAAACTACTGAAGAACTGACCTGAAACATTAAAGTATGACCAA
The DNA here is from genome assembly GCA_018398635.1 of Cyprinodon brontotheroides. NCBI lineage: Eukaryota > Metazoa > Chordata > Actinopteri > Cyprinodontiformes > Cyprinodontidae > Cyprinodon > Cyprinodon brontotheroides. The sequence goes on from JAGKQL010000063.1 coordinate 8,210,449, forward strand.
AGAGATGGAAACAGAACACGTCTGTAAAGGAGGAAAATACTTTATTTACAGCACTAGAATAAACAGAACTTTTTTTAACCTGCCTGGTAGTTTGATCCCTCATTAGAAAATAGGAAGTGTTAAATCATACTTAAAAGAAATGTCATGCATTCCCTGATTCGTCTGTCGACCCAAAGTGTGCAAACCCCTCTGGGAACAGAACACGTCAACAGGAAGAGACATCTTTCCAGTATTCCCGAAACTCACAAGAATATGTATTTTTGTGTGTGTTTAGTCTGGTTAACCCATGGAGAGTGGAAAAGGAATCAGTGGTGACTCAGTCCTGAACTTTAATGACCTACATGTCATTTGGAACAGTTGAACCGCTTTGACATTCTGATTCACTGGTCCCTGTAATTGAAAGAGCAGAAAAAGACAACTTATGTTTGAATGAATGACTGATGTTAAATGTTAAAAAGAACGCTTGCTGCACTGCACAGGAAAGTGGGTGGGAGTACAGAGCGGTCTGAAAGAAAAGACAGGAGAGAGGAATGGGTTCTGGGAATAGGGTGAGAGTGAATTTTACATTAAACAGACACATTTCCACTGGTTATAGTCATGGATGATTACTGTAAATTGAGAAATATAGTTAAATGTGCTTAGGATTAATCATAGAAAGTAGAAGGAGGGTGATGCCTATGATGTTTTTGTTAATATAGAGTGGGAAGCTGGTGAGAGTTGATGGGAAGGTGGATGGAGCTGACTTAAGCCTGAGGAGGATGTCCACATCCCAGCAGGACAAAAACCCTAAACGTAAAGCTACAGTAAAATGATGAAAATCAAAACATTTTAAAACCAGTAGAAGCCCAGACTTCATCTGGTGCATAGCAATTGACCGAATATAAAAAGACTAAAATGTATGCATTGTTTTAGAAGAAACCAGGAAGAGCATGGGTGACATCGTAAACATTTTACTTTCTACTGTTTACATTTCCTCTAGAGATGAACAAAAAAAAAAGACCTGTCATTTTCAGTAGCTTCAACTCTTGTGTTTTTCGTTTTTTGTCTGGTAATAAGATCAGGAGGAAACAACACAGCAAGGCTAAACAGAAAATGTCTTTCATAGTATGGAAGACGAACAAAGGATTGCTTCAGAGCAGCTCCATATCATTACCCGTACACAACGGGAAGCTTACGTAGGAACGTAAACATTAACCCAACAATCAAGGTGTAAGAAAAGTCAAGCTGATTATTGGGTTGGAATGACTGGGCTGTTTCTGCCTCTTCACTTGAATGTGTGAAATGTTAAAGTCTGTGTGTTTCTAATTCTGTCCTCTTGTAATAAGGCGTCACCATACAACCGTACAAGGCTGGCGTCAGTGTGCTGATCTCGCTTGGTATGTTGTGTGGCCTTGCACACAAGCAGCATCATTCTCCAGACTTATCGGCTGCATCACTGTTGGCTCAAAAAGACACTTCACATAGCTGCAAACATAGCTGCCTCCGCTTCACATGGACACAGTTGCACATGTGCAAACACAGGCATTTCAGGCTCATGTGTGTAACCAAGACACTTTGCAGCTTTCTGTCTTTGTGAAAGTCACTTTCTGTTCCATAGATATACAAATACACGGTGCTTCTCTCTTCTGTGATAAGCTAATGTGAGCAAGCTGGTTGCTATAAAAATCTACAGATTGCCATATTTTAAGAGGCGAAGGATAAATCAAAGCCAGGAATCAGCATAAAGTCACACAATCATTAACCAAAAAACATTAGTTAAACTGATAATTGAGTGTTAATTAAAACTTCAAATATAAAAAAAAGAACTTCGGGAGATGATTTATTGGCTTTAGTAAAACAATAATCATTAACCAATAAAGAAACTGCTACTACTGTTCTAATACTGCTTTTACTACCACTAAGCAAATGCTGATAATAATAATCATAATAATAACTAATTTAGCCTTACATTAGAAACAAGCAAATACACCAAAAACATGCACAACAGCTAAAACCATCAAATACAATTTGGGAAATAAAATGTCCATAACATAAATAATTGAAATGAGAAAGAACCAAGAGAAGTATTTCTAAAAACGTGGGTTTTCGGAAAGTTCAGTCGGCAAGGAATAATCATTGGATCATTATTTATACTAAAAACTAATATATTCGCTGTGATTTAATGAATTTAATGTCAAACAGTAAAAAAATAAAAACAATCATTTTAGTTGCGATCGCTGAGTCCAGGAACAGCCATGTTTGCCCAAATATACTAACACCTCATTCCTGACATCTTCCAGCAGTGACGTCACGGTGCGGTAAGCCTAGCGCCATTCTCACTGCTTTACAAGCAAAATCAACGGGAACTACTAGACACATCTGCAATCAACAACAATTATTTAAAATCTCCAGAGGACTTTGCCACTGAAGTTCGAGAGAGTTATAGTTATATTGACAATGTCCACATGCATGGCAGTTGGATTTTGTAATACATCGGGTAAAGGTGAAAAAAAATGTCTTATTTCACCTTTCCAATTCATGATCCTGCACTGACGGGTTCGTCTGTTGGATTGTCAACTTGAAGAGGGAGGATTTGCCATCGAACTTCTGGCCAGAGAAAAAACACGTAATATGTAGCCAACATTTGGAAGAAGAATGTTTTCAAGATGACTTATAATAGCGCGTTGTGACAAACACCAGATACAGCACTGGGACTTGCTGAACAGCCGATACCACACTATGACATCACAAACCGGTAGGTGGCAGTAGTGTTCTTTGACAAACATGTATGCCTCCAGTAAAGCACATTCAAATGAAATTACTCTTAATTAAAAAAAATCATTTATTGAACAGTATGTAATAATTTCATATTTAAAGTACTTTCAGGGGTTTGAATTCTAAATATTACCGGGATTTTCCTTTAAGACAGGTTTTAGAATTTTGGGCTGAACATCACAGACAGGGGCAGTAAGACTGACAGCGTAAATCAGACTGTGGGTAGGTTTGAAGGTGTTGATGGTGACCAGAATTATAGCAGTTCAACATGTTGGTTGGATTTTAAGTTATAGAATTACTTTTTAATCTTAAAGCAAGGAAAACCATTAAGACAACAAGGAACAGGAAAGTGGAAGAGAGTTTTTGAGCTATTTGGTTCAATGGAAACAAGGGCAGTTTTTAGCTTCATGTTTTTCTACAAAGCAAGACAAATAAAGAGGGAGGTTTAACTTAACCAGGTTTAGCAGGAAAGGTTCTTCTGTGGTTCATACCTAAGGCAATGAAAATGTTTGGTTTTTTTATCATTGAAAATACACCAAAGCAGAAGGAAATGAATTATGAAAGTAAGGAGCCAAGGAATTTAGCCCTGAGGAACACCACAGGTAATCCCTGAGGATGTAGTTATCTAATGTTAAGGAATGTATAAAGAAAACCAAGAGAGCAATGATCCTCAAAGACTTAGACAACCAAATCAATGAAAATTGATTTAAAGTATAATTAGGGAAGATGTGATGAGTGACAGCATGAAAATATGGAAAGAGATTAAAGAAACATATAGAAAAGAGCAGAGAAAGCTGGCATCAATCAGAAAGCTGGCATCAATCCATTGATTAAACAGAAGCATATAAGGAAAAACATTTTATTAAGTGTACTTTAATTTACTTTAGTTACTTCTGGTCTGTTTTAGAAGCATTAAATTATTAATTTAAGAGAGAATTATTACTGATGTTTTGAAAATAGAAGGTATGTCAAGAAGGAGGAAAGCTTCCTATATTATTTAAAAAGTAAAAATTACAAACGGTGTTTTATGGTAAACTTTAGTTTACATACAGTTACATACAGCAGCTTTTAGTTTTCTTTATAATATCAGTAAATGACAGAAATGCATTTATGGAAATGTGTGAGACTTGTGAAATAACTTATTGCTTGATTAATTCCGCAAATAAATACCAGACCACTTGGTCATAGAGCATCCAAGTTTAACTTCCAGATGCAGATGGCCATTACGTTTTTTCACATTGTAAAAAAATAAAGAAAAAAAAAACAAGAAGATGAAGTCATGGAAAAGTGTGATACCCATTGATGATGGAGCAGAACAGTACAAAATACACAGATTTTAGAACAAACAAACACATTCAGGCCAGGATTCTGGGATGTATACTTGGAATGGATTAGCCTATAATTGAATTATCTAGAACCCAGCTCTAAGTTTCTGGCATAAAGCAAATACAAAATACCAGGAACATAACCTGTTACCTAGTTGCTTTGTGGTGCTTTACTGTTGCAGGATTTGGCAAGCTCATAGGTTCACTAACTCCCCAAGAAAAAGTTTATATCTTTTGAAAAAACAGATATTGGACAAAAAAAAAATTTCCTCAATAAAGGAGTATTACAGGGTGTGTTCTAAGCTGCTCTTTTATTTGAATACGGTGTTTACTACAATAACTTAATGCCTTTTTAGCATGACATCACAGGCAGTTAGACATCCCTGCATGACCTTTATTTAGTTGTGATCAAGAATGCAGACCTCCTCTGTATTCCAATCATTTTTCTACTTTTTTGGCTTAGTTTTTGTTCTGCATTGACCTTATGCTGAAGTTTCACCTTCCTTTTTGTGTTGTTTATGCTAATTCACTAATAAACTTAGCAGAGCAGGAATATGCAAAGCTAATCTTTGTAATTGCAAACATCTTCAGCCCAAACCCGCAGAGTAATTGTGTGCACCAACTGTCCAAGAAGCATGGCAACCAGATGTGAGGCCGTGAGGCTTCCATTTAATCCCTGGATCATCTGTGTGGCATCGGAAGCATCACAGGCAGAATATCCTGCTCCGTCTGTCAACCTGGAATACTTTGTCTGGTCAGACTTTGTTTCAGATACTGTACCATATCTAATGTGCTTCTTAAAGCTTTGGTGCTATTAGTGTAACTTAAAAAATGCAACAACTGAAGAGAAAGAGGAAGTATCTAACATACATTAGATTTTTAATATAAGCCCAATAAAATGATCCCCATCCCATCCCCATCCCTCTTTTCAAGAGTAGAACAAGATGCTAAAGCTGCATAAAACAACCCCCAGATGTTTTCCATGAAGTGTAAAAGATCAGTTGAATCTTTTGACTATTTTGGTGCTCATGTTCAGGGCAAGGATGATAAAAGTTTTGTGTCATCCGCGCTTGATTCTGATACAGATGTCAGCTGTAAAAACAAAATAATGGGACGCTTATTAGGGCATGGAATCCATATAGTGAGTAACAAACTGCTCAGAGCCTCGGCCCTCTGACAATGAGCTGCATAACTATATATAAAACATAGATTTCATCTGGTTTCACTCAGACAGTAGATTCCCTTTGTCAGGGTTCTATGTTTGTTTTTGAAGGCTTGAATTATTTCACTGCTTGTTTGAATTTCTAAGGCAGCAAAAGAAAACTGTGTGTCATTTCTTTTCATCTTGAATGATAACATTACATCTTGGATCTTGAAGGAAAACAGGCCGTCACACTGGTTTCCTGTCTCAGTCCCATTTAGGTGTCCCTCCTGTCTTCTTTCAGGTAGAGAAAATGGACATACCTACTGGACATCATGTGTTGTTCAGAATAATAGGCTTCTTTTTTTCTTTTCTTTTTGCCCAGAGGGCTTATATGCAGGTCACAATGGCTCTGCAAAGCCTTAACAGATTCTCTCAACTGTATGCAGGCTGCATGGGAAGAAGCTAAATCCTGTGGGAGAAATTAATATTTAGATACTAGGACGCGAGGGCAGCTGCTGAGAAGCCGCTTTGACTCTGAGCACTGCCAAGAAAAACAAAGCAACACAACAGTGCTCCATGTGCAAGAAGCAGAGTCAGATGTTGTTGATGAAGCCCTTATGAAATATGATCATATGACTTCTAGCAGATAGGACAGATACATTAAAAAACTAAAAAAAAGGAGGGGGGGGGCTTTTAAAATGTAATTTTGGAGGTGGTTTGGATCACTAACCAGTTACATCCTTGAAAAATATGTACCATTGGGATTCTTAATGAGGAAGCAAACTATATGGAAAATATGATTGGTCTCGTTTACAGGCTGCTAGAAACAGAATCTATAGATTCAGTAAAATATAAAAATCGGTTTAGGCCTGAATCTGTTAATAATTAATGTGGTTAAATTTAGGCCACCCTACTCTACTTTAATCAGACACAACAGTTTCTGATATATTTTGTTTTAATTTTTCTTTTAAATTGTGAGGTAGTTTCAATAGAAACACAATCTTTACTAATTATGTTTCCATCCAAATGTGATGCCAATTTTGAGTGAACCCTTGTAAAGAAAAAAAAAGGGTGAATTAGACATGCTTCCATCCACCGGTGTGAAAAACAAAGCCATGCAAATGATATTGTTGTAATACGCATCTGTTACTCCTCACTGTAGTAAACAGGATGAAGAGTTACCAACTAGCACGTTCCACAGTTTAGTGCTGGACTGAGGTTTAATAAATGTGTTGCAAGTTTTTTCTTTATTTTGGAGCCTAAGCGGAAGGTCAGCTGAATAAACTGATTACTCACCTTCAGGCACCTCCGACACAAGCTAATGAGCTTTGAACCACACCTCCATGAAAGCCCAATCAGCATCCAAAATTCATCTTAAAAGGTCTCCAATCCACAGCTTTGTCTGCTACCCAAAGTGCAGGCAGTGGTTGCTCTATGTCTGACTTCAATTCAGATGACCCCGTTTCAACCCAACTCCATCCTCTCCTCCACCATCGTAGCTAAAGCTTCATCAGACTGTCATTCCTCCCGGACTCTTAATGCATTCCCTATCTCATCTCAAACAGTCCGGCAGAAGACCGCCATGTGGTTCTGCCAGAGGTTTCTTCCCAATGGGGAGTTTTTCCTCTCCACTGTCGCTTCATGCTTGCTCATCATGGACAGGTTCTCTCAACCTGTGTTATCCAAACTGGACTTCCATCTTCCAGGTCCCTGAGTGAAGCTCTAGTATCAGCTCACACAGTCCACTGGATCTCACCTTACAGCTCAAGCAGACCGCCTTGCCAACCAGCAGTCTACAGACTGACCAACTTCATCTATCTCCACTCTACAACCAGTTTCAGTCCTGGAGGAAACAGCCCTGTTCTTTACTCTTGTTCAAGCATATCAAACAAAATTCAGTGCTATGTTTCCTGTCGAGGTCTGAGCGCCAAAGACTAAAGTAATTGTATCAATTAAATTCTACTGATTGTCTTTTCTTTCTGAGTGAGTTTTTCAGATTGAAATCATGTCAGCTAATATTATCAATGGTTCATTGAGAGAGAACTGTGATTCTAATGCTGCATTCAGGACGCCTGCAGCAATGGAAACAGCCGATCAGTCATGTAAAGGTAAATATTTGCCATGTCAGAACTTATTAAAAAAGATGTGTTCCTAGTTCCTGTTTAACACATTTATGCTTTATCTCAAAAAGTAAAAACCTCCTCAAGTGAACGTAAAAACACTTTTGCAAAATGTAGTAACTTGATTGGAGTTTAGCGGTTTCCATCAAGCTCTTCTAATAAAATACTTCAAAATGTGCAAAAGAAAGGTTGATAGAAACACCTGAGATAATGAGCATTACTCTCCCAGTGCACAGCTGCTTTAATGCAGTATATACATATAGTTTCAGTGTTTTTCTAAGACAGGAACTAAGAAAGGATTAACTTACATCATAGCTGACTTTCTTTTCAGTGTGATGCCCTCTTAGTGGGACAGTTACCCGAACACAGGACACAAAAAAGGATTTGCAACAGAATTTCTTTGCTCAAGGGTGAAAATCTGGGATAAGTGAAAGCATGTTCTACTTATTGTTTTAACAGACCCAGGCTGCCTTTGAGGCTCAGCTATGAACCAAGTGGGGTTTTTCTTTAATGACACTGGTGGGGGATTTGGCCCTGAGGTCCCTCCACAGGTTCCATGTTTACTGTGCCGGAAACCTAAGCAGCATGTTTACCTTAAGGCTACTCAAAAAAGCAAAGCCCTCATAATATCCTATTTTAGTAATTATATGGAAAATACCTTGCACAAGCAAAGACTAAAAAGCAGGTGTTTGTTGTCGATAAAATGCACAAACTCATATAAACATAGTAACATATAATCAGTCCAGTCCACTAGAAAAAGATCCCTGCCTTCAGGTGTGACGCTAACAGATTGCTCCATGTGAGCTGGACATCAAACATCTCCATGTAGGCAATAGGAATGGGAATTTAGGGAATTCGCCACCGATAGGATCAGTAGCACGCACTCCCATCTGTTTCTGCCTGCAGTCACACTAGGATGAAGGGTTTGTGAGTTTAGGAGGGCTGGCCCAAGACTTAGGCGTCCTTTGAACTTTATGTGTGCATGTTGCAAGGTTTGGATGTGCAATATGTACTTTTACTGTAAAAATGTTTTACAACAATTATGTGAAACAAGCTGAAAGGATCTCTAAGATAATTACAGTCTGTAAAAGCTTTGGAGGAGGTTTCCTTCAAGCTGACGGAGGCCACTGTAAAACGTATCCAGGCAGCTAAAGGGGAAGTTGTTGAGGTCACTGGCGTAACGTTGCAGTGTGCTGGCATATGTTAGCATGGTGTTTTCTAAGATAATGAGGCAGGGTTTGGTCTGCGGGGAAGCTGGTTAATGACTAATGAAGTGATACACAGGAAATACGCACACAAATGGAAGAACTTGTGTCAAACACTGAACAGGTGGTATTTTGGCTGGAAGGGGGTTGAACAGTCTGAGAGATGAGCAGAGGTGTATAAAATACAAAAAAATGATAAGAAAACTACTTAAGTAAGTGTCAGAAATTAGTTTAAAATTATTGGAGAAGTAGAAGTGCTCAGTAACAGCTTTCTTGTTAATCTCTTTTTTAACTTGGGTACAAATAAGTTAGATTTAGTTAAAAAAAAACAACTTTAGCCCTAAGAAAACATGGTATTTAGACCGTCCTACTGTCATTAAGAACTCAGAATAGCACAAGCCATCATGCAGAATGGCATGAATCCACAACTGTGCCTGAGAAAACCAACCTGAGAAGTACAATTTAATGTCATCAGCCTATTAAATGGTCATTATTATTAGTTATCATTCCCATAGTATGGCTTCAGATTGTACCTCCTATGTATGCTTAATACGTGATCACCGACTTTATCATAAGCCTAAGGTAATTCCTTTTTCTGTGAAATTAATTTATATATATAGCTGTAGTCACTACATAATTCTAGTAGTTCTTCATCAATTGTTTGTAAATCGGTCCACATGTCGCTCATTTTAAACAAAAAAAATGAAAAATCTCATATGCTGTCAACTGAGCTCTTTTTAAACACCACTTTCAATTAGTATGACTGAGACATGTGGAATTAATTCAAAGTAAAGCTTTAAAGCGCAGTTTTAAAAAAAGTAGGTAAATTGTAAATAATGCTTTACCACTAAAAATGCAGAATGGTTTAAAGCTAACTTGTTTTTTCCAGCTTTAAGGCCCATATTAAGAATGAAATCTATCTATATGAAACACTTCCCAGGTCTGTGGAGAAATAATAATAAAAAAAACATTTTGTTTTTAAAGAGGCATGCTAACAGAGAACCTAACAAATTTGGAAAACAACAATGTGGTGCAACTAGTAGGCTAAAGGATGTGAACCATTACAAATAAGGCATACTTTTTCTTCTTTACAAACTGATTCCACACAAACAAACCATTTAATAATAAAACATATTTTAATTTGTAGAGAGTGGAAAGGACTCAGATTTCTCAGTGATAAATTCAAAGAGAAAATTGGTGTCTCTAATCTAACAAAATGAAAGTCTCAATTAAAAGTAATACTCAAAGTTTAGATTTAAATTACTGTGAAAACATAAATGTACCTAGACACACATCTCCGTAGAATGATTTTTGTTTTGTTTTATTTTTTTAAGAAAACCTTTAGAAGTCAGATTAAAAATCCTTTGGACCTACACTACATAGTCTTAAGAACTTATTTCCTTTTTTCGTTATTCAGTTTGAACTGGTTTAGCGGGTAAATTAAACACGTAAAGCCTGCTGGGACAGCAAATTAACAGGATATCACACAATTAGATCAAATGGAAAAAAATTACAAAAATGTTTGAGAAGGATCACCTATGTCTTAACACCAGTAAGACCAAAAAGACCAACCTAACTCCCCCCGTGAACATCCGGAGGCAGGACATAGACACTGTGGAGAGTTTCAAATACCTGGGTTGTCATGGCAATAGTAAACTGGACTGGACTCATAACACTGACGCCCTTTATAAGAAGGGCCAGAGCCGCCTCCACCTCCTGAGAAGGCCGAGGTCTTTTGGAGTGAGCAGGCCCCTGCTTAAAACCTTCTATGACTCTGTGGTGGCATCAGCCCTCCTCTACGCTGTCATCTGCTGGGCCTCTGTAAGCACAGAGCAGGACAGAAAGAGACAGAACGAACTGGTGAGACAGGCTGTTTCTGTCCTTGGCTGCACTCTGGACTCAGTGGAGGAAGTGGCTGAGAGATGGGTGCTGTCCAAGCTTACATCCATCATGGACAACACCCTCCATCCTCTGCACCAGACTGTAATGGAGCTGAGCAGCTGCTTGAGTGACAGACTTTTACACCCTGTTTGTAAAAAAGAGTGCTCCACAGGTCATTCATCACCACTAAACTCTACAATGCGACACTACAACCGCAAAAATGTATAATGTGCAATTACTATTTGAAACTCTGTGTTATAACCTGTTTCTCTACATTTTACAACCAGTGCAATAACTATATATAAAATATCGATCTACTGTATATAAGCACCCATGTAAACACCCTGTGCAATAACCCTGTATAATAATCCTGCTATAAGAAAAAAAGCCATGATATGTGGACATACTGTAGATATTGTATGCACATTTTTCTTCCTTTGGCACATTCTTCCTTTCTTTTGACTATTAGAACTGATGTAACGCATAAATTTCTCAACTGTGAGCTCAATAAAGTAAATCAATCAACAATGTAACTTGCACTTGTGCCTAAACATAAGGCTGTATCTTGTTCTTCCAACATGGTAGTAAAGGGCTACAAAAATCCCTTGGTTCAGGACAAAAACACCTACATCAGCCAGCGTTCCATTCATCACATGCAGTATGAGTTGGGTCTTGCTCAGGTCCGATTTCAAAAAAAGCTGAAGAACAGATTGATCAAGAAACTAAGGAAAAACAGAGGAAGACATGGCTCATAGCAATGGTCTGGGGAAAGGTGTGAGCCAGGATGTGCTGATGATGGTGAGAACCTTAAAATATTCCAAAGGACCATCCTGGCTTTTAATTCTAGGATCATTTTATTTTCAGAAATAATATGAATTCTCTTTTAGGTGTTCTCAATATGTTACTGTGTTCCTAAAGAATGTACTTACTTTTTTTTGCATTAGGAGGAAAAAGGAAAAAAGAAGAAAGAGAAAACAGATAATCCAAATCCATAGCTGGTTAACACATTTCAAAAACAGACTGCTCAGGGGCTCTCCTTGAGGCACTGAGATTAAATGCAAGTGTAACCCAGTGTTAAAACCACACACACACACAATAACACACACACAAAAATAAAATTATATATATATATATATATATAT
>JAGKQL010000063.1:8232019-8335943 GCA_018398635.1 Cyprinodon brontotheroides
GAAACAGCCATGCTACCTCTGAATAAGAACTGTCATGTCACAAGTATCATGATCCTGCCATTGATCTCTTGATATTTCGCCTCCCTCTCCCAAAAACATAGCATGAACAGAATTCCACCCCAGCTTGCTTTATCTGCTAGCTGGTTCCTCTTAGAAGTTGGTAAATGGCCTGTACATATATAGCACTTTTTGGTCAAGTCAGGACATTTGAGTAAAGCACTGTATACTTCATTCAGTAATTCACCCATTCACACATACGCTAACGGTGGCAAGCTACATTGTAGCCACAGCTGTTGTCTAAGAGCTCACTGCAGTAAACAGGCACCACCAGGCCCTCCAACTACTATCAGTGGACCGTGCGGGGGAAGTGTCAACGTGAACTGAAAGCCGGAGCTTGAACCAACAGCAACTCGGTTTCAAGTAAAATTCCTGCATCCAGCCGAGGCTGTTCAGCTCACGGTGGTGGATTTTGATTTTACTGAGCAAGTCACAGAGCTGCATATAATTAAGGAAACCAAACACTGGTGTCAGCATTTCTGGGTCCAAGTTGGTCTAGTAACACCAGCAACTCTTTTCAGCCGTAAAAGGATAACTAAAAAACAACCCAATTGGTAGAATCATTAGACAGCACAGGGTGTTATTTCCACTGTTATGCCTGATGTTACTCAGCTATATTTGTCTATAAATCCAGATTTGAAACATTAGAGTACAGTAAGCATGTCTTGAAGATTAGTAAAAAAACCTGGATGACCTCTTAATCCTTTCTGGTCCTGAATAGGATTTGAAATCCTCCTTCTCACATATAAAGCCTTAAATAGCCAAGTTCCATCTTATATCAGAGATCAGGTCATTTCTCATGTACCTGTACCTAACAGAGAATATCACCCTCAGTCTACAGGTTTAGTGGTGGGCCCTACCATTTCTAAAAGTAGAATGGGAGGCAGATCTTTAGATATCAGGCTCCTCTCCTACCAGTTTTCAGTCAGTGAGGCAGACACCCTGTCTACTTTTAAGGGGTAGGCTTATAACTTTCCTTTTTGATAAAGCTTATGGTTAGAGTGGCTCAGGTTATCCAGAGCTATCTCTTTGGTGATGATGCTATAGGCTTAGACTGCTGGAGGACATTTATGCTCTCTCTACTTTATATAGGAGAGTAGTCATAGTAGCTTCATCTGGTCAATTCCTGTTTTGCTGTGACTCCATCCTGGAGAGAAATATAAGCTGAGCTGCTGCCATCAACATCTTCAATTATAGATGACAGGGTTAGGCCTGTTTTTCAGTACTTAGTTCTCGTTCTCTCCTAGACATTGCCATGGGCTGAGCTTTTATTGTCACTAACTGAATGTCCCATGTTTCATACCTGCTAGGATTTATCTGCTTAAGTGTTTCTTTCCTAGCAAAGACACCTTTGGAGGTTTATTGTTTTAAACATAGAAGGTATTTATAGGTCAGTGTTTCTATGTTCCTTTTGTATCTCTGTTTCGTTTTTATATGTCTGTGTCTCCCTCAACCCCAGTTGACCTCTGCAGAAAGGCATTCACACTGAGCCTGGTTCTGCTGGATGTTTTTCCCTGTTAAAACAGAGTTTTCTCTCTACACTGTTGCTGCCTGCATGCTCAATGTGAGGGATTGCTGTGGAGTTGACATAATGCAAGCAAATGTCCGCTGTCGCCACATAGTCATGTAGGAGGAGCAAACCTGCAACGTTAGTGACTTGATGCAATCAGATGGTTTTCATTAGATAGAAAACTTTAAACCAATCTGTCTGGATGTTCTAATTGAGTTATCTCTATAAAGTGCCTAGAGAATACATGTGTTTCAAATAAGCGCTTTACAAAAAAGCTGAACTGAAATGAACGATGATGTGACACCAAAAGCTTAACTTTGGAAACAGATGGTGTCATACCATAAATTTCCAATGTTTACATTTTTCACAATGTAAAATTTCAGGTTTTCTGCATTTTTAAGCCACACTGATACATTTTACAAAGAACAAAGACTTAAATCATTTCACTTAATGAATGAATGACTTTATTTGATACATTTTTTATTTTATTTCAAATACATTATTTTTGGGGGTTATCCGAGACAGGACATTGAATCGGAATGCACACCGGACATTTCAGATTTTAAACAGCAAAATAATTCAACAATAATTCAGCTTTTCGCTTTACAGTGTTGTGTTACTCTGTGTTGGTGTATCAAAGAAATTCTCAGTAAAAGACTAAATGCTCAGAAATACAGATTGAAGGGGAACTCATATTTGCGCAAGGCACTGGAAAGGTAATGATAATGGCTGCTGTGTCCAGCTCATAGTGCTGCATGGGACCTGTATAAGGACCCAGCATAAGGGAAGACGATTCAGCCTCCACTCTTCTCCTTCACCCTACATCATCACAACCACATCCTGTCCCTTACTGCTGAACATGACAGGAATTGACAGAAAAGTTCACTTTGCTGTATTTAGGCATGCCTACTAGCAGTTACATGCCACGAGGACTATTGCTTCTTGGTATTCGCCCAATTTGAACCACTCTTATCACTTGAAACATGTCCTTCAATTACTCTTAAATGTGCTTTTGCATCAGGATATCATGTAAATCCCTTGTTCCACATTCATCTTTGATATGAATGTACCATTAATACCTCCAGCTCTCTCCCAAAAGAAATCTTACTCTGCATCTTCTGTTTTACTACAAGAAAACATGCATCAATGTTGGTTTTAATTATGCTCTAATTCTGGAGGATTTTGTGATGGAAAAGCAAAACGTAAAGGCTTTAAACTAAATGCTAACCCCCGCAAGGTTAAGAAATTAAATCTGACACATTTGTGAAGGATCTTCTGCATATGTTGGCAGTCGCTTACTGCCCTGACTGACAGTTAGACGCTCCGACAGCTGCCTGTAGTTATGATCCTGCCCTGTATGCCCCCTGGGGTCTGCTCTAAATCTATCAGCTGCTTCCAAAACAAATCTTTAAATTACATTTTCAGTTTGTTTTAAACCAAATCCAAATCAGATTATTAGTGTTAAATCTGAAACGACTCAAACAGACATGTATTTTTGAGAAATTATGATTAATATGATCCATGGTCATGAAGATACATGTCTGTAACTCAAACTTTCGATTCACGGATGCATGTTGTTTTCTAGAAGCCTAAATCCTGTCTGGCAAGAAGATGATGTTTCAATTTTAATAACAAGGAGATTTGTTTTATGGTTTTGGAAAAAGAGTCTTATCAAAAGAAGAAGGTTTTCAAGTTCATGAACCTGTGAATGTAAAAAACAATAAAAAATATTAATCATAGAAATTAAATTATTTTTTATCATTGTTGCAACTTTACTCAAATATATGTATGCATTCATTAAGGTTTGATAATCTATGTTTTTTAACATTTGTTTCTTAATATTCTTATCCATCAAATCAATATTGTTAAACATCTCGAGCTGTTTTTCAGTTTTTTTAGCTTTTGAGGATCTTTTCGAAACTCAAGTGTCAGCAGCTATACACACCTGCTCTTGAGCTGCCCTGAGGAGAAAAAAAACATGGAAACTAATCAATTTCAGTCCTAAATGCTCTACAGAGAGCTTCAGCAACAGTCCCTGAGTTTTTGCCCTGAGGCCACATTTAATGAAATGTCAGCTGAGGGAGGATCTTACAGGCAGGTCTGGATTGTTGAACTGTTGTGGTTTGAAGTTATGATCCTGGAAGTTTATTGTAAAAATGAATTGAAATAATAAATCCTGAATATTAACTATCTAAAGTTAAGCTCTGCTGAAGGAGCTGACATGACATGTTCCCTGGAGGACATTTGGCCTCTGCTTAGGGGGAGAAAGCTCCTTAGTGACAGTTCGCTCCTTCACTACATTATAAACATTTCTTTATTCAGTCTAAATTCATAATAACTGCCTTGATACATTTTTGTCCTCTTCTTTGTGGGGGGATTCTTTTTTCTGTTTTCGTTTGATGGGGTTTTCATGGTTTTTTTGTTCTTAGAAGACAGAAGGGGGTGAAAAATGTACACATTTTTCTATTAGTCAAACTCCGCTCGGTCATGTTTCTGCTTATAAGAAGTCTTACTTCAGTTCTATGGGATGCCTTACCTTTTTGCCGTAGGCTAGGGATCAACTCAAAAAGCTGAAAGAAATGTCATTTAAACTTGGTTCATGCAGGGGTTTTTAGGAGTATAAAAGAGAATGCTCCAAGGCTCCAGATGAAGTAGGCTGGTTTACATGTGTGTTATTTCAAGCTCTTAACTCATCTAAAAAAACAAGAGATGGACCTCCATCTAATCTCTTCCATCAGTATTTTAATAAGAGACATGTTGACTAGTCTTAGTGATAAAAGCACAGATGTCAATAATAAAAATCAAGTATGACGCCTTCTCTTTCTGAGATTCAGGGTCCCTGTTAGTACAGATCCTGTTCCACTGAGCAGACCAAGCTGAGGTTTTATTCAGTGCAGCACCCAGTTTTGTATCGTTCTATACAGCATATCCTAACCTGTGTGTGGCCTAAAAATCATCATCATCCATCCATCATCAGGATTTTCCTCCTCATTTCTTGTGTTAGAAAAATGTGAGGTGAACCATGTCCAGATGGAGAAAAACACAAGCTATCCAAGCTGAGAAAATAACAAAGTTCAATTGTACGGAAATTGGAAAAGGTGCAAGTTTTACAAAAATAGATGGATTGTGAACTGACTTTTCCCGCTTTATGCCCTATATGCAGGCCAGAATACAAAGAGAAGACTGAAGCATGTATTGCATGCTGCAGGTAGGGCCCAGAGTGCAGAAGGGAAGTTGTACTTGAAGTGACATAAACTTGATTACAGGAACAGTGATATGTGATATGGAACACTTTTTTTTATTCATACTGTTTATTTGAAGAGGATATGAGCATATTTTGTGTTATAAACCATGTGATGAACACGATGTACAACATCTTTCCAAGTATATGGGTATAACATGGTAATAACATATTAAGTCACACTATATTACTTGGTAACAAGAACAACTATATTTGGTTATTACCCCAAATTGAGGTGTATAATTTCAATCTAACTACCTGCATGCAATTATTACAATTGCAGGTTACTATGTAACAACGGAGATCTTTGGTGGGTAATTACCATTAGGTTACCACATAACAGCTTCTATGATTGGCCACCGACTACCAACGGCTTACAAAGTGAATAACAAATTATGATCAGGTAACTAAATTATTCTACAAATTAACTCCAGTTCCATATAAATAAGAGTTTAGTTAAGAAGGTTGGCTAGTTGTAGGTCTGGTTTTCTGTTATATGCCAAGTAATAAATTGCATTTTACTAGATAATAACACTTTGAGTTACCTGGTAATAATTGTTTAGATTATTATTAAAACCTTCTAATACACAAGGACCCTATTCTGCTATAACTATCTGTTCACAGCCCTTTTTTTTGTACTACAAACCAAATACAATAAAGGTTGGATGATGTAATTAAATTATTTGATTCTTAGATTGATTTCAGCTTTTAGTGTTTTTACAGGCCGTGACAGCGCCTGGCTTTAGGATGTGTTGCTGAAAACATTCTGGGTGGTCGTTTACAGCCGCAGCCGGTTAAATGAACCAAATGTAACTGACTGATACAGTTCATGCCCCTTCATGATGTCATCTTGCTGTGTCTCTATCCTCTATTATACACATCTTATCGCTGCCATCAGTGATCTCGCTCTGGTTTGTTTTTCTGGTCTGTTTTGTCTAAACGGGACTTTACAGAGGATTTCGTTTTTGTAGTTATCCTTTAAGTCAGGGGTGTCAAACTAGTTCCAGAAAGGGCCGTGTGGCTGCAGGTTTTCTTTCCAACCAAGCAATAGTCCACCAGACTCCATTCATCTCATCAGTTCATCATGTTCAGATTGGACTCACTTGATGAGATGACTAAAGTCTGGTGTGCTATTGCTTGGTTGGAAAGAAAACCTGCAGCCGCACGGCCCTTTCTGGAACCACTTTGACATCCCTGCTTTAAAGTATAGCCAAGTTAACTGTACGATTACTTCTGAATTATGATTAAGCTTAGTTTAGTCAGTATAACATATAGTATAACATTTCCAGGATACAATTTTGTTGAATCAGAGTTTTAGTTCAGTTTGGTTAGTTTATTGTTTAGTTATTACAAACTACAATAGTTTGGTTTAATGCTTTGGTTTGTAGAACTTTAATTAAGTTGCTATTAATTTAGCCTGGTTATTGCAATTTTGTCCCAAATCATGTTTTAGTTTAGTTTACTTCATCTTAATAATTATAAAATATGGTTTAATTGTAGAGTTTAGCTTATTGAATTCAAAGTTCACTTTGGTTAGATTATAGTTTAGATGATATTATAATAGGTTTAGAGTTAAGTTAAGCTGAGTTTTGTTTTAATTAGTTTAATGTTTTTGTTTAGTTTTTGTTCATAGTACTTTGTTAAGTTTGTTTCAAGTTTAGTTATTAAAAAGTAATCTAAATGTATATTTCTGGTTTAGTTAGGTTTAATTTTCTTTTGAATTTTAGTTTAGAATTTATAGATTTAATTTATTTTAGTTCAGTTTCAGTTAGATATATGTTAAGACATAATCCAGTTTTACTTTAAAGTTTATTTCAGTTTATAGTTGAGTTTTTAAATAATTGTTCCAAGTGAAGATACAAGATTAGAAAAAAGTTTGTTTTTTTAGATTCTCAAATATAAATATAGATATAGATTTATAAATATATATTTCAAATCAGCTAAGTTACTCATGTTTTTCCTTAAACAGCTATTAAGTGCTAAATTCCTTTCCTTCCTTTTAAAGTAATGTAAGTTGACTAGCCTTTATTCATCCACTGAGGGTTTTGCCCTTTGTAAATACTGCAGCAGGAAAAACTATTAATGATATGACCTTTTGAGATGTATATACTACATCTTTTTCCTCTGTTTTTGCTTTTTTAGTGCTTCACTGCCGCCGATTTTTCCCTCCTTGGTTTTTATAGCTTACCAGTTAGGAAGGAATGTAAAAACATAGCATAGATTGGGTTCCTGTCTGTTTTATATGCATGGAGACATTATTCAAAGTGAATGGAATAATTTTCCATTCTCTCTTTTGTGGTTGAAAAGCTAAAGTATAACAACAATAAAGTCTGGAGTCCATTAGAGAGATTTAAACAAATAATGCAAAGTGTTTCGTAAGATCTGAGAGAAATCAGATGATTGGTACGTTTTGAAACGCCTCAATGGTGCTGGGGGAGAATACAGATCTGCATCTCACATTTGGCTGCACCATTAAGTGGTCCACATGATGAAGAGTGTGGTTTGGTCTCATTCAAATCATGTGTGTGACGGCACATGAAGTGGTGAGAAGGGCTTCTTCTGATCTGCCGTTCACAATCACAATCATCAATGAAATGGTTGCATTTCAAGGACAACAGAAAAAAAACCTTCCTTCTTATTTAGCGTTGAATTCTTTTTTCCAAATCTTTGCTTGGGGAAGACTCTGAATGCTGCTTTCATTGCTGTTCTTCTGAAGTTGATCAGTAAACTGAAAACAAAAGGCCAATCAGGTTGGAGACGGATGCTATATTTTAGTTGCTGGCTGGGGACAAAAATATAAAGATATGAGCCCCCACCCATGGCATTCATATTTTCTGTCTGTGTGTATATAAATATCTGTCTTGATTAATCACCCTTTAAATCAAGTATTTGGTAAAGTCATGCATAGAAACATACTTAAATAACCCAATATCCAGAAATGTTTGATATTTTGATTGACTGACTTGATTGATTGACTTTGTTTATAAAATAAATCCATGATGAATAAATGAAGTTAATAATTATTAATAGTTTAAAAAAGAAAGACTCAATTATTTATCAATTTAGGATAAGATATACTTTTTAATAGATTTAAGTGTTGTTTCGCAAGTAACGCAAACAAAATTGTTCTAATTTGCCAATAAAAATCTTGACACTTTTTAATGTATTAAACATCTGGCACCTTTTTCTCTCCATACTGCACAGTTGACTGCAGCACATTATAAACTTCTGCTTGTAAAATGTTTAAATTTGAGCACAAAATATTATGGTGAAAAAATGTCTTAAGCAGTTGAGGTTCTGCTGTAGGATTGTCTATTTATCCACTACTTACCCTGCGCAGCTTCTTAAGAATGCCTAGCGGTCCTAAATATCTTTAACTCCATCTGTCAGATGTAAACAATAGATCTTAAACAAATAGTACAGGAAGGGGGGAGGAAGTTCAGGCTCTGTTTTTTCCTGTCTCTACCTGTAGCGCAAAGAGCATTTTGAATTTAACAGAAGCAACTTCATAAACTTTAAAGAAGCTGCATCAGTGGAAAAAAACATTTGGTTGGACTGAGAGGTGAGGGTCCTTCCCCAATACTGCAATAAAAAATTATAAGAGAATAATAATACGAAAATATTTCTGTTTAGATTAAATATCAAGCCTTTGACAAGGCGAGGACTGACAGTTAATGAGATCAAAACTGGATTGTTGCAGGGGGAATTAAACATAAAAACATGACATTTGTTTCAGCACGAGATAAAAGTTTGTTACGACAACGGAGAAAATATATCTGTATTCAAAGTATATCTTTACATCCGTTTTTTTGTAGAAAAAAAATAGCTCAGATTTCATTTAGGGACAAACACTAATCAATGTCACAGCTCAGGTTGTTTTTATTGCCAATGACCAGCCCAGCACATCATTATATAGTTTTTATACTGGCCATGTCATGTGTGTCCCAGTCTCAGCCTGGATGCTTCATCCCTGCTAAAACTGCCCCCAGAGAGCAAGATTAGGGGATTCTATTACGAAGAAGGAGGCCTCAAATAAATAAGTACCGAAATATTACAAGGATTCTGCTAAATCTCTTCCATCAGGTGTGAATTTCACTAGAAAGGATGCAATACAGCTGAATGGGTTCGGTATGTACTCCTCATCTAGCACACATCTGGCAGGTGTCAAGTTCATTCTCAGAGTTAGCTTTAGAGGCAGCATAAAATCTTCAGGGTTCAAACAGTCATGATTCTAACTAACAATGCAAGAGCATTAACAGCAGTTCCACTATTTTCAGCCATTTTTTTTTCTATGCATAATGCTGGCTAAAATAGTTTTCTCTGAGTAAGACTGAGTTCTTGTCTCCCTGAGTTTTAACTTTGCTTTGTCTTTTGCCTCTCGGCAGGAAGTCATCCTGCAACCTGGACCTTTTTCGGACCTCCTCTCCCAGGAAGGATCAACTCGAGCCTTAAACTGAGCCAGGGATTCAAACAGGAGGTTTGGGTCCAGTCTCACTTGAGAGGACGTTGGAATTACTCTCTGAACCCAAGGGAATCATCTTCACCACACCAGTTCAAGGCTGTAGCAGGTGTGAAATCTGGAGTGGCAACCAGCCGCGTCCTCGTTCTCCCTACACACGCCCGAAGTTCTGGGTGCAAACCCCTGACTTCCACCCCTCCACTGAGTCAGACAAACCCAACACACAGATTAGAGGCAAAGGATCCTTTACTTCTCTGGAAAGCGTTGGTAAACAATCAGATCCTCTCCTTCAAAATCAACGAATCAAATTTCCCACTGACCCTGAACTAACAGTCTGTCTTCCCCTCGCCTTCCAGTTCCGGCTGAGTTCAGGGAAACTCTGCACCGAGCTTAACATCTTCAATAAAATCCGTCAAACTTTTCATCTGTGTCTCTCTGTTTGGTTTCTATGCATGTGGGTCCAAGCCTTAGATATAATCATGACACCTTGGAGTTTTTTCACGCTTCTTTTTACTGAAAAGAGATCACCCGGGACAAAATCTAGAAACTCTAGAAAATCGTAATCTTATTCAGATCAGAGAAGTTGCTTTGAGTTACAGAATGCAGCTGCTCACCTCCAGGCTCACCTCTCAGGAAGTGCCTGCGATAAACAGTTAAAGAGGCATTTTATACACCTCCACTCTGCCACATCTTACATCATACATGTTTGCAGATGAGTAGACATCCATGGCTGCAGCCTTATCTAACTATTACACCTTGTTCTTAGCTGAAGGACGCCGCTCTCATTCCATTCCCAAATATTTGCCACATACAGAATGAAGATTATAGCTGTATATCCAGACAGAGGAACTGTCTTAATTAGATAAACTAGTGTGGAAAACATCTTTTCTGATACGCAACAAGCAGCTAATATTAAGGTGTAATAAACTCACACATCATCAGTCACCTAACAAATTCCCCCTGAAAAGGTGACGTTTTCAATGTTATTTTAAGCGCTGTTACTTTTAACATCATAGAATCATGGAATAAACAATCAAAAGTCCCCCTGATGATGTAGCATTAATGATGGATCAAAGTAATCACAATCAAAAATTCACAAACCAAATGTTGTCGCTCAAGACCACAGTATCAACATTTAACTACAGTTGGGATAAACTATTTATTTGGGGAATTAAATTTGTACTTAAAGTACCATTTTACTGATATTTTTTTTTTTATGTAAACCAATTTGAAAATTAAAAACAAGGGAAATTAACATAACTTGTTAAAAAACCCATCCCACCTAAGATATCAACCAAAACATGCAAGGCTCTGAAAAATCCTGAGACATTGGTCTCTTAACAGGGAGAGATAAAAAAAAATTCACATGCAGGTGAGGGATCAATGGATTCATAATGAAGAGTTATCAGGAAAGCTTAGCATGCCTACAGAACATGTCAGGCAACAGAAGAGAAAAACTAGAGGAGGGACAAAATTCATGATCAAAATACCAAACAGCGGTGAGTAGAGTACCCAAAAAATATCCTTAAGTAAGCACACCAATACTTAATCATACTTTTAATCAGGTAAAAGTAAAAAGTAACCATTCAAAAAAATGACTTAAATAAGGTTAAAAGAAATCATTTAGTAATTAAGCTACTAAAGTACAGAGAAACTAATCCGCTTGCTACTCATGATTATAGCATCTGATTTAATATTCTAAAAATAATGTGAATTTACACTTAGATGCAAATTCTGGTGTTAAAAATGAATACGATAAGAAGAAAATCATTATAAAATATATAGCATTTACAAAAAACTATTTTAGATAGAAGAAATACTTATTTTTTTGTATATAAATTTTGTTCTAAGACTGTCAAGATCTTGGCACTGATGGCTGGCCTAATTGCTCAATCTGTTCACCAGTCTAACTCTGTCATTACTGCTCATCTAATCCACCTGCTGCTGCTTCTGTTTATACGGCTCAGTCCCAGCCATCGGGTCACGATTGAGGTTGATGCTCTTGCTCTAGTTCTAAAGCTCGTCTCGGGGGCCAGTGGAGAGAGGGTTTTTAGCGTTTTGTACTGTTTCTGATATCCTGATCTGCCTCTTGTACACTAGGCGTGCCCTGTTCATGTCTGGTCTCAGTGGAGAGAGCGTTTTTTAGCGTTCCGGAGTGTTAATGATATCCTGACTGGTTCTTCCTCTCAACCCCTCAGCCTGCCTGTTCCAATCTGAACGTTCTGCCTGAATTGTCGGTGGACTCCTGGAACCCTGAACCAGCCTGTTCCTGTTCTCCTCTGTATCCCTGTCCGGGCTCTGGACTCCTGGACCTATGAGCCTTCCTGTTCTGATCTGTTTCCCTGACATGGCTCAGACTCTGTTCGACATGTTCTCCGGGGCTGCAGCATCTGGGACACTCTGGTCGGCACCCGCCGCATCTCCTTGGCAGCCCACTGGCTGGATCCTACCTCGTTCTCTGGAGATGGACTGATCCTGTGGCGCTCAACATTGGTTCCATTGTTGGAGGTAATGGCCCCGCCACGCTAGCCGCTGATACCGCGGATCCACAGCCCGCTTTGATCTAATAAACGCTTTGAACTATCCCACTGTCTCTCTCGCTTTGAATACCTTCATATCAAGATGCTGATTAGAAACCATGATTATTGCACGTGTGCCTTAGGCTGCCCACAATAAAAGGCCACTCTGCCTTTTGAGTAACTTGAAAAGGGGTATGAATACTTCTCCTGGCACTGTAGTAAAAGGTAACTATGATTTGTCTTCTTTTGGTATTGGAATAAAGTTTGATCAGTTTGAAAAGAACAAGCTGGAAAAAAAAACTTATGTCTTTTCATAATAAAAGGCTTTGATCTTAACAAAAGCTAAAGGTGGAGTTTTTCATGTCACATATCCCCATGCAATCATTTAAGTCAATCCATTTTCTGCAAAACCCTTCTGCTGACAGCTCAGCATCATCATGCTATCTTAAAGTGCAGCTTCCTTCCCTTTGCGTGCTACATTCACCTTTGACTCGCTGCTGACATCAGTCAGGACCCCAGCGCTTACAGAAACCTCACATGTCACCTTGAGTGTCAAAGGTTAGGAGAGAAGAATCAAGGAGTCCTGTTCTGTATCAGAAACAAGCAGATCATGGGGAAGGACTGTCAGCTCAAGATATCCACCTATGACGACTGTTTGTGGGCTTAAATCACAGCTTGGTAGCGATTTAGACGTAAGGTTCTCTACAACTCTGAGGATTTGAGAAGATAAAACAGCCAACCTTGTCAACATCAATGGGGATTTGTGTTTAATCATTTCTGGGTTTATTATTTTTCATGTAGGGCCTGCCATCTGCAGTTCTGCACTCTGTGGTAGTTTTTTATTAAGGGCTTGCCCTATAGGTGGTGTTTAATTTCTATTTAATGTATGAATTGCTGTTCTCAATGAATTAGACTTCTTTCCCCACCACTCATAGTCTCTTCCTAGTGGTTTGTTGATCCTTTGTGTTTCACTTCAGCTCCATTTGTATAAATTAGTCGCACTCAGTTCCTCCATTTCATTTCTACCACTCTGATTATTTTAATTGTTTTAATGTTGTTTATTCTGAATCTGAAAGCCTGGTGAAAGAACAGTGGCACCACATAGTAACACCAGTTTTAAACCTGCAGGGGTTCAGAGAACCAAGTAGTGTGGGAGTCAAAATAGACACCTTTAAGCTCAAATGAAATTCTTAGCCTCCCATATTGGCAAGCCGATATCCTCTTGAAAAAAGGATTTCATTATTTCACAAGACTGACAACTAATGGGATCAAAACTGGATTGTTACAGGGGGAATTAAACACAAAAACATGACATTTGTTTCAGCACGAGATAGAAGTTTGTTACGACAACGGAGAAAAGAGTGAAACTCTTTAACTTCTTCACAGGCAACTGTTATAGTACAAATAAAAGTCAACGGAGGTGTGTCCATTAAATCTCAGAGCCAAAACGTGGAATAAAATGTAAATGTATTGCCATATTACCTAAATATTTCTTAGAAAAAAGTGTAATGGATTCTTCTACGTGTCCACGGGTCAGTATCATGACTCTAAAACACAGAAAAGGTTGAAATAACATAAATAAAAAAAATGATATATAAACAGAAGTTGACAGGAGGAAAGGGAAATCAAAGGGTATTTAGGCTGCTGTTGAGGAATAAAAATGTCACAAAAAAAGGGTCCTCTGGGTGCTAATGTTACAGATCTACCAGCTTTAAGCCTGTGTTTATCTTCTTGAACAGTGCATGGGAGGGGGTGTGCATGTCCCTAATAATGGTCTGAGACTTTTCCTGCTGTGCTTTGTGAAGATGCTGTGTAAGGAGGGGAGGTCAGAGCCGGTGATTCTCTCTGCTGCTGTGATGACCTGCTGCAGCCTCTGCTTTCCAGCTAGGGCGTTTGTTCCATACAGCACTATGATCCTGATGGTGAGGACGCGTTTCACAAGTCCTCTGTAGGCCTGGGTGAGGGCCTGACATTTATGTCCCTATTGCTTTAACAGTCTAATAAAGTGCCGACATTTATCCAGTGGGGTCATAATCCTTATTCAGAAAGAAAAATGTTTCTTTATTTATCTACTGAAATTTGAAGAAGTTTATGATTCTCATCTTTTATTATCAGGTATTTTACCTTGAGTAAAAGATTTTGCAGCCTTTTCCAGCACTTCCCCTCCCCCTGTATAAACATGTATACATTTTTAAAGTGTGCAGTTTAAACACCTGATTAAATTAAAGTATTGTTAACAATTACACTCGCGTTATAAATTTTCAAACTATCGCATTGTGGTTTTTGCTCCAACTTCACAGAATAATCCGTAAGTTTTGTGGTTTATGTCATCAAAGCTCCTCGTGTCACGGCGAATCCCATCAGCAGATTGGAATTCATTTGCGGCGATGAAAATGATCATACCCTGCGTGTGCTATCCATCAGCAAAGTCAGCAGAGCAACAGTTTGGTCAGAGTCCACGGAAAAACATCAGTCGTAATTAGGGGTTACATCCGCTTGGGTTGGATGTTTTCTTTCTCACATGGGAACCCAAAGACAGTGAAATCCTGAGCCCTCCATCACAGATAAAGTTAAAGTGCAGCTGCCACTGTGGGTTAGACCTGAGGGGAAAAAAGAAACATCCTGGGTGGTAATGCACTTGTGGTTTGGTTGTAGCTTTGAGATGGGCTGCTGTCAGTATCCTGGATGTTACCCAGAGGGCTGGTTAACATCCAGGTCCACTTTGAAGTCTGGGTGTGGGAAAAGCCACAGAAGGCACCGTTCCGGTCAGTATAGACAGGGTTATTACATATAAAACGATTCACTCGCACTTGTGGGTCCTGAAAGCTTCATATCACAGGCATATATACAGTGGAAACAGCAGTATATACATGTTACATATGCATTTATCTATGGCGGAATAGATCCAAAATATATCATCACAATAAAATGCTAAAATGTTTCCACTTATCCGACCAACCTTGGAGCCAGAGTTGATTTCTAAGTGCTTCTCTAGGCTCCTCGCTCGGCTAAAAACTTCAGAGTAAAGCTTTTAAACATGGAGAGATTTGTGTGGGTCAGCGTCCGTGCTAGAAGGACTGTAATTATGACTGACCGGAGTAAATATTTGACATGGCAGAAATGGAAATTAAGGATATGAGAATAAAAAGAATAAACCAAAAGACCATAACGTCGTCAAGTCACATAAGGACATGTTCAGTGCAAAAGCGGATGCATTTAAGCGTTACTCCCTGGTTCTGCTACATGAGGAATGTGTTTTTGATAAGGATTATAGCAACAAACACTTCCAGTTGTTGACTTCCAATGACTACTGGGTGGATTAACAATTGAGAAGCTACACACGGTAGCATCCAAGAAAATCAATGCAGAGTGAAATACCGTCCTCATATCTTCCTGCAATTGGTCAGAGAGAAGCTGTTCTCCTCCAGGGCACAGAAGTATTAAGTGGTGGTGTGTTTTGGAGGCCATCAGTGAGTAATAACGGTGAGAATCAGGATACCTGATCCAATTGTATGTTTCCGCATGTGTGAAATAAACGGGAGAAAGGAATGGGTGGGATTTTTTTAAAGAGCCTTCTGCAACAGACGGATCTGATTTATAAAGCATGGAAATGTGGTCCTTTCATCAAAGCATGAGCTAAACCTTTTCCAGGATCCTGCAGATGGATCGACCCATACAGATTTGTTTGGTTAAGTAAAAATGTGCTGATATATAAATCAATATATAAATCAGGAAAAAAAAGTGTTTCGCTTTAAAATGTATGAAGATTGCTTGTTTTAAGTAGCTAAATTGTAGCTGTTAAAATGAAACCAGAATTAAAGAAATCTGAAAGACAGTATGGACTGAAAACTTTCCAGTGCTCGGGAGCTAATACTTAATACCATTGTTTATTCTTTTGCAGGCTTTTGTAAATCATTTTTGATCCATTTCTACAGATTTAAACACACTTTCATTCATACTAATTCTAGCTAACAAAAAAAAAAACATTTAAGTCCAGATTATCAGTTAAAATGGGGAACGAGTTTCTACCCAATGAAATCCAGCCAATCCCTCATTGTAAACATGTTTGTTCGGACTGTAGAAATAAACAAACTTCCCTAAGAAAGAAACCTGCAGCAGAACTTGGCTCATTGTGAAAGGCCAACTTCAGCGACCTTCTGGTTAGTTTAGAAGACAAATTATAAAACAAAGGATGAAACTCTAAAGAAATACCTTCTATGTTTAAGAAATATATTCTAGTTAAACTACTGGCCTTGATCTTGACCATAAAAGTCGTTCTAGGTCAACAATGGAGCTGAACTTGGAGTCGAACATTTTTTCATATCTATAGTTGGTTCTTCTTCTGTTTCTTTCTGTCTGTTGATTAATGTTTGATACATTTAGTAATACGATGAAAGTCCCTTTGGCTATGGGTTCAGATCAAGAAACATAGTAATCTCTCAATTTATAGCATTTTATTATCTAACCACTTACTTCCACTTTCAAACCTTGGAAGGTATTTTTTATTTTGTGTTGAACAGTTATCACCCACTTTAAAGCAGCACTATGTATTATGAGACTATTAAGTAGTCTGTCATCCCTCCCCACTTTCTCACTTGGAGTTTTCTGTGCCACTGACCTAGTGGTATTCTTGCAGCTCGTTTCTTGTTCTCGGATTATGATGAACAGCTTTATGAAACCCCAATATAAAGCTATTGTCTTCCATATACCCAATTTACACTAGTCTTTTGAGGCCTTGCCAAGAACGGTTCAAGCACTGTAACCTAGATAACTGTTTATTGTTAATGGAACGCAACTGAACTGGACAGTGCCAGACACAACCAAACCGCGCCAAATTTAGTATTTATACAGTAGGGCTCGGCACAGTTAAGTTGTGGCTTCTGTTCTTTGATAACAAAGGGAGCATGAGCAGACCACGTCATCTCCTATTTAGTCAGCTGACTCATTTTGTGGGTTTTCCAGCATATCTAGCTCTGCAATTCACAGATCTATTCACCTGTTCACAACACGAACCTCTTCTCAGATAATTTTTTTATATAAATGGCATCAAAAGAGCGTGATGCGGCCTGGGATGATGCAGAGACTGAGGCTCTTATTGAAATCTGGGCAGAGGACTCTATCTAGGCAGATAAGTTCCTGAATGGTATGGGTGCTACCATTTCTGTTTGCGTAATACTGCCCTTGAGAGCTGTAGTATCGTGGGTCACAGATAGGAGGTGAGGAACTGTGCTAGCGTGATGTGTAAAAGCTCGGTATGGTTAACTGAACCAAGCTCGGTACAAACTCGGCATGGATCAGTTTCAGAGGGGCATTGTAAATGGGGACTGCACTACCCACAGGTAACTATATAAGTTTTAAATCTATTTTGGAGGTTTATGACACAATGGTGGCAGCAAAAAAGGCAAAGAAAAATAAGAATTTGATCTGGACAGCGCTCGCAGAAGAGTGAATTCAGGCAAGGTGTTTGTTCTGTGGCGAGACCTCAAACGAAATGTGGACACGAAACTGATGCAGGTTTGCCATCGGACTGGTAAGTAACATATCTACTAAACTTTTAATGTTACTTTTGTGATCTTACGATGCTCAACTTTTAGTCTGCCACTATAAAACATGGAGGATCTGAATTACCATGAGGAACAAATAAAAAAAAGGTTTATTTGGAGTTTCTGACTTAGCAGACACATTTAACTGACTTGTATCTTAGTAACAATATGTTGGGAAAAGGCTGTTGTACACAAGTTTAGATAATGTACCTGTAATTGTGTGGGTGCATGGTCTGTGAAAGGCAGTATTTACAACAATGCTATTTCCAAAAGGTCCTGTAGGGGGAGCACCATTCAAAAATGACCAAGCGCTGCTTTAGAGATAATTTCTATGCAGAAGAAACTGGCTCTATTGGAAAGCTGTTATAGTTAGCCCATCATTTTAGCCGTAAAAGAGGTTGCAATTAATGTGAAACATGAATATAAAGGATCCAGATGTCTGACACAAAGAAGCTACATTTTATAAGCACATTTAAATCGTAGAATTAAAAGTGAAAATACAGAAACTTTCAACATCATGAAAAACATTTTCAGAACCAGTTTGTTTTTTTAAACCATTAAATCAGAATCAGTTAAATAAATTCAATTTAATTTATTCTTTCAAGTAATTGTTCTTTATTAAAATAAATAAATAAATAAGAAAACATTTAAACATTTAATCTTTTTCCCCAAAATGAGGTTACATCCTGAGAGAAGTGTAGGGGTACGGATAAAGTACAGTCATATGAAAGGGAAAAGTCGTGCAGGGAGGATTCGTTCACTTTTGCAAAACAGTTTATGTGGAAACTATAAACAGCCTATGATTGGGTCAGTCATGTTTAGAAGGGAAAGAAAAACAAATGTAACAGATTTTACTGGTCTTAAAACAAAACAATTTGAAATGAGCAAATACAATATTTCACCGAAATTAACCCCAACCCCCCTGTTGAGCATGTCCAATTCAAGATTTGTTTACGTGTAACACACTATTCCAAAAAAAATAATGAAGAAAAAATTATTAATCTGGCTTTCAATGTCTTAATCCAGAGGACATAGATAATGCACCATATAATGAAGTGCTTGAGAGGTTTCTGGTTTCATTCCAGTGTAGTCATCCTGATGTATTAAACCTGCCCTACAGCCATCTATAAACAATTCAAATATTTAAATCAAACATAAAAAATAATCCCTTTTACAATCTGAAAACCATTTATAAATACAACCGTCTCTCCCTGAAAGTTGGAAACAAGAGAACTTTAGATCTGCTTATACAGCCTAAACAAAGCTGTTCCATTTTGGAGATATGTCAGCTCTGACACAAACAACGTCCATGTAAAGTTATATTCAGATTGAATTTCACTTCATAGAAATGATATCCATCAGTTACATAGTCTGGCTGCTGCCTTTCGGGGTTTTTTTCTCCCTCATTGTTGTTACTGAATTGAAACAATCCAGATCATATGAGGAACATTGCTGAAGCTTCTTTCAGACCAATGTTATGCCAATTTATTTTTATAGGAAGTTTAAAATTTTCTGGAAAATTTTGTAAGTTAGTCATCTTTCCCATAACCATATTTAAGTGTAAAGTTTGCATGTCTCACCAAGAACATAATGGGACTCTGCTTTAAAAAATCCAAATGAAGAGCACTGATTTGCTTGCATCATTGTCATTTTTTTAAATTCATGTGCAATAAGCTGGGCTGCTGGAGTTGATCTATGAGGATACGACATGAAACATTAAGTTATGCTGCTATATTTAACTGAATAAATCGCATTTGTTGTTGGCTGCTTTGTAGTGGACGCAAAAGAAAGATGAGGTTCTAAGCCATGGAGTTGAAAGAAACGATGATGATTATCCTTAAAAAATTTATACAAACTATAATATTAATATGATTTATGCTGACCTTAAATAACCACTTATGAGGTAAATTGTAAAATTTAAAAAGATTAATTTAACAAAAGTTTTATTTTATATTTCAGTTTCAATCATAAAACTTGGAAAAGCTGAGTTTGCCGACCCCGCCACCAGAAATGGGCCCAAAGACATATAAGAAGCATAATTGACCTCCAAATAGATGAATTTACTTCCACCAACTCCTCAAAACAACTGCTTGACCCAAAAAAGTAATTAGTTAAATAAACAATTGATTATCAATAATAGCGCATTAAAGGATATTGAGGGGGGAAAATCCCTCTTACCACAAGTTTGAGATTTATCCCAGCCCGGAAGGCCCCACTGTACACTGGCCTTTCATTTCATGCATGAAGTTTCACAATACAGAAAATTATCTATATCTATAACGTGCGGCTGTTTCCATTTTATGGAGATTTACAGAATAAACAAATGCCAATGACTTCTGGTCAATGGGTGAAAAGTGGAGTCTATCATCAGAAAGTAAGAAGCATTTGGAGGTAAACACTGGAATAAAAAAGACCAAAATTGGTTTTGCCCAAATTACGTGTATGTTTACTCAAACACATCTGGAACCATTAGCCAATGGACTGGAAGGCATTAAGACACAGCTTGGCTAAAACCACTTCTTCAACTCCAAAGCTACCAGGATCTTCTTTCTATCTGTTGCTTCAGCACATCTGTCACTCAAAAACAGGACACTGTAATATTTGAGTCATCTTTTGCTTGAAGCAGCAGCTGACTCCAAGTGTAAAGGGAGTAATCTCCTCCCTGCTGTTTCCAACTCATCTGTGAACCGCTTCTGTGCACACAGACAGTGATGGCTTGAAGACATAATTGGAACCACATAAAAAAAAACAAAAAAAGGTCCTCTAACCAAAAAAACCCACTCCCGCTAAACTCACTATGCCCTCACATACTATCTGTGAACTTAAACACTGGAGACCAACAGACACAGCTCTTACTTTGGGTATTTCCTTTCATATATATATATAAGGACCTTAAAAGCGAATCACCAAAACCCAAACTGTCGCTCATTGGTAATGAAACACGTCCAGAGACACTTTCTCATGAAAGTTAATCAGATTACTAAAACTCCCATGAACCCCTCGACATTTCTACGAGGCATAAGATCTGGTCGCCTTGGTCATCTGCTCTACATGCAGGATGGAAACAATACTGCTGCTCTGAAAAGCAAAACTCAGTAATGATCAGAACCTCCTTTCAAACACTTTAATGCAAGATCAAAGGAAGGGAGTAATCCTATGTATCTTTGGATAGTGGAATCCAGAGTAAGCAATACATGTAATATGATGCATGCATCTGCAGGAGCAACACCCACAACTATTTGGTAAAAAAATAAATATAAAGTTTATATAACCTTGAAATGAGCAGGCTGCTTTTAGCATCAGGCATTAGCGAAACAATACCACCACCTTTTCACTGAGGCAGACAGCTTGGTGAATGTGCTGGTATCATATTGTTAACCAGAGCGCTTTGCAGTGTTTGGCGTTAGGATTGTGTATTATTTTTAAGTGAAAGGCTAGAGTACTGTATCCCTCTGTACTTGATGGGTTTTTTCTACTTTATTCATGAAACCTGAGAAATTATTGCTTTTTTTTTTTTACCAAATTTGATAAGTCTTTAAATTTGTTTTTTTCCCCTTATTTTCAGACATTTTAATATAATGCATGATCATTATATCATGAAACCGTTTGCTAAGTTTATCTTACTGTCAGAATTTCCTTGCAGGCCAAGCCTACTCTATAACTGCCACACAGTCTCAGAAAATTCAAGCCGATATAAAATAATTCCCTAAATTATAATATGCTAAAAGTGCAGTTTGGTGCAGCTCATTCATTAGGGGACCACAGACAACTGCAAGTCTAGAGGCTTGGCTTCAATTTTATTTTCTCTGGGAGGATTTAAAATTCTCAGCGGGGGAGTTTAGCTAAATGTCTGTCGGCTTTGCCCACACTTCCTGTTCAATCCTGACTCTGTGAAGGCAACAAACCAAAACTAGCAAGCAATGTGAAGAGACAGCTTGTTCTTATCAACACTGCTGCAGGGAGATTTACACTGTTTGTTTTCAAACTGCCTATTATTACGCTTTAAATCATCCGTGTCTTGTATGATTAGGGAAACAAACCCTTTTTTAATGACAAGCAGCAAGAAAATTCACCCTTTTGGAATGATTCATTATCACTGATTCATTAAATGTGCCAAAAACTTTAAGTAAATCCTTATCAAACTTTCAGCCAGACATATTAATGCTGTACTTTAAGCAAAACCTGTTCCAAAAACAATTAATGCACTCTTATTTAAAACAAAAAGAATAATAATCTTTTGCTACTTCTATAGTGAGTGGATTCCCCTACACCAACTTTGATCAGATTTACTCTCAAATGGGACTTTGAAGACCTTGTCTCCTGCACGCAGAGATTGCTGCCTCAATTGTTCTTGCTGGCGATTTAAATAAAGAGAGTCTCCAAAGCCACATGACTCTAAATATGTATTTCTACTGTTCTAATTAGAGAGTGTCTCTAGGGCGGGCACCGAGCCCAGGATGAGGGATGGCTAAATATACCAAAACAAAAACAAAGCTTTCCAAATGGAAAATTATAAACATTTAGACAGAGCCGTGGACAAAATTGAAAATATAACTGGTAAGGTGACTTTTTGTGTGTTTGTTTTACTGAAGGAGAAGCAGGGCAGAGACAGGAGGCTGTGGTTTGGGTGCACACTTTGAGAATGGGACCGGATGGGAGCCCAAGCTGTCAGGGAGAAAAGCACATCAGAAAAACTGCAAAAGAGATCTTTTTTTTTCTCATGCTAAAATGGGTTTATTTAGCTAGATCTGAATTCTGATCTAATTTCAGAATTTTCTTTTTTCATTATATATTGTTGAACTAATTGATATACTTTCAATCTTTGCTTGAAATAATGTCAACAACATTTTTTTGCTGTTAAAAAAAGGAAGTGGGTCCTAAAATATACTTAATGTTCACTTTTTTTGGCATATATGGACCCTATTAGGTACAACCTCTATGTTTGACCCCTATGAGCAAGTACACAGAACCTTGAAGCTGACAGGCCTTAGGTAAAGAAAGCACAGAGTCATTTGTGTTGAGCCATAAAACCATAATATTAATTCTTGGACCTTAAAAGTTGGAGAATGCCCATGCTGATATTGGGCCAACTTTCATGAAGATTGGTATGTGAGGATGACTTGACTAGCTGATAGATTGGTCAACGATATCCATCTGGAAAACCTTCCGTTAATAATTTTACGGAAGGGGCGAAAATACTAGTTGGCTGATTGGCCTATGTTGGTGTTTAGGCGGGGCCAAATAAACCAATCAGAACAACGAAGCATATGACGTACACTAACAGAGCGACGTACGACGAAGATGAGCCAATTGATAGATCAAACTCTTGCGAAACCAGGTCGGGAGAAGAGCAAAAACATCTTTTCCTCAGAGAAAAGCCTCCAGAGTGTGTTTGCTCTTCTTTCGGCGTGAAGAAATACTCTGTAATTCCGATAAAACTTGCTTTCAGGATAAGCCACGCTACCTTGCTAGTTTTCATCGGCTGAAGCGCCATGTTCTTTAGACTGAACTGTAGCGGCTTCGTTGCGCTATCACACCGCAAAACACGGCGTCAAGCAGCGAATGCGATTGGACGTTAAGATTTGGTGAACTGCTCCAAATTTTCTTTAAGCGCGAGTAGCCAGACTGATCTCTGCAGGTGAAACCTTGAAAGCAAGCTGTGATCCAGGATGGTCTCACCTGCTAGGAGGAGGGATGCCTTTGGACTTGAATTTCTGCATACCCCTTTCTCCCATGGTGGACGTGTAAGCCCATGCTTGGGGACAAAGCAGCTGCTTAATGTTTGTCCCATCCTCGTTTTTCCTGCTGATCTCGTGCCAGCAACATCAAAGAGACCCCATGGATGAGGGCCACATAGGCCACAGGAACCAGAATCTGCAGACCCATCAAAGGCTAATTGACCTGGTGGCTAATTACTGAGCCAGAATGCAACAGAAGTAGACAATTCTGCAACATTTCTTTCTGAGTTTACAGAAAACTTTGAGAAGTGAGAGACCAGAGGAGTGGAGCATCTAAGAAGACAGCTTCCCTGCTGCAGGCCTGACATGGTAAGCTAATAAATAATGGGAACAACTCAGCTTTTCCAAAACAGAAATCAGCAGACGTTACAGATCCTGCAAAGTTAGAGAAAGACTTCCCAGCTAAACATGATGATTATTGATCCTTTTTTTTAACACTTCATGAGTTCAGTGTTGTGTGAGAAATAGCTAACAAGAAGCCTATGGTAACCCAAAAGTACCCCAACCTGACATGTATTAGGTCTACTACTTCAACAGAGAGCAGGTTCCCTGATGAAGTGGCGACCATTTTTGATTTCTTCTTCTTTGTATACATTGTACATTATTTTAGTTGAATTTTACTAGTTGAGTCAAGAGTTTTTAACTGAAACATGTTTGACTTGGATTTGAATCATTTTTGTCTATGAACTTTTTTATTTTAAATGGGAATTGTGGTGAATTTATTCCATAAGTGTGCAGAGTTGTCTGTTTGACTATGATTTGACCTCAATTCACACTTTCATTTCTGTCCTAACACACAATCAGTTGGGAGTTTGTTTACAGATCTATATTTGACAGTCCAAAGTTTTTACATGAATTAACCCTTTATAGGGCAGGTTAGAGTTTTTGAACACTTGCATCCTCCTTACAAATGGAGCCACACCGTCCCTCAGTGAAGTCTAGAAGCACAAGATCTATATCCAGCCTTTCAGCAAAGATACTGCTACATGGCTGTACATCTTATTTTGGTATTTGCCCAATTAAATGAGCCCTTGAATGATATATTACCTATTAGAAATTAAGTTGGGAAAAAAAAGTTAGCAACTTAAGAAAAGAAGGTAAAAAGCCAATTGAAAAGTTAAAAAGTAAAGTCAAAAAGTTAATGAGCCTAGTTAACAACTATATTTGTTTTTTTTAAACAAAAAATGTAAGTGCCAGTATCAGCATTAATACATCTAACGTTATGTTGTATAAAAAAAAATATGTTTCTTTCACTCTCAGAGTTTTTTTATGAATTTCTTATAGAAGCACTTTTGTTATTTCTCCTAATATATTCCAGCAAGTTGGCGTTTCTTGTTACTACATTGACATTCATTTTTTACATCAATATATCCAAATTTTCTGAATGTTACATAGGTAAAAAGGTCTTGTCCTGGATTCCAGTAACACTATTAGCTTGAAATTTTGATTTTCAAAGTATTTCACTGAGTGCCCTATAAAGGGTTAAGACATTTTCTACCCCCATAGATATTTAGTGTGCACTAAATATCTATGATTATTGCACAATATTTGCGTCAGATGAGAAGACAAAACAAAATTTCCAGTTTGGACAGGTTCACCAAAGTTGGAAAATAGAATAAAAAGGTTGTTATGATTTAATAATAGGGTTGAATAGCATCAGAATTTGACATAAGATAAGGGTTGCCAACTCCATTAAAATTAAATAAAGGACACTTCTTGGCCAGGCATTGTCTTCCACTGACATAACACATTTATTTTTGTATTTTTTTGTTTGTGTAATTAGATTTTTTAAATCACAGCAGAGTTAATTTGGGCACCTAATTCTGTTCTTTAATATGGTGCAGCTACATTTTTTAGGGGACAGTCTGCAACCCTACATAGAATACCCTAGGTCTGGTTAATAACAGCCAGTGGCTATATTGTACCATGTCACAAAGCTTGGATTGCATCAAACTACTTTACTGAACATGGGAATAAGCTCCCTGGCAAGGCAAGGCAAGGCAAATTTATTTGTATAGCACAATTCAGTACAAGGACAATGCAAAGTGCTTTACATGATTAAAATACAGGAAGATACAACAGAATCAAAGCAAGTAGGAAAAAAATAAAAATAAAATAAAATAATATAAAAAAATGCAGAAACAAAAAAGAACATTAAAAACAGTTATAACTTTTTGAACATGTTCTGAAAATTAGTGCACTCTTAATTTAGGCTATAGACTCCAAACTAGTGATAACAAACTCCAGTGTTTGAGCTGATATCTCAAATGGCTGAACCACCTCTTCTTAATGCTGTCAATTTGCCCAGACCTCTACAAAGAGTCCAATTATTTGATTAATGTGTGTTGAGGTAGAGACCTGCAGGGCCTCCATGACCAGGGTTAGTATGTTTGATAGAATATGCCAACCTATGAGCAATATAAAACAGTAAACCATTACCAAAGGCTTGATGAAGTAATGTTTTCTGAGGTGTTGATTTAGAGACAGATGGAAGAAATAAAAATTATAAGACTACTTACCCCCAAATCCACTTTTTTTTTCACCAGACAAACTGTATAACAGTCATATACTGTAACTTAAAAAGAAAATAAGATATGAGACGTGAAGACATGCATGTTATTCATTTTTATTAATCAAGAGTTTGGTTTAGATATGAATTAACCCTAACTACTGTGTGGGGAAGGATGAGGCTGCCACAGAGGATCTTTGAACCCTTAGCTGCTGTCCTCCTACTCCAGAACCTTCCTCTCTTTCCCCCAGTTCCTCTGTCTCTAGTGAGAGATCCTCCCTGTGATCATTTACCTTCACGGTGTTTGTGTCGCTGTAAGCACCAGTGTGCCGCTGTCAATCACGGTCAGCACCCCCCTACTTACCACAAAGAGCACAATGAGGGTGGAAAACAGGATGTGGAAGACATGGGTTGTGGTTTAAGACTGGTTCCAGTAGCATTTTTTGGTTTGACATTTTTTGGTATTGAGTCTATCTGTAAAGCATTTTTAAAAGTAAAAGTTTCTTTCTTAAATCTTAAATATAAATCCTGCTTATATTTGGTTAAAAAATATATATGATAGCTATGAAGTTTAAATACCTTGAAAAGGAACTCAACATTTAACAGAATCCCCAGAATGTTTGTTAAAGCTAAACAACAGTAAATGAGTCTGTTAAAATACTTTTTCCATTACCCAATGGTTTCACATTCTTTGGTTTAACACATATATTCATAATGGAGAAAGTGGAATTTAGAAAAATAAAAACTGAAAGTGTAGATTAGGATAGTAGCTGATATGAGAAAACAAAGCAGATTTTTACTTGTGGGCCTACATTGGGCAACTACGGGAATCCAGTTCTTGGGCCGATATAATTTTTTTTCTACCAACGCTTTTTCCTTCCACTAAACTTTCCACATGTACGATAGCATACAGCATTGGCGGAAAACCCAAACTGCTTCGCTTCAGCAGTTATATAGAGCCGAGGCTATCGACTGTCTGCTGAACAATAATACAAAGTCAGTTTGGTTCAGTTTGGCCCCGCGCCAATTCACAACAAACCATCACTCCAAGGCACTTTCCCACAGCCACATTGTTAGAGTGATTCCAAGTTTTCTATCTAAAGGTAGCGGTTGAATTTGCATACGGCAAAGTACGACTTGAGCAATCCCTCACCAAAACGACTTTGTAGCGACAGTGGAAGAGGATAAACTCCACAACGAAGGGAAGAAACGCTGCTTTCCGGCTGAACGCGGGCTGCGATTGGCGCTCACTTTGGGGCGACTGGGTTTTCAGAAGCAGGGGTGAAAGCAGCTGTACAAAAGGGCGGTCCAAAACTCCCATGTCAGGGAGATGAAGAAACACACATCAACCAGTCACAGTCGAACGGACTACACTTTGACTCGCTCATTTCAACACCTATAAACAAAGGTGTTGATAGCAGCAGCAAAGCTGATATTTTACTCCAGGATGGTGTCAGCAGTCTAACCCATGATTTTCTAGCATACTGACCCAGAGTGAGTGGCCAAGAAAAAAAACTTTACAAGGTTTTGGATTTAATTAGTAGATTAGGGTGAGACACCACAAGTTTTCAAGGCTGAACTTTTTCCCAGTAGATTCATTTCCTGAGAAATTTAAGGTTTTTATCAACTGAAAGCTGTGAGAAAAAGCTTTAAGTGTTTCAACCTATGTGCACTGAATCTATAAATTAATTTATAGTTTCCCTTTCAGAAATTATTAACAGAAAATACTGAAAACATAGCCACAATTAATTTATAGTTTTAGTTTGATGAGTTACTAAAGATGGCTCCTGGTAGAGTTAAGCTCTTAATAATGTTTTGCATCATGATACAGAGAGACAGTTATTTGCTTTGTGCTGTTGTTAGCCCCATTACAAATTCCTCATACACAGGAGGTGGCTTTGGATGCAGTTATTGGAGTATACTTGTCTTTAGTATCCAGCCATCCAGAAATGTTTGAACCCTGAGGAGTTCTACAATAAATATTCTCATACCGGTTCTAACTATTGTGAATCTTTGTACAACTTATCGAAAACAGACAAGCGGACATCTTTACAACAGTTACTTTTAGAGTTATCAGCTTCCTGCATCCATATCTTTTTAAAATGTATTGTGGTATAGTGTTAATAGATTATAAGGGGAATTTCTTGTTTTGTTTCTGGATGCATCTTTAAAGCCTGATCCCCCTTTCAGAGACTTAGATAGATATGGGACATTACAGGTTAACAAAAGAAGCCAAATGACCCCCATTCCAAAGGGGTGGACCTCTTCATCTGTTCCAGCTTGCATGTTTTCAAAACAAAAACAAGGCTTTGTTGGGCTTCTGTATAAAACCTCGAACTCAACTCTTTTCCTGACATTTTGAAAAGAAAAGGCTTCCTGGATGGGAAGCGAAGCGTCTTCAAACTTGAAAACAAAGTCCAGTGGATTGTTTTTTTAATTTTCTTTTTTTGGAACCTTTGAAGACTTATTCTAAGAGCAATAATAGTTTTTGAGAAAAGTTGGCCGTGCGTTTCCAGTAAGAGCATACCAAACTAAGTGTCCAAGCAGGGGCGGAGCTAGACATTTTCATCACCAGGGTCTGAGCCCATAGTATATTTCATTATAATGAAGGTGCTGTTCTCATTCGTGCTCCCGCCTCTGTCATTGTTCATTAGAATACCACTAAAACACCAAATTTGATTATTTCTAACCCCCTTACTGCAACAGTGTCAGTGATACAGTAAATTTGCTCTAACCATTTATTAAAAAAAAAAAAAAATCCGGATATATTTTAGGAAGTATTGTGTAGTGAGAGCGAAATCAGGGTTTTATGACAACAGAGATACAAGCATTTAAAATCCAAAGGGAATCAAATTTCCCCCATTTAGGGTTTTATTGTGAAACATATTCATTAGGTCAGCCATCACTGCACGCTTGTCATAAACCAATGCGAATCTAGTCAAGTGCTGAATAAAACATAGTGGCACTATATTATTACATTTATTGAGTTGAAATCCACATCTGTGCTCCCAGCATAAAAACATGGATGCTAGCTGGGACCAGAGTTAACAAGAATTACAAGTAAAGTAATTACATGTGGCCTCGCCAGCTTTGTTTCCACTTTGTGGTTGACAAGATAAAGTTTAGATTTTTTGATAGTCTGATTGCTATTGGCTCTGACTCCAGAATAAAGGAGATGATTAGGACTGGGCAGCAGCTTTTTTCACACATCAAAACCATGAATTGGCTAAAGTCATTCATTTATATATATGTTATGTGGCAAATTTCACATTCATAGAAGTAAATTCAATAAAACTAAACCCTCTTTTTTCGCTTTAGATCATGAAAAAAAGAAATACATACAATCTGTGAATCATATCAACAATAAACAAACTATCTCCATAGTTAACATACCGGAAATCACCCTTCATCTACCCCAAATACCAAATTAAACACTTATTTGCCCCACTTATTTTACTTATTTGACCTACTTCCAGGTGTTTGATCCAGCTGAAATGTTGCATGTGAGGTTATTTAAATATCTATACATTAAGTATCAAATTACAGCTCTGAACTATTTGTGGTGTCTGACTTACAGGTGTTGAACTGAGTAAAGTCTGAAATGGAGCCTTTTGAGTGTCAAGCAGTGATCCAGTTTTTCTATTGGACAGGACTCACACCACGGGAGACTTTTGATGAAATTAAAGTAACTTATGGTGATGATGCCCATTATATGACCTTGCAAAATGTTTTACAAGTTGATATTATGGGACTTTGGAAGTTAGTTTCATTTGATCAAAAGTCTCCCATTGCGTTTCTTCCTTTCAAGTGCAAAAACACAGACTTGACTCAGTTTGAACCCCTGTAAATCAGAAACCACAATTAGTTCTGAGCTGAAATTTGCTATTTAATCTATAGAGATTTAAATAATTTCACATGCAAAATGTCAGGTTGATCAAACATCTGGAAGTGTGTCAGGGGCATTACTTATTGAATGCCTTATTGAAAGTATTATGTACTTAAAACCATTTTAGAGGATTGTTACGGGGTGGGAAGTGAACGCCCGTTTTTGCTGTGTTTTGCATATATTGTAACAGATGAGAAGGGTTTTTCAACTCTAATAATAAAACAAAAATGAAAAAGAGGTCTGGGACTTTTGAAAAAAAATTTAAATATAAAACATTCCAGCCTTAAGCCCCCAAAGTCTCTGTTAATTCATTTTTTAACTGAAAAGATCTGTCCAGTGAGGCTCCAACATTTTGCATGATTTAGATTTCATCGGTTTCCTTTGTAATATTTTATGTAAGCTATTATCTACCAAATATTTGAGGATGTTCTTTTTTTCTGACTGATACACGATCCATCATAAATAATGAAATAAAATAATGACTTTTCTTGTCTACATGGGTGAGCCAAAAGCCGTCAGTTAAACTGTCGCTCTCGACCTAGATGACAGCCTTCAGGAAGGAAAAAAGTGTTTTACTGCTCACACATTTACCCTCGCTGACCTCCACCCTTCTGCAAAATAGCTTTCCTGCTTTTCCTCGACTTGTGTGATCAGTGACATGTCTGTCACACCTGGAAACTGAGAGTGGATTAGGTTCAGTGTGTTTAAAAGGATTTTCGGAAGGTGAAGCCTGCATGAAGGGATGAGGAATGCAGGCTTCACCACAAGTCTCAAAAGGTGAAATTTGTCACCATAGCAGAATACCCCAATTGTGGAGCGCATATCAAGCTGTGATATCATTAAGAGACATTTTTATATGTCTCTTAATGACTCGATAATGTTAAATACAGCTCTTAAAATGATAAAAATGCCCCCATGGAGAAAAAAACAGTGATAGAAAAGAAAATGTTTGGGGCAGCTGTAGCTGCTCATGCATTCCAGCAGATAATAGGAAATAAACACGAGTTTAAAATACTAATGTAAACCTTTCTCATGTATTTCCCTTTAGCAGATAATGGCTGAACTGATTACAGATCCTAAGCCAAATGAGCATTGAGAGGAAATTTCTGAACCTCTTTTCTCTATAAGCAAAGACTGGTTTACATTTAACCAATGTTTTAAGGACTTTATTCCAGATGGACAACAAATTGTTGGATGGAGATTAAGCACAGTAAACACAGCTGATTGTGTAGTTCTGCAGCCATTCACCCCCAACCAGCTGCACAGCAGTCTGATACAGTTGACCAAATGTAGCTGATGCTAAATGAAACTGTATGAACCCATAAAACCTTATAAAATTTAAAGTTAAGGAGTAAATATCTTAGAGCTGAGTTTCCTGATTGAATAACTTTCACTAATTTTTTTTATAAATTATATCCGCTAAAAAAAATTCGAGGTTAGCATTTATAAATGGAATTTTTTTTCTACAAGAGAAAGAGCATACTCTCTGGTTTACAGAGAAACATACAAAAAGAGTGAATATCCCGGGAGCAACAGGAGAGTGGATGAAAGTGGCTTGTTGATGTCAAAGTTCAGAGGAGAATAGACCGACTGGGCCATTGATGAATGCCAGTCACTATAACCAAGGTATGTGCAGACCCATCTCTGATGCATAACACTTTTAACTCTGTGTCACACCTGTTGTCATAGGACAGAAAACCACAGATGCATTTTGCAAAGGTTTAAAATGAGAGAATAAGAGATTCTTGCTTCCTTTGGTAGGCAGCAGCTTGATAAAGCCATGATGGCAATTATTTTATATCCAAGTAGTCTGCAGTTCTTCATATATACACACACACATCAATTTCAAACAGATGGTATCAGTAAATACTGCACAGCCAGGTATCGGGTATGGGGGCCAAAAAATAGTATTGGTGCAACACTACTTACAATACAGCAAGATAATGAGCCTCAACCAAACTTAAAGATAAATCAGTGTATCGAGACTAAAATATAATTTATCGTACTCAAGTAGTCTCTAAAGTCCCCAGATCTCAATCTAGTAGAGGAACTTTTAGATAAGTTGGTATGGGAGACTGTCGAGAATATTCAGCTGCAGGGAGGATACACTATGGTCATGTCATTTATTATAACAACAAAGACACTATGCACAGAAAAAAAGACACAATGCATCACATAGTGTAAGGGCAATTTAAAGATCATTAACCTAAAGGCCAATTTTTATGGATGGTTTGGAGAAGCCAGGGAAAGATCATGCACACTGAAACCAGGATTAAACGCCACTGTTAGCATGCTAATAACTGCACACACTGTGTTAACCTGACTCGCCAGATGGATTTGCTCCGGCATATCCATCTGGAAACCTTCCGTTGAAATAATTTTGGGAAGGGGTGAAAATACTGGTTAGCTGATTGGCCTATGTTTGGTGATAGGACGGGCCAAATAAACCAATCAGATCAAGCTAAAACATATGACGCACTAACAGAGCGGCATCTACGTAAAACACAACCACTACAAAGATCAAACTCTTGCGAAACCAGTCGGGAGAAGAGCAAAAACATCTTTTCCCCTGAGAAAAGCCTCCAGAGCAGTGTTTTGCTCTTCTTTCTCGAAGAAATACTCTGTAATTCTGATTAAAACTTGCTCGAAGGCGCTTACCATAGCCGCTTAGTTTCATCGAAACTGAAGCCCGCCATGTTCTTTTGGGACTGAACTGTCGCTTCTTGTTATGCGCCACACCTCAACCCGCCAAAAGCCAACACTGATTGGACGTTAAGCTTGGTGAATTGCTCCAAAATTTCTTTAACGGAAAGTAGCCAGACTGATCTGCTTGAGTGAAACCTTGAAAGCTTGCGAGATCAGGATGGTCTCACGAGAACTACCACTGTGTATCTCTTTCCTTTAATTAATTCACGCTTCTATATTCATCCATCCATTTTCCATTATGCTTTATCCCAGCTGGGGTGCGTGAGGGGTGCTGGTGGCTAATCTCACCTACGTTTGTCCATTGGGCAAGAGGCGGGGTACACCCTGGACATGTCTCACAATTCTATATAAATATTTTAATAGTTTGCTTGAAAAGCTGTTTCATTAAAACCCTTTCA
This sequence comes from Cyprinodon brontotheroides, assembly GCA_018398635.1. NCBI lineage: Eukaryota > Metazoa > Chordata > Actinopteri > Cyprinodontiformes > Cyprinodontidae > Cyprinodon > Cyprinodon brontotheroides. The sequence goes on from JAGKQL010000063.1 coordinate 8,264,586, forward strand.
TCGTTATCTAATCCAGGTAAAAAGTTTTCTGGTATAACCTCAAATGCTAATAGGTTTTGTAAAATTAAAAAAACTATTAAATCTTTTTTAAGTGGCTCCTGCAATTTACCAATGATATATGAGCAAGTCTCACATGGAGGTCTGTAATTGTGCCCAGTGATATAATGCAATCCTAGGAAATGCACTTTAATGCCTTACAACCTCAACAATCAGATGGTTTTAAGCTCTAATGGAGGTTGGAGCTTGCAGCGATGCAGCTGCTGTAAATGTGTCGGTCATGCTGGATATTCTGTGCTAAAAGTATTAACGACTCAGTCCTGGTTTGACACATACTAAAGCCTTTAGTCATCTGCTTAAAAGAATGTGAGATTTGTCAAGCATTTTTTGCATTTGGAAGAACTAGTTTTTGAAAGTCTTTATTTATTTTGTTCCACAGATAGATTAGATAGACACGTTCTTCTATGATTGCACAAGGTTTTAAGTGTTTTGTAGATTAGTTCCAATTAAGTACTGTACATGAGAAAAAAAACTTTAAAGGTAGAAAAAGGTTTTTCTTTATCCTTATTGTTACAGTTAAATGTTCCAGACCATCTGAAAAAAAATATTCGACACATAAACTACAAGAAATACAAAAAACTTTAATAGGATGATTTCATTTATGGTGCAGAAAAAGCTTTCCAAACCAACTTGGCCCTAAGTAGAAAGTAATTGCTTGAAAACCTAATAAATGGCATTTCTAGGCATGGTGGTCAATATTATTATAGAGTTCTCTATAACTGGCAGTGAGTCTTTTAAATCTCTGCGGAGGAGTTTTGGACGACCCTTTTTAAGCAGAACTGGCTTATTTCAAACACACTTAGGGGTCTTTAAGCAATAATGGCCTGTTTAGGTTCTCAAGAGGTAAGGTGTAAAGGAGTTGGAAAATCATGTGCTTTTTTTTAATGAATTATTACTTTTTTGATTTAAAACGCACTTTACATTTAAAACTCTCAAAGTGCTAAAAGAGGGAAAAGGTGAGGGAAAGGAAATAAAACCAAAAGAGCAGTAAGCGTGCTTTATTTTGATTTATCCTAGTTATATAGCTGCAATTCAAAACACATTAGACTTACAAAAATTTTATTTTGTCATTTTGTACAAACGACAAAAAAGTACAGCTCTCTACACTGCTTTATTTTTTTTATAATGCAGCCTTAATAAAGGTAAGCAGCAGTGAAAAAAACATTGTGATGAAAAAAGTGATGTAAACATATGACTGTATAGTTACAGTTTCAACATTAAGGTTTTTTTTTAGTTTTTTTAACCCATTTTACATAACATTCAGCAGTCTAATGGCAGTGGGGAAGAAACTGTTCTGGAATCTGCTGGACCTGCATCGGATGCTTTGACGCCTCTTCCCAGAGGGCAGCAGGGAGAACAGTCCATGATGGGGGGCTGAGGGATCAATTATGATGTTACAGACTCTGGACACGAAGCGCTGGGATGAAATGTCTTTAATTGAGGGAAGAAGAGCCCAAATGATATTATCTGCTGTTCTCACCACTCTTCTTCACCTTCTTCCAGTCTGACTGTCTCACTGTGTGTCTCCACCATTTGGTGTTGTTGACCACCTCCACAACTGAGCTGTTGATGAGCAGTGGATCGTGGTTAGGCCCGATCTTCCTTAAGTCCAAGATGATCTCCTTCGTCTTCTCCATTTGATTCAGGATCAGGCAGTTATCTTTGCACCATTTCACCAGCTGCTGCACCTCCCTTCCTCTGTAGTTCTGGTGATTTGCTTGTTCGCTCGCTCTGATGAAGGCCCACCACTGCGATGGGTGTAAGTTTCATCATTCTGCAGAACTTCACTCTATCGACGATTGAGTGGACGAGGTCTGGGGACATGAGCATGTTTCATCACGGTGAACAGCAGGGGGCTCCAGGACGCAGCCCTGAGAAGCCTGTGTTTAGACTGATGACATCAGAGGTGTTCTGTCGGACCCAGACTGACTGGAGACTGAAGTCTGAGAGGTGAGATCTAGCAGGCGGCTGAATTGCAGAGGGTGTGTACTGGAATCCCAGACTGGTTCCAGCTCTTGGTCCATCAGATGCTTCGTAAGATGATGGCGTTGCAGGTGCTGAACTGAAGTCCAGGAACGAGCATCCGCACGTGGGTGTTCGACTTCTATACTCCTCGCGGGTGTGCCAGGCTCCGGGCTGAGAGCAGCAGAGATGGCGTGCACTCAGTGGGAGCGGTTTTCCGTCCGGTAGGCAATCTGGAACGGGTCAAATGTTGGTGGTAAACTAGAGACAATGTGTTCTTTAACCAGCCTTTCAAAGCACTTCATCATGATTGGGTCGATGTGCAACAGGGCGGTAATCATTTGAGTGAAAGTGACCTGAGGCTTCTTTGGGACTGGGAATAATGGTGGCAGACTTGAAGCATGCATGACACTATGGATTGATCCAGCAAGATGTTAAAAATGTCTGTGAGGACACCAGCCAGCTGATCTGCACACTCCTTATACACCCGCTCCAGGTGTATGTTATGGAGGCCTGAACTTCCTCCTCGGATTGAAGCTTTCCCCAGAGTTTTCCTCACTACATGCTTCGTCCGGGTTTGGTGCCTCCTCCCCTGGTGTGGAACAGCTTTCACTGCTGGAGGCTGTTTAGTGCCTCAAACCTTCCAAAAGAAATTGTTCAGTTCATTTAGGAAGTCAGGGTTTTGTGCTGCATCAGGGGGTGGGGGGTGGGGGGTGTAGTCTGTGATCTTTAGAATGATTTTCCACATCCTCCTTGTGTTGCATTGGCATTGTGGCATTGTGGAAAAGATCCTGGATCTTCTGGGCGAGGTTCTGCTTCAGCTGATCGGATGGCACGGTTTAAATTGGCACGCACTGTTCTTAGTGCCTCTTTATCACCACACTTGAAAGCTGAGTTCCGTTCTTTTAGCGATTTCCAAACCTCTCCATTTATCCAGGGGGGTTGGTTAGCCCGGGTGATGATGCTCTTTTTGATGCTGATGTCCTCAATGAGTTTTTAATGTAGGCTAATAGAGATGGATCTGATGACCCGAGACACATGTCCCCTCCATTAAATCAATCTGATCATAAAGACACTGGTTAAAAGTTTTTTGCCCGGAAAACCAGCTGATTACATCCATTCATTTAATTTGCAGAAATTTCTCCTCCTGGAACAGCATGTAGTGACACTAGACATTTACTGAATTGTGGCATTGCCTCTAAAGCATAATCCCTCACATAGAGCATGCATGCGGTATTGACAGTGGAGAGGAAAGATCTTATTTTAGCAATAAAACATTCCTGCAGAACCAGGCTTAGTGGGAGCAGCCTTTTGCAGAGGCCGACTGCCAGGTTTGAAAAGAGAGAAACAGACGCTGGGGACAAAAGGAACATAGATGGCATTGATCAATAAGTACTTTCTATGTTTTAAGAGGTGCACTGGAGTCTAGGAAAGAAACAAATAAACAGACAAGCTCTGAGCATGTTTTAATGTAAAAGAGGATGGAAGAGAGTACATCCATAGTGAAAGCTGAGCCCATAGCTATGTCTAAGAGAGAAACAGGACTAAAAACTAAAAAAACAGTCCAAAATCTATCATCTAATGGAAGTTGTTGACAACAGCAACCCAAGCTAATGCCTCTCTGCGTGGTGGTGTCACGCCTTAACACAGGCCAGATGAAGCAATTATAACGAGAAAAAGCAGAGAGAACATAAAGTTTGAAGTCAAACCAAAGAGCAGTGGTACACTTAAGAAGTAGAATGTAAGAGTGAGGAAAAGTGGTCCTTATGCCTTTCAGCAGCCTAACCCTATAGCAGCATAATTATGGAGACACCTAATGATAACTTGAGCCTATAAGCTTTATTAAAAGTGTTTTTTTTTTTTAGTTTAGCCTTAGTATATTGAATTAAAAGAATATTTAAACACTACTTCACAGTAACGGCCTGCTTTCAGCTGACCTGTCCACATAGATTTTTTGGCAATAATGAGACAAGATGTAAAAAGCTTAAAAGGTATGAGGAGTTGGCTGGATTTTAATATATTTTTGTGACTTAAAGCATATCATGGGTAAACTAAAGAACTGGAAAAGGCAAGCAGAGCTAACTGTGTTTGAGCAGCAAAACTCTTTGAATGATTTGAAGATTTTGCACGGCACTCTACATCTGTTTTAGAGCTGCTCTCCAGGCCCTGTTAGGTTCCGAGAAGGCAGTGAACTGCTGCTTGGAAATACAAACAGCATTAGCTCTGTTACATTGAATTGTATCAGCAGACTAATGTACAATGTAACACCACTATGTGTGTGTCTGTGTGTGAACTGTCTGCACTCTTAGTTGCAGGTAAATGTTTGATTGGGTAATGAAGCTTGGAATAAATGGAACAAAAAGAGCTCAAAGTCTCCATCATGTCCAATGTGACAAGAGCAAGTAAATAAAGTTGTTAAAGCTGAAAAGCAAATATAAATGTAAAAACCTTATAAGCAGTAAAAATGAAAGAAATGTAAATCTAACATGAAATCATTATTGGCAGTGCTGAGATGGTTTAATTACATTCTTAAGGCTCGAATTAGCTTTTTCCTTATAACAATATTTCATGTGAAACCCAACATTGTGATTTGGCTACAATCTACTAAAATGAACTCAAAATGGCCAAGCATCAAAGTCTAGCAGAGGCTTAACAGCATACCTCCCAAATACTAGGAAGACATCAAATGTTACACCCTGTTTTGCATTACCGTACCCCATGACCAAAGCATGAACATCTGAACTCTGTGATTTATTTCAAACTGAAATCCAACATGGAAAAAAAGGCAGAGATCTGGTGGCCATACATGAGTATAAGAGAAAGACAGTAGTCTGATATAACTGAATGGACCCTTCACAAAGGAGAGATGGAGCATTGGAGATTAATCTCGTACAAAGGTGCATGTATATATTCTTTTTTTTTTTTTACCGACTTCTAGTGACAGGTTTATATGCACTTAGATTCCTATTGGTTTACAATCAACAATTGACAAGAAACAGACAATGATGTCATGACTTTCTTGCTGTTAGGTTAAAACATTTGAGTCAAATGGAGCCCCAGCTCTCAAACACAAACACAACAGTTGAGGAATAGCATTTAAACATTTAATCATGCACATAAAGATCTTGATTAGAAGGTTAAAAAAAAATCCCCAATTTTGTCCTCTATTATATTTTTGTTATTCTTGCCTTTAGCAGAAAAAATATGACAAACAATCATAACCAACATAAATGTGGAAAACTTGAGCCCTGATGTCAGGTAATAAAAAAGGGAAATGTTTTGTAAAAATTGCATATAAAACTGGTTTAGGTTGTATATTTATAATAAAAAAGAGTGTGAGTGAATCTAGCATTGGCATGTTTACTATGGTTTGATATGACCTGCTGATTCCTCAGCTTGTAATATATTTCAATCAAATTAAAAACAGTTATTCTTCTCAGTCCTATATGCCCTGCCTTTTGTTTCGGCTCCTCTATAAGGTCCCCTGGGGATATCTGAATTCAGAAAAGAATACCACACAGATAGACTGCAAGATGCAACAGCCAATTCAGTCTTTCTCCCATTATCCCCATTAAAACTAGCTAACTTTAAATGATGAACACCACTTGAATTTTTGGATCTAAAAAAAAAAAAGTAAAAATACAGATTTATTTAGATCAACAAAACAAAGTGTAATGCTTAGAATAAAAGTTTAGTAATCTGTGTAAGGGAAAACAGAGTGTGATAATCCACAATGTTGTCAGTACAAAATGTTGCTGTCTGGTTTTACCGGTGCTGGAGTTGAAAACAAAATTCCCTAAAACAGAAAAAACATTAAAAAAAAAGCATAAATACACATACCGTGGGAGAAAATTAATGCATCCTTAGGGAATGACAAGCAAATTACCTACAGAAATGCCTGGGGAGCCAACAGCGACAGAACATTAAGACATTTTAAACCAAAAATGCTCCAGTTTAGCTTTTGATATAAACTTATTTTTCTACAAAATATTCAACCTTATCAGACTTATTCAGTTAGTATATTACATTCTAACATCTTATGATTATTAATAAAGGTGAATGCGAGTGCATGTAAAGTCAAATGCAATCATAACTATCCTATGAATGTGTAATGATGCTATAAAACATGTACCCATGGGCATTAAATTGCACAATAGACCACATTACAGGCAGAAGAGTCCTATAATCTTCAGTAATGTCTGGTTGTGAGAGTCGACATGCACCACAGCATCTTCACCCCCCGTGGCTTCACGTTGTGACCTACCACCCCTGGTTTCTGCCTTTCATGTAAATATAGCGTGTAATGACACACTGTGGGAGCATAGATGCTATTATGGCCTTCCTGCAGAGCAGAGGTCATCTTAGCTACCCCACCCAAAGGAGGGGCTACCACACCAAAATGGTTAAAAGGCCTATTTTTCAGCAAGACCAAAATGATAGGAAGTTTATAAGAACATTTGGACCGGAGTTTGTGGTGAAATTCTGTTTTTAAAATTTCATAAGAATGTATCTAATTGATGCTGGTGATTTTCAGTTTACCAATGGCTCAATTCTACACAGTCATATTAAATCATACAAAGCCTTGCAAAACTGTTCATACCCCTTTGTTAGATTCTTTCCCACATCTCCAACCACAAATTTGAAGGATTAAATAAGAGAGGGAATGACTGTGAAATAAAATATTTTTTTTATACACACATACACACACTCGTTCTGTAGCGAGGTCCATGTGTTGACTCCCATTGACTTCCATTGATTTCCAGTCATTTTCAACCCTTTCTATGCCCTAACCCAAAAGCAAACCCTAAACCTTACCATTGCCAATGCATACCTCACCCTAACCCAAATGACACCTTAGCCGTAAACCTAACCATTAGCAAAATACCTTGTGAGGACCAGCAAAATGTGCTCACTTGCAACAACTGGTCCTCAATCTGATGGTGAAATTGGAAAAATGGTCCTCACTCTAAGGGCAATGTCCGTACATGTACACCGTACAGTGGATCTAATTTCCTCCTGAAGTCAGCGTGATAGATTCAGGACGTCCGGCCTAACCACGCTTCACTGGTCATCAACAGCTCAGCTGTAGAGGTGGTCAGACACCCTCACCTGGAATGTAATCACCACCTCACTGGTCAAAAGGGCACAGAAGCCCTTGTACTTCCTGTGGAGGGTGAGGAGAGCCCTGCCGCCCTCACCCATCCTCACAACCTTCAACAGAAGCACCATAGAGAGCGTTCTGACCAGTTGTCTCGCTGTGTGGTGTGGATGCTGCAGCGCCTCAGACTGGTAGAAAGTAAGAGGAGTGGTGAGAGCAGCAGAGAGGATCATTGGGGCTCCTCTTCCCTCCAATAAAGACATTTCATCCCAGAGCTGCGAGTGTCCCGAGCCTGTAACATCGTAATGACCCCTCACACCCCCCCACCATGGACTGTTCCTCTCCCTGTTGTCCTCTGGGAAGAGGCTTCAAAGCATTCAATGCAGGTCCAGCAGATTCTGCAACAGCTTTTTTAGGAGAAACTGTAGAAACTCAAAACATACAGTAGGTACCATTGATAAAAGAAAAATTTGCCTAGCTTAAAGCTTGACTGTAAATGAGTGCAAGAAGGTGATGTGGTTGGATGAGAGCAAAGTAGACTGTTTTGGCCATGAACTAAACATTTTACGTCAACAAAAATCCACCTACTTGCTTTGAAAGAATGTTTCCTCTCTTAGAGCAGAGCGGCTGGTCAGAGTTCATGGCAATTCTGGAAGAAAACCTGTTAGGGGCCACAAAAGACTTGAGACTGGTGAGAGATTTGCCTTTTAGCAAGACTGAGGCCCTGGACCAGGGGTGTCAAACTCATTTTTATACTGGGCCGCTTTCATCATCAAGTCTTAAAAAAGGGCCGGCGGCAGCTGTATAAATCAAATTTTTAATTTCATTGATTAAAGCACACTGCACTGGTATTACAGCAATTTCCCATTTTTATCAGGACCCTGTCAGCTTGGCTCTTCATTACATCCTCCAGTACCTGGATGCCGTAGGTACGTACGCCAGGATCCTGTTTGTGGATTTCAGCTCTGCCTTCAACACAATCATTCTAGCTCTGCTTCCGGAGAAGCTTTCCCAGCTGAGTGTACCTGACTTCACCTGCAGATGCAGTTCCCCCCAGGCCTGTCTTCTTTCTCCTTTGCCCTTCTGCCTGTAATCCAACAGCTGTACCTCCAGTCATCAATCTGTCAAGCTTCTAAAGTTTGCAGATGACACCACTCTCATCTGACTTATCTTTGAGGGTGACGAGTCCCCCTAGATGTGGGAGGTTGATCATCTGGCGACCTGGTGCAGGGAGAACAACCTGCAGCTCAACTCTCTAAAAGCAGTGGAGATGGTTGTAAACTTCAGAAAGAACTCAGCTAGAGCTATCCCCATCACCCTCTGTGACTCCACAATTGACACTATGGAGTCTTTCCGCTTCCTGGGAATTATCATCTCACAGGACCTAAAGTGGGAGCCTGGAGGGCCAATGAACGGTTGTGATGGTCCAGAGTTTCATACATGTGGCTAGACGGCCAAAGCTGCAATAAATTTGTTTTAGTTTGACAGATCTTTATATGTTACAACGGCCTAGTCAAAGTCCAGATCTAGATCCAATTGAGAATCTTTAGCTCTTCATCAAATCTGACTCAGTTTGATCTAATTTGCAAAATAAAAAATATAACTGATAACTGACAAAAAATGGAAAGAAAAGTTTGCAAAACTCTAAATTTAAAGGCAACAAACTTCAGGAAAGGTCTGAGTCTAGGCCTTAAACTGAACCATTTATATTTGTTGTTCATTTTTCCAAACTGAATTAATTTTTTTTCTAAGTATGTATCCTGATTTTTTTCATTTAATATAAAAGTCACAATGACTTAGGGTTATGAATCTATTATTGCAAACTTAAAATCATAGTTGTTAAGCATTTATAGTCCATCAGTGAGGGAATTTTTCATCTGTCTTTTAAGCCCCCACCTCTTGTTTCAGAGACAGTCTGCGTTTTGAACCAGCAACCTCTGTGGCTTCTTCTCCACCAAACAAATACCCTGCTGTCTAACCACTAAACCACCATCGAACAGCTACAGTTATATTCTGACAACTGATAATGATAAGTTGAAGTTACTTTAAACTTCAGGGAAGAAAAAATAGGCTTTATGAGAGGTCATTGTAAGTTCAAATATGTAACTTTACTGTAACACTTGGTGTTTAAATAAAAAAAAATAACCTCAAAAGTTTGTTTTCCTGCAAATCTCAAAAAAGCATGAAGGTTAGCAGAACCTTCAGTCGCTGAAATTTGTTAACCATTATGTTTTTAATTCATAGAAATTTTTAAAAACATGAATTCAGTAAATGTTTAAAGGATACAACAGTTTTTTGCAAAACCTGCAAATTCAATTTCTCTTTATGATTATGAGAAAAGGGCTGCAATGATGTGAGACAACTCTAAGACAGTCTGCTTTTGAACGTTCACATAGGGTTGATATTTTATGGCTTGCAGATTGAAATCTGGTCATTTTTATCCTGATATAAAACAGTCTAGTTTGATCAGAACAACTGCAAAAAACATTTATTTTTTTACAAGCAACAGTTTGAAATACCCCCTTCGATCACAGGTTCAGTAAATCATTCAGAAACCAAGCAGGCATCAGTCACACCGTTTCCTGTAGGACAACAGGCATTTATCTTCCATTTAGAGCATTCAACACATTTCAGGAGACATCCTTCAGATAGAAGAATAAAGTCACATTTGGTTACGCATTTTGATCTAAGAATGTTTCCAAATGGCATGAAGATGCAGCCAAACCTTTACGCTGGAAGAAGCTTAGGATGGCTGTTTTTTATTAAAACCAGGAGACTCTTAACTTGAACAAAACCAGTCATAAGATTTTCATCCAAATCTCCTAACATTAAAATTCCAATGAGAAAGCCCAGAAGATCCCAATCCTGGTTTAGTTTTTATCTCACTTTTCAGCTGAACACCTCTAATGATGTAGAGAAGGATAACGTCTAAAAGGCACCATCCAGTCAGTCTTATTCCCTGACTGACATTTATATAAAACGATTGTTTTTTATACTTGGATATAGGCAGCGGACTCGGGGACAGGTGTGTGACTGATAGGTCAGCTGAAGGACTGGCTGGTCATAACCTAGTGTCTGCTTTGTGAGCTGAATTTTTTTTCAGGCTCTTCAGCCCTCCTTGTTGTTTTACTGCAGCTTTTCTACCATCTTCGTCCTATATAGGTGTTCTTTTAAACCTTCATCTTTCTTCTCAGTTTGTCCTTTGCAGCTCGAAGCTCCTCCTCTTTTACTGACCTAAAGGTTTTCTTCTCCTCCTACAGCCGTACTTTGTCAAGGGATCATCATTGGAAGAAAACACGGCCTTCATGAGGGGAATAATGTAAACAACACAAAAATCCCATTAGTCCTGGTTTTACCCTATAGATGTAAATGGATCATATTCCCATAATTATAACATGATTATTTACTGGACAGATGTCCAATGATTTCTGCACTACGCTGTTAAAGCTTTGATTTGGTTTTCACCAAACTTTAGTCATTAGTTTAAAATCCTACCAACATAATGAATGCATGACTGAGAGAAGCATAAAGGTCAGGACTCAAATCAAATCGGATCAGTTCATGATCCATAAAGGTTACGTTTGCATCATCCTTTGACTACATCTCCATCCTGCAAACAAACATATGTTCAGCTAAACTTGCTATGCAATTTTATAGTTCTTGCGAAAACACTGTTGCCTTTTTAAAAAAATACTTTCTGTGGGGTTTTTTGGCTTTATTTCCACTTTTTTGTGTATTATTTTTTTTTTACAGATTCTCCCACAGAACAGGAATTAAGTGTAGACGTTGGGCAGAAGGATGAGACTTTTAGAAGGTTGAATTGATTCCAACATCTTAAATCAAAGGTATCCAAAAAACTGTCTGGAAAGGACTTAACAGGACTGTAGAGAAACTATGTAAGTCAAATCCAATAATGCAACAGCTAAAGTGTTTATAGGTCACAGCATTAAATTATCAAAGGATAGGTAAATATACAAAAGCGAACAAATTTCTTTATTCAACCAGATTATTCACTCACTAATATCTATTTTTTAGGCAAGACTGAGCAGAAAGTCTGAAGCAAATACATATTAAACTGAAATGTAGATGATATAAAAAAAAAAAAAGGTCTGATATACTAAATCTAAATGATCTAATTGCGTGTGCAATTCTGCCACGCTCTTGAAATAAGAAAGCTCCTGACCAGTGGCAGCACCAGAGAATTTATTTTAACAGCAGGTAAATAAAGTGGTTCATTACGTCACATTTTCTTGTTGCTTGTTGACGGCCCTTTTCAAGAGGCTGACTAACACTTAGCTTGTAATCTGACCTATCAAATTCCACATTATGGGTTTCATGGATGTGCATTTTTCAAAAAAAACGTGCCTTGCAGATCCAGGACCAGTTAGCACAGACAAAACAGGCACAAATGTAAAGATCTGATCTGATGTTGGAACTGATGAAAAGCAAAAGCAAAAATATGAATCAACAACAATGCAGGAATCCGAAAAAGTAGGGATAATTCAAAATATTTTTACTCAAGGACAATGCTGTAAAACTGCTAAAAATACATGTTTTTTTCTCTCCAAAAGTTACTCATGTAAATATAACTGATTAAATTTACTAGTTACTAGTTTCCTCATATGCTCATGACATTTATACATCTACATTTAAAATGACTCCCCTCATGTTTGCTACTTAGCTACGAGCGCAATCACAGAAAGCTAAGAATCAGTCATTGAAGGTTATTGGCTTCCATTTAGGCAAATCATTCAATAAGATATTATTTTACCAAATAATGATTTGATTATCTCTTGGATTTGCATTGTGAATAGGTTTAAACACATTATAAATACTTTAAATTGATCAAATCGAGGCTGCACAGTGGAGAAGTTGGTAGCACTGTTGCCTTGCAGCAAGAAGGTTCCAAGGTTCTGCATTGAGTCTGCATGTTCTCCACGTGCATGCACGGGTTCTCTCCGGGTACTCTGGCTTCCTCTCACAGTCCAAAAAAATGACTGCAAAGTTCATTTGCTTCTCTAAATTATCCTTAGTTGTGTGTGTGTGAGTGGCTGTTTGTCTCTGTGTTGCCCTGCGATAGACTGGCAACCTGTCTACGGTTAACCTGCCTCTCGAAAGCTGGAGATAGGCACCAGCATCCCTTGCGACCCGAGTCGGGATAAGCGTGATGGAAAATGGATGGATGATTAAATTGATTTTACCTTTTTCCAAATGCCTTAAGAAAAAATTTGGTTCTGGAACATAAAAATCCATGATAAACTGTTAGACCATCACTTCATTTTAACTATTATGTTTTTCAGCCATTTTTCATTTATTTTTTTTCTTAGCTTAGTTGTTCCAACCATTGCATTTGCAAATTCGATTGATTGGTTGTTTATCAAGAGGGTGAGACTGTTGTGGTGGAAGGTTACTTAAGCAAGTTTGACTGTGGTGGGTTTGTAGGAAGCATCTTGCTAACCAGTTAGCAACTTAGTGCTATTAGTAGGTTCTCAATGGGAAATTCCATTGGGACAAGTAGCACTAAATTAAATTGACTTAGCACTTAGAAGCGACACTGTCAGGAATGCTATGGACAGAGGAAACATGCAAGAGGAGGAGAATTTAGTGTCGGGCGTTGTGGATGAGTCTCCTCTGTCATCCATTTTTATTTAGAAGGGAGGATAAGCGGGGAGCGGCGATGTTGTGTAAGAAGGGCGGCAGAGTGACAGAAGCTTGGTTTGGTGTAGAAGGCTTCCAGCCGTACATGTTTGAGCCCTTGCCTACCATAGCTGCCAGTTCTGTTAGCTCGCCTGCTGAAGACACACGAGGCGTCCACAAAAGGCGAATGGAAGCTGTATGTTGAATTTATTCCATATACGTGCAGAGTATCCATTTGACCAATGAGTTTGATTCACACTTTCACTTGTCTTCCTAACACACAGCCAGTTGGGACAGTCTGCATATCATCTGATAAAATAATACATTTTCCACCTCTACTGGGGTGGGTTTGAATATATCATATTTGCATAACATATTTATATAAATAAGAGCCAGAGCAGGGAAACGCTTGTCAATAGCAGATGGTGACCAGCTGTAGCAGAGGCTACTACGGTAGTTGGACCGGTTAAACTCGATGTGCATTTGGTGTAATCTAGCTTGTGAATCCTCTACAGAAATGAAGAGAATTGCACATAGGAAGTGGTGGAAGATTGATGGCTTTTGTTCTTTGCACAGCCTTCATGTAAACTTAGAAAGCAACTAAATAGTACATTTCATTCAGCTGGTCACACTTTATTTCTGTACATATCATCAGCTTGAATTGGTTATTACAAAGTCCAACAATTTTAACAAAATAATCCATGCATGGAATGCTTTGTGACTGAGTAAGTCTATTTTTTTGTAGGTTTAAAGATACCAAACGAGCCACACATTAAAATTCAACCAATGAATGTTGTGAACAAATGTCTAAGTTTATTTTGATTAAAAATCACACCGTTTTTATGGATACACTTCATGTCATTTGAAACTAAACAGATCAGAGAATAGTTGGTAAGGTTAGCGGGTAACAGCACACAAAACAAGGCAGTCACGTATCAAAACAAACGTGTTTCCCCTGCTGTTAAATTCAACACTATATAAGAACTAAAGCCTACATTTCACTGCTGATTCCGTTGATCGGCTCTCTCCTCTGCAAAAACAGCAAGGTTCTGCAGTGTGGACATAAGGTAACAGACTTTTGAACTGAGGATAGGAGAACATGAAGGCCATCTGGATAGTGTGTTTTTATTGGATGGTCAACAAAGCGTTTTTCTGGCTGCTCTTTCCTGGTTGGATGGATGGAGAGTTTGGAGTTCAGGTCCACCATAAGTTGGCCCTGGAGATGAAGAGATGGTTCAATGAGTACAGAACTTGGCTTTCCAAATATGATAGATTATGATTTAGCAGAGTGCAGAGGATTGAAAGAGACATATGTTTGAATGCAATTTAGATGAAAGTGTCATTGTTCCTTGTGAGCCAGCAGTGTGAAACTATAACTCATTATGCAGTGACAAAGAGGAATTCTGGAGCAATCTGATCCACTGACCGTCCCAAGTTAAAAGGTCTCATTATCCCTGCAGATGATAACAGACAGACCTAGCCTATAGTAATCTTTGCATGACTCTTTTTTTCTGTTGAAACGTACGCAAACCCCAATATAATCCTCAGGACCGACTGTACTGCATGTTCTAGGCATGTTTTAGTGCCTCCACACCCCTGACTTAAATAATCGGGTTATTAAAAGGCATCTGCAGCCCTTGAGCGATAATAAGTCAATCACTTGATTCAGACGTGCTGGAGCAGAGACACATCTAAAACATGCAGAACAGTCCTCAGGACTATGGTTGAAGATCCCCTTCATGGACAATTGTGTAGGCAGGGAATTGATCTTATCTTTAACAGGATTAAAAGTTATTTAAATTCGACTATAAGTTTACAAAAACACACCTGATCCATGCTGCAATCGCTGAAATTTCATCAAATCTCTTCCGTTTGCCACTGAACAATTTTTTGAGAACTAGAATGAAAAGATAAGCCTGAAAAAGGCGCTTTTGCAGATATGTCGGGCTATGCATCACATCCAATCATCTCATCTATGGTTTGGATGCAACATTGCAAACTAAATCACACTTCCTTCTTTCAGGAGAAAAAAAAAGAAGAAAGCTTTTTCTCGTGGCAACCCCTCTGAACATTGAACCTTATTCTAGTCGCACAGCACAGATACGGACATTAAAGATGCTAACAGAAGCGACCACGGTCTCAGATATATCTCTGCCATGTTTCTGAGCATTGGCTGGAATTTCAGCACCAAAGAAGTCTGACGAATGTCTTAAATGTTTTCTACTGGTAAATAAAGTCGATATGAAAGGAGAGACTTTAATATTTTAGTTTTTGAGGTGTTATGAGGACAAGAACCACATTAGTTGCTCTTCTAGAATCTCTCCTTCTTATACACCTTTATTCCATATCTACAATTGGTCCGATACCTCTGCTTTTTTAGCAGGTGGTCACACTTCCTAAAGATAAAAAATATGATCTGGTTAGCTGCTACCTTGCCTCTTAAATGCTATAAGTGTAATCACAATGTTTTATGTTTTCCCAACATAGCCTTTATCATTCATGCTTTATTTTTAATAAAATGATGACATAGTGGGATTTCTCAGGCCAAGATAACCACAACTCTAAATGTTTAGCTTCTTCTTCCCCATGTTTGTTTGGTTAATGACAGGTCATGCAAACATTTAAAAAGAGAGCAAGTTTCAAACACAAATTACAGGTTGTTAATATGTGGTCTTTAAACATACTTGAAAAAAATAAA
This sequence comes from Cyprinodon brontotheroides, assembly GCA_018398635.1. Taxonomy (NCBI): domain Eukaryota; kingdom Metazoa; phylum Chordata; class Actinopteri; order Cyprinodontiformes; family Cyprinodontidae; genus Cyprinodon; species Cyprinodon brontotheroides. The sequence goes on from JAGKQL010000063.1 coordinate 8,280,038, forward strand.
AATAAAAAAAAAGGGCATGCATTTCTAACATAATATCTCTTTATGATAAGCCTTGGCATGTTTCATACATTACAGGGGATTCAGTAGTTGATCATCCTCTTGATTGCCTCAAAGCACTTCCACTTATCTGGGATGTAGAAGGGCTCAAAGATGTGAGGGAAGGGGGTGTCGTAACCGCAGACTCTAGCGATAGGGGCCTCCAGGTTAAGGAAGCATTCCTCCTGTGAAGACAAAACACACAAACAGCTGCTGTCAGTCCAAAACAACAATTTCAATCAGTCAGTTTTTGCTCATTAAAGCCAATGTTTGGGATTGATTGTAGGAATTATTTTGTCACAGCAAACTAAAAAGAGCAGACACAAACACAACTTTGATATACTTGATACATACTGTACCTAAATGATTCTGACGAGGTCGGTAATGAAATGCAGACACATGCCTGCACAGGAGGCTTAAATCTTGGCAGTAAAAGCACAACACATTAAAGGAAAAAAAAAAGAATCTAAAGCAGTAGTCTGGAACAAATATGGGGGAAGATTTGGCTTCAAAGATAGAGACGCAGCTTGAGAACAGAAGGTAATCGACAACAAATTAAAATTTCCAGTGAGGAACTTTTTCCTCCTAGCTTAACAATATAATGACATTCGAATAATAAGATTTTTTTCCGTTTTTTTTTCTTAATTGGAAATTCTCTCAGCAGGCTTCGTTTGAGTCAATGATTAATTTTATCTAGTTGGAAGCAGGAAGGAGAGAACGTCAACCCCCTGTACAACAAGCTATGGCTTGATTGAGTCATTTGGATGAGGACTTCTCCCCCCCCCAAGACAAAAATAAATAAAATCTCCATCACTGTTGGATATGAGGGGATGGAGCTTTTCCCAGCTGGCTTTGCTACACTATCAGTAGGGGCCGCGTCGCTTTTCAGATCTGGGCAACATGTGCAGAATGTCTGTTTCAAAGTTTAAGTGATCAAAAGCAAGGCTCTTTAAAGTTGGACAATATTCAGACGGTTCGGCTAAAGGGCAAAACAAATAACGACACGTGGCTCTGTGTGAACCCTTCTGACCTTTTCCATGGCTCCACTGTAAATGGAACAAACCCCCTGATGACTTAGGTAAACATGCATAACATTTACATAAAACTGAGTGGTGAGTAACTCCAAGCGTCATGAAAGCGTCTCGGTGATGGACACAGACAGAAACCCTAACATCGATAACATTTCAAAAACTGAATCCACAAACTGGCTGCTATGCTGGTTGACATATGACAAGCATACTTTACTAAGATGTTTTTCTATTAAAAAAATGACATAATGCTGGCAAAATGTCAGTCTTAATGAGGGGGTTTTCTTTTGTGCTTTTTTTTCACAAACTTTGCAGATTTAGTTTTTAATCTAACAATCCAGATTGATTGATTGTAGAAACTCAAACATTTGGTAGACCGTAGCCGATTGGGCGAATTGCCAGTTAGTGCCAACCAACCAAAGTTCAGTTTTAGCCAATCAACAGCTAAAAACCACAAACATCTTAAAAAATAGTGTTGCGCCTATGCCATTTTTTGGCCCCAGATACCTGGCTGTGCAGTACCGGCCGATAACGATATCATCTGTTTGAAATTGATGTGTATATATATTTACAAGAACTGCATACTACCGCGGATGATAGCAAGAATTGCCATCATGGCTTTGTCAAGCACTTGCCTACCTTTGTGAGAGCAGGAAAAAGCGAATACAAAGTGAATCAGTAGAACTTTTTATTGCCTACCTGGAATGGGTGACTAAAATGGTGGTATCAATATCAGCGAGTACCAACAAAGAAGTCACCGATACCATTTTGAGAGCCAAAGCGTTTATTCAACTATTGCCTACCAGGAATGGGTGACAATAGTTGAATAAACTTTTGGCTCTCAAATGGTATCGGTGCCCTATCTGTCAGTACTCACCTCTGATACCACCATTGTAGTGCTGGATCGGTGCAACTCTATTAAAAACCAAGAGCATTACTTTTTTCCAGGATGAATAATTACTGATTTAAATGTTCTGCTGCGGGTTAAATTCAAGCAGCTTTGCAAAAGCCACTAACAGACTTACTTACTTCTATGTCAATGTTTTTTACCGCCTTACATTTTGATTGAAAAATTGGTTTTCATGATGGAGCGAACAGAAAAGTTGAGATTTTCAACCCTAGCTTAGTTTTCATTGTTGTTTTCACTTTAAAATCATGCAGCTCGCATTGCTGCACCTCTGAAAGCGTCTCTACAGAACAAAAACGTGTAAGTTTTCGACACCTATCAAGACGTCTGTCACTTCTGTTGGCTCAGACTCAAGGCAACATGCAGCTCACTTGCTCCGGTCATTAGCTAACTCACCTTTACTACTCATCTCTATTGCTCAGCCTATCATTTTGGAGCTCCTTCAGAGCTCTTACTACATTCTTTGCAACTGGAGCTTTTCAGAAGGAGCTGACGGACAGGTGAAATATTTGTGAGTTATAACAGAGATATGGAACAGCCTCATCTTATATTTTTCTTAATGCACCTTTTTCCTCCTTGTTTGCACCTTCTTTAATTACTATGCCAATATGTGACGAGTGAATTTCTCCGCTGTGAGATCAATAAAGCTCATCTAATCTAATCTTTACATTTCTCAGATATATAAAGATTACCTAAACTGTGGATCTCTTCAATAACAGTCTGCCACCATACTTTTTTAGAGCATACAGGGCCTAGTCTGTATGCTACTGAGGAAATGAATGGTAAATTGGTAAGAATTTTGCTTTAGATGGAATAACTAAAGGAAATTGACCTCTTATTTATTTGTTTATTATTCCTCCCAAACGGCAATTTAAAAAAAAAAAATGTTATGGCTGTCTTATTGTATCAGCAGTTGCGATATATCCAACTGGCAGCCCTGTCTATAAAGACTCCCTCTTATTTAGCTAATTGATTAATCTGTTGTTTCTTTTTTCGATTAACAATCAGATGGCAAAAGGTTCCTTAAAGAAGATTTTACAGAAAATTTAAACCAAGAGAAGCAAAAACTGCACTAAAACTTCGAAAATTTCTGAATACAGCATATTAATGGACAAAAAAAGGTTTTGTCATCTTGAATACAAATTTTTTAAAATAATTTTTGGTATAATAACTGCTTTGGGTGGGTTGCTCTTTCAGCGAAAGGCATGTTTTAGTCTCTATACTCAAGTTAATGATTAACCGATTACTAAATTAGTTGATGATAATTTCGATAATCGATTAATTAAATAGTTTGAGCTAAGTTGAGCCTAGGCAAATAGAACCAATGAAAAAGGCTATAAATCATTGGCCTCAACCAGAGTCCTGCACGGGTCTGATTTTTCAAAACTGTATCCACCCGCACCAGTAGAGTCCAGAACCGAGACCCAACCTGTTACCCACAATTATCCCCATTTAAAACCCAGCCCGGATTGTACACACAGCCGTTTATAATAACAGAGGCAGTAAAGAACATTGCCTCACGCTAACATCCAGTGTACGCTGTGCTCACACATTAGTAGCTGTAAATTGGCCAAAGTAAGGTTTGCTTAGATGCCTAAAAAAATACTGTCATCTGGATATTCTTGAATCAATAAATTTTTTAAGATGTAGAGTTAATAAATAAGAAAAAAAAAAAAAAAGTTTCACTCATGCTGTAACTCTGTATGATACCTGTTCGCATGTTGTTCAGGTATACCCATGACCCCACCTGTGAAATAATATGTTTTTATTTCTACCCGTAGATGTACGTTTTATATCTGGCCTCAACCCCATATCCAGCTAGAGAAGTTGGTCAGTATTGATTCTAATCAACGATGGATCAGAACTGTTTTGACATATATGTAGTGGTAAAAACCTTTACAAAGTGAATGTTTAAAAGGAGGCTGATCATATAGCTAGTTTAATGTGTAGAGATAATCACTGAGTTAGTATAGAAAAAGAAAAACATGGCCACCTTTCTCCTCCTGATTTTTTAAACCTGTTTTGATTTGCTGTGCGGGATTTTCCTCTATCTGGGTACTAGACCGAGGTCCTCGGGACATGCAGCCTGCTCTACCCAGTTTATTTACTCTGATCAGCTTTAATGAACATGACAATACTTGTCTAACAAACTCTTCTCTGCTCTTCTCCTCTGTATACCCTTCTTCCTGGACTGAGCATCCTTTTCTTGTGCTGACAAATGTCTGTGGCCTCAGGGTTTATGTAAGGTATTCAAAGGCAGCTTTTTATTTGGCAGGTGAATTTGAGTGGATGGAAAAGTAGTCATGATTTCAGAATAAAAAAAGGTTGGTGGTTATGTTAGGCTTCTGAATGCAATATTTGTGCACACATATTTTTTAAATACTGTCAACTATGTGGAGTAACAAACAAAACGTTGGGGTTTTCAAGCTCATGAATCTTATTTAATCCTCATTAATGTCATACTGGGTCTGGTTTTACAAAACCAAGTCTGTCTGTACAATTGGTTGAGTCCAGACTTCTAAAATAGTCTTTTTTTTTTAAGCTGTCAATTAGGAGCATATTTGAGCTTTTGTGTTGGATTTGTTTGGTGAATTTTACCAAGAGAAGAAAAAGCTTTAAAAATTGCTCTAATCCTTTCCAATTGTTAAAGGTCCTGCTGTGAGACCTCAAGTCCAACTGGACTATGAGAAGTCAACAACCTTTTCTCTGCATGCAGACAAACCAGACAGACTTTACTGTAGACTCTGCTCTTTAGTCTGGATGAGATCTGTAATCTCCTCTAAATAAATTTACTGGAAGTGGGTGGAAAATACAGTAGTCTGACTGTCTGCCACCAAACTGGACAGGGAACGGCCACACAACTCAGATTTCATTCAAATCATTGTTTAGCTTTGGGGAAGTGCATCATTATATGTATTATAGTTAAATGTCAAAATAAAAATACGCTAACATAGGAGCAGCAATATGTTTGTGTCCTGGAGTGGCAAAGAGGTTTAAGAATACTTTTCAGGCGGCGATTTGCACTGATCATATCGTGTTTGATTGTCAGAAACACCCACAGACTGTAGGGTTCAAGTGAGACAGAGACAGCAAGGTTGCAATATTCACTTTTATACCAGTCCCTGTGGTCTGAACAGCTTTCAGCTGACAGGAACTAGTACAAGGTGACATGTTTGTTCTTTCTCAACAGCATATAGCCTAAACACCACCTACCCTATAACAAGCTGTTGATTTAAAACCAATGATGAGGGTAACATTATTTTCCTCTGTCAAAAGCTAAAGCTTTAGATCTTTATTTCGAAATTAGATCCCAGTGAAATAAGTAAGGAACTATAAATTAATAAAGGATAATACTTATAAGCAGTAGCTATAGTTCAGATGTTTCACTGTGTCAAAGATGTGGCTTTGTGGTTTTTCTAGTCGTTTCAGAGTCTTAACGATCATACAGTGCAGTTAGTCTTTCCATGCTTCATCAGAAGTTGCAAATAAAATTCAGTGCTGCAGAAAACTGTCCCTAAATCAAACTCTAACACAATTTATTTAAAAACACAGTGGACAATAAATGGAAATAAGGAGAGCCATGGATAGAGCCAAAAAGTTACAAAAATAAAATAAACTCAACATAAAAGCAAATACGTGCTTTCAAAAAGATTTACAAATAGACATGTAAGTTGGCTGCAGATCTTTGCAGAACAGGAATGGCAAAACAGAAGGCCTGGTACAATATTATCCATACTAAAGGGTAAAAGGTCAGCTAACCAAAGAGAAGAAATTGGCACTTAAAGCTGTAAAGGCCTCAGAGTGTAGAGCAGTGCTTGGCGGTTTAAAGACTTAATTCCTAATTTTGAGACCTTAAAAAGGGGATCCTAAAATGGATTGGCTGCAGTGAAGTGAACCCAAACTGGTCAAATCTGCTTAAACGTGTACGTTTCCTTTTAAGAGAACCATTTACAGAATTGTGATTAAAGACCCGCTGACACCAAAATAAAGCGTGTTACAGTAGTCCAGCCGTGTGGTCACAAAGGCATAGATTACTGACTGTAAGTGCTTTATCTTGGCCGGCGAACGAAACCCAAAAGATGCTGGCTATGCAACAGCTTTGATATGACTGTTGAATGTGAGCCAATCCTCCATTTACAAACAAAGAATTTTGGCTATCTGCTTCAGAAACTGGCCTAGACACTTCAGGTCCAAACATAGGCCCTGCTGATGTTTAATTGGATACCACAGCCCCTGTCTTTTTGTTGCTGTTGTTGTGCAAATGTAAAAAATGTAAGGCCGTCTACCACTTCAAATCATTAAAAAAAAAAAAATTATCGTTTACATCAAAATACATCGCTCTCTCTAGTCGAGTCACTTAGATGCAATGTGAACCACTAGACTGCGGACATTAGTCTTAACCAGGTGAAATGACTAAAACTGGTAAAGTGGGAGAAGATGAATGCTAGACTGTCGGGTTCAAAACACCAAACACTGCAACAACAATGTTAGCCCAAATAATCTACAAAGCAGCAGCTTAAATAACTTCAGTAGCTACTGGAGAGTTTTGTTTTTTTGTTGTTCCTTTTTTGTTTTTTTGTTTTTTGAAAAAGCCTTCTGTGGATATAATGCCAAAACATCCCATTAACCTTGAAATGAGACTTAACAGGGACTAAAATTATTAAATTTCAATTACTGAAATAATCGTAACTAATTTAGTAATCGATTAAACATTAACTGGAGCAGAGACTCCAAAACATGCCTTTAGCCAACAGAGCAACCCACTTAGAGCAGGAATTACGCCAAAATTGCAAAAACATATATTAATATTTTGCATTTAAAAATAAAAATAAAAAAATAAAAAAAAATATATATATATATATATATATATATTGATAGTGTCAATATATACTCTATCAGAACTCCTTAAGAATAAAAGTATATATAGATATTAGGGGTGGAGCGGTTCACAAAATCTCACGGTTACGGTTAGATTCAGGTTTTAAATTAGTCCGCGGTTTTCGGTTGGTTTGATTTGGTATATGTTGATTGTTACACGAAAGTCTCATCAAAAATTTTGAAATTAATGAAAAAATCCCCCAAAAATAATGGATTGTAATTATTTTAAATGATCAGCGGAAAACCTGGATCATTTCTGTATGTTTTGCTGCTTTGAATTTAATCATCTCGAAGAACAGGAGTTGGGAAGACAGCGCCAGCAATACTTTATAGGTCTGCTGTATGTGGACCGACTTTTGCATTTAGAGTGACCTCACGATGGCCGGCGTGGAAAGACGGTTGTGGATAAAAAGTGCAACAGTGTGCAAGCATTGTGCAACACCGTTTTGTTTATACTAACAGCAACATGACCAACATGTCCAGGCTAACCCCGAAATCCCACATACTCCTTCAGCGCTCCGCTGAAAGGAGTATGTGGGAAATCAGACAGAAGCCTGTGAATCAAACTTAGTTCCAAATACTCAGAGTTAAATGTAACAGGTGTTATACAACTATATCATTCCTTTTGGGTCATAAAACATTATCTAACAAAATAACCCTACAAATAGAACAAGAATACACAGAATTAATCAGTAGCTCTGTGCATAACTTGTGGTTCATGCTAGAAGCAACATGCCCTGTTCCCTCAGTTAAGGACTGGCCAGAGGGTGTTGATTGAAAGTGCAAGGATTAGAGACAGGTAGTGATTTTAAAAAGCCAGACTTTGCACTAGGACTGTGGTTATGGAGGATTCGGGGTTATAAACTCCGAAACTAAAACTTCAGACCACAGAAGAAATACAAGTATTTAAGAAAATCTTTTAATAGTAAACCATCCAAATATAAAGAAGGAAACACAGGAGCAAGAGACAAATAAAAAAAAAGAATGTATCATTTTAAACAGTGTTAAAAAAAGTCTAAGTTTGCCACAATATTACAACTTTTTTGCAAATAATAATTTTTTTAGACAGCACAGTCACCACACCATCAAACAGGGGAAGCATCTATCTGTTTGCTGATTCCTGTTGCCTGTTCAACTGACCCTGGCTGACCTAGAGTTTTTTTCATTTTTATATACAGTTACGGCACCGATGTAACATGAAAATCATTAGCAGTGGGATTTTTGTTTTTTTGTTTTTTTTTTGTTTTTGCGGCACTAGCGGCTCGATTTTTCGACAGCAGGCTGACAGGAAAGGGTGTATAAGAGAAACATGCGGGAAAGGATCACAGGCCGGATTCAAACCCTTATCAGCTGCATCGAGGACTAAGGCCTCCGTACATGGGTTGTGCGCACTAACTGCTGCACCACATGCACTCCCATCATCAGCAGTGTTTCCACCACAATTCACCCAGTACCACTAGAGGCCTGGAGCTGCAGCTTGAGGTTTGCATCCAGTGGTGATTCTACCTGTCCAGTATCCAGTAGCAGGAGCTGCTGTATTGCGGCAGGAGGTGAATTTGTTTGTTAATTTGCTCCTGAACGCTCCTCTACTTAAAGCCGTAGGGACACGGCTGTTCCAACCATTTTTCCTCGAGGGTGCACGACTTTACAATGACGAGTGAATAAAGTGAATGTGATTGGTCTTTTATCAAAGGGGCGGGATTGTTGTGGCGGAAGATTCTTAAAGAAAAGTTTGATTGTTGCCGGTTTCTCTGGAAGCATCTTGCTAACCAGTTAGTAGGTTCCCCATTTACCCCATTTACCCTACCCATGAAAAACCGATCCATGCCAAGACCGGTCCGAGCTTCGGATCAGTTAACCAGGCTCGGTTCACCTGACCGACTGCGTTTACACACATCCACAGCTATCTTGGTTCCTTGACTCCTCGCAGCTCTAGTGGCGATCTGCAGTATTACTGCCAGTATTGAAGGAGAGGAAATCAAGCAGTTCAGTGGTGAGGTAATGCCCTGAAAAGCTGTTTGCCAACTATGGAAGTAAATATATGTGCCATCAGAATTTGGGCAAAAAATACCTCTGAAATTTGAATGTTGTATATATATTGAATTAACTAATTTTCAGTATAAAATAAATTCAGAATATATATTTTTAACCTAAAAAATTCATTGTCATTATGTGTACATTAAAAAAAATTCAGTGTAATTTTTTTTTTTTTACATGAAGTTACAATTTTCAGTTATTAAGAAAAAATTCACATTCCTGTTTCAAAAGTGATCAAATTTTTCAATATACATATTTTTTCACAGTTTAAAATTTCAGTGTTAAAAAGGAATTCAGCATATAAAAATTCAACTTTTCAAAATTCAAATACAATATTTTTCGTTTGTCCTCCAATTCAACTTGCTCCAAATTCACTGTCTCAAATTCAGCGTCCTAAAATTAAGCTGGCAAAAATGGCATGAGAGGTTACTTCCAGGTCACGAACATTAGCAATGGATGTCCGATTCCAACATCCACCTAATCACGTGTGATACAACCGTCATATTGAAGAAGTACCAGAATCACCCAGGCTGGCGACCATGGGGCGAACTCAAATAACGGTGAGTTTAATGCTTTCATATATTTCTGTAGTATATTTTATTTTGCACATGAAGTTTGATACATTATCTTAAAAGCCTGATTTAAAACACTGGTTTTGGGCGTTGTTAATCTTACACCGTGTAGTGCGGGCATATTACTTCTCGCTACCTCCGAGCACTCCCAACCCAATTTCCCCGTTTTTATTTCAAAAAAGAAATACCATTTCAGGAGATGCTACGCTAATGTAGTTAGCTAATATGGCTGCCCTTGTGTGCTTCAAAGAGGGCTGTGAACAGTTCCACGACCCCACTTCTGATCATCAGCTACTGTATTGTTAGCTCTGGGAGGTAGCAGTAATATGCTTCGTAAGCACTACTGCGATTGTAAGATTAACAACTTGACCCAAACCAGTGTTTTAAATCAGGCTTTTAGGATAATGTATCAAACTTCATGCTAAAAAAAATAAAAATATAGTACAGAAATATGAAAGCATTAAACTCACCGCTGGGTTTGAGTTCCCAGCCTCCCATGGTCGCGCCAGCCTGGGTGATTCTGGTACTTCTTCAATATCACGGTTGTTGTGTCACGTGATTAGGTGGATGTTGGAATCGGACATCCATTGCTAATGTCTGTGACCTGAAGTAAACCTTGGCCATTTTTACAGCGAATTTTTAGACGCTGAATTTGAGACAGTGAATTTGAGCAAGTTGAAATTGGAGGACAACTAAAATATTGCATTTGAATTTTTTGAAAAGTTGAATTTTTTATATGCTGAACCTTTTAACACCTCGAAAATTTAAAACAGTGAAAAATATGTATATTGAAAATTTGATCACTTTGAAATAGGAATGAGAATGTTTTTTTTTAATAACTGAAAATTGCAACCATGTAAAAAAAAATACACTGAATTTTTTTTTTTTAATGTACAAATAATGACAATGAATTTTTTTTAGGTTAAAAATATATTCTGAATTTATTTTTTATACTGAAAACGTAAGCACTAATATACAACATTCAAATTTCAGAGGTATTTTTATTCAAATTCTGATGGCACATATTTACTTCCATAGTTGGCAAACAGCTTTTGGGGCATTACCGCCACCAACTGCTTGATTTCCTCCCTTCAATACTGGCAAATTCTGATGGCACATATTAACTTCCATACCAACTGCCATAAAACAAAAGAAGAAGAGGATTTCGAGAAGATTTCTATTGTTGTTTATAGTTGTTGTTCTTCTTCTGTTTTGTGTTGGTTGGCAAGCAACTTCCGGAGGGGCATTCACTTCAACTACTGGAATGAGTGTGAATCGATGTGCAGCCAGACGGAGATGACACATTCTGCTCATGCGCTCTTGTTATCAGAGAACGAGCCAGGGAAAACCGAGCCACCCACCTCTGGAACTGGTCTGCAGTTAGGGCGGTCCGGTTGTGTCTAGCTCCGGGTTCAGTTTAGTTTGCTTTTCATTTACTACACACGATAAGTTATCTCAGTTACTGAGCTCGGACCGTCTCGGCATGGTTTTTCAAGGGTAGTGTAAATGGGGTATAAGTGAAATTCCATTGGGACCAAGTAGCACTAAATTGGTCACTTAGAAACAACACTGTCAAGGAACGCTATGGACAGAGGAAACATGCAAGAGGAGTGAGAGTTGCATGCAAGTGTTGGAGGTCGTGGATGAGTCTCCTCTGTCTTACATCTTTTATTTAGAGGGAGGAAAGTGAGGACGAAGTTATTGTGGAAGAGGACACCAGGGCAGCAGAAGCTTTGTTTGGTGTAGAAGGCTTACAGCCGCACATGTTTGAGCCCTTGCCTCAACGCAACGCCGCCAGTTCTGTTAGCTCTACGCCTGCTGAAGACACAGACGTCCATCCCCATGAACACTGCTGGGACGGAACTCGATGGGGAAAGTAATAAAGAATAAATTATTCTAACTTCTTATTTCAAACGCTGTGTATATTAGCTGCTACATGAATCAAGATGATATGACCAAAAAATTGATTGACAGATGACCTTTGATCTATGATTGGCTGAATTTAGGTGTTCAGGCTGACGTATAACTAACTCGCTTCTGCATAAGATCACAAAAAAAACAACAACATAGATTTTAAAACAGGGGAAAATATCGTCTGATAAAGAGTACATTTATATACATGTTTAATCCAGAATGATTTGACATTTAAATATGACTTCCCTACGACTTTAAAGATATACGTTCACACCGCACGTGATTCCAGCAGCTAAAAACCTTTTGCGACTTCATTTTTGATGCTTTTCTATATTAAAGCCAGACGTGCCTCATGAGCACCTTTGAGGCTCCTGAGGCGTATCCAGTAAAGTGTCCAAATTCCTCTGATGCTTCTGCTGCTTTTGTGTTCAATGCCAGATAGCGGCTTTGCTATATTTACTTAAATATAGTTTTAATTTACTTTAATACAAGAAAATCCACATCAAAACATAATCTGACCAGTCAGTTCATCAAGATTACAATCTGCCTTCAAATATAATTTCACTGTTGGAGCCGCTCAGAGCCTCACATGCGGCGGCGCTCTGTCACAGGGAATCCGGAGCAGCAGCTGCCTCAGGCCCCATCGCCTATTGGAGTTTTTTCTTCCTCTACTGTTCGTTGCGGCTGGAAGTAGATGTTAGCAGCATCTGCTGCCTATGAAGCGCATCACATGCTTCAGCTGCTCTGATGCATCAAGATGCGCTGCTCCTGCTGCCCGAGATGCCAGTACCTTTTCATGCGCATCAACCTTTGACTTTGCATGTAAACCAGATGCTTCTGCAGCTGCAATCGCCCGCAGTGTAAAAGTAGCTTGACTCTGAAATAGCCTCGTAACCCTTCCCATTTTAATTGATCTGAATTACCAGCTTTCTCACTTGTTTCTGAATATCTTTGGATCTTAGCATGATGTTTAGCTTTTAAGGATATTTTGGTGTACTTCCTTTAGTGAGGCAGGTGTGGAAGAGAAAGTGAACTCAGTCTTGGTAAACCCAATGTCTGATTTAATGGGATTAACTTCATGTAGGATTGGATTTTTGTTCCTTGGCAACATACGTGATAGTTACATCTACTACTTTTAGTGTTTGTCGGCAAGGATTTGCATTTCAACTCTGTTATTGTCTTCAAAATCCAACACAGAACAGTGTTTTTAGGAATTAGGAATTTGAGCATCGACGAGCAGGAAACTGGAAAGCCGTCACCTTGGAGATCAAATCCTGCTACATTCACAGTTACTGGAAATCAAATGCTACATTTCTACATTCATACAAAAAATGTTAGGTCTTTGTACGTGGAAAGATTATTACGCTAGCAGAGAGGTGGCTCATGTAATGTACCATTGCCTCAGAGGTTGGAAGTAGTGAAACAGAAAGTTTTCATTTCTTTTAAAAATGAAATCAAGATGTTATAGGACAAAAATCCAGAGGGAGACCTGGGCAGAGCTGGAGATTCTCAGGGAGGTTTGGATCCTTATTCCAAACCTATCCCTTAAAGCAGTCCTGTAAGCATAAGATCACGCAGCATCTGTGAGAGGACGTGAAGAATAACAACATTTAAAGGCCTCACATTTGCCTCTGTGGGGTTGGTGAGGGAGCACCAAATAAGGGGGCATGAAAAGTGAAAGAAAGCTCTAGTCCCTGACATTATCTGACAAGTTCAAAATCTAAATCCTCTTCAAACTTTATGGGATGGAGGGCAAGTTACACAGAGGGGTTTCAGATTGAGGATTAAAACAATCCGTTACAAATGAAACCACATTCCCAACAGTCCACTGAAATAACGCTTGTTTAGGTTGCATAAATTATTTTTTTTCAAGTAAGTAAAATCCTTTCAGACTTCCGTTTCTTTTACGACTATGAGCTTAAACTTTCAATAGTTCATTTCAATTAGAAATACCTTTCTTTTACTGTTCTTATCTCTATAGGTAGTCATACTGCCTCTATTTTTCATCTCCAGCTGCAGGAGGGTACATATTACAATCTGAAAATCAAAGCTCTGTGGTACACACCGAAAGGCTATTTGAATTTTATTAGGAAGTTAGACTTTTATGGGTAAAACCTCAGCCAATTACCAAGACCAGAAACCCTTTGAAGGCCACCTTTCACCCCTGGGAGCTTAAGATGCCAATAAAATGTCCTTTTCCAAACACAAGCACACCATCACACTTCTAGACAGCGGCACTCACCTGTACAGTAGAGCTGATTTCAGCAGCAAACCCTCCTGTAACCGGTGCTTCGTGACTGATGAGCAAACGGCCGGTTTTCACCACCGACTGGAAGCAAGAGAGACAAATGAATGGAAATTAATTATAGAAGTCTCTACCTCATATGAAAAAGCCCCCTTCTTATCATCTCATACATGCAAAGCAATGATAAGGTCATTTTTCACTTAAACATACAGATCTTTTTCCAGTCAGTGCCAGTATCAGGTCATGGTAACCAAAACAATCATTGATGCCGATACCTCGATTAAGTGAAAAGGAGACCAAGTTGGCCATTTCACAAACAAATTGTATTATCTAAATCATACTATATCCAAAAAATAAAGATTTCAACAAAGCTGCAATCTTTTTGAGGTTTGTCCCCTATTATAAATAATGTTGGATTTGTAAATGGAGATGCTTTTATTCGAAACTCAAGTTTAAGGACATTAAACCACATGAGTAATTCTGGACGAGGCCGGAATCATCCAAAACTTTACTTGGCTGTGTAACAAGTATTGGAAATCCTTATAGAGAAATTTCTAATTAGGAGTTAAAAGAAAACTATTTCAAATGTACATTTCTACTCCAAAGTGTTTGCTATTACGAGTGTAAGCAATTGCCTCAAGAAGTGTCCATAGTTGCGACTTTGAAGGTAGTACACGGCTGTTAACACGTAGGGGGTGTTCACACATTTCTCTCTGTGGCATTCTATATCTGTCAACTTCCCTCAAGGGATGCTTGTGTTGTGCTGAGTGTGTTATTGCAAGCAGAAACTGAACATGACACAACACGATGAGCTGAGCTGCTGATTTAGGCTGGTACACGGGGCCAACTGGACATAAGAGCTTTCCACCTCCCAAGCATTTGTATATGGGTTTTCTGTAACCTGAAATTACTGCAGAGGGATGCCTCCGCCCTACCCGTTATCTACCACAGCATAAAACCAATACTATACTATAATCTTATCCAGTGGCTACTAGTCCAAACCAAAGCTATGTCTGTTCTCTGCAGCTTCAGCAAACCTTTTCTCTACTCTACTCAGCTGGACTAGCTGGATTTATTTTAGCAAAAAACTAAAAAAAAAAAAAACGTGTACCATGCTGATTATAACAAATATACACACATATTTAAATACCAGGGCTGGGCAATTCATAAAAACGCAATTTTGAAATCTCAGAGGCATTCATTTTAGCCACATTACTTTTAACAATAGTGAGCGTGAACAAACCCTAACCTAACCCTAACAATAGTGAACAAACGTTACAGTAAAGTCGTATATATGCAGTGAAACATCCACATCTATCTGAGTGCCGAAGGGGGTGCATGCATATATATATATATATATATATATATATACAGAGATGGGAAGTAGCGAGAGTACAAAATACTTACGTTACTGTACTCAAGTAGATTTTTCTGATATTTTTACTTTACTTTACTACCTTATTTTCATGGCGACTTTTTACTTCTACTCCTTACATTTTTACAAATATCTGTACTTTCTACTCCTTTACATTTTTAAAAAATTGCTTGAATTACTTTTGGTTTTGAATCTCATTTTCAATGGAGGTTACGTTATTATTTTTTCCGTCTCATCAGCTACGCTGAAAGCGGAGCCGTTTCCCCCTCTGTTCCCAAAATGTAGCCGCCGTCTATCACACACAGCGTCACATCCTTCACTACATTTCCCAGCATGCACCACAGGACCGGCCATCATGGCGGCGGCAGTTCAAACAAATTCACCTGGTAATTTACACTAGTTTCGAAATTGTTACAGCGTACTTTACTTAATTCAACGCCAACTTACTCAAACCAGCTATTAGCAAACTCTGAAGGTACCCACTGCTACAGCTTCAGTATACATTCCGTGAGTCGGCGTAAAACTTCCCAGTCAAATTACACATTCTCTTCCCTTAGTCCGTCAGCATACTGGTCCTGTGTGGAAACTGAGGTGTAAATCACATCCATCATGGCGATTCGATTCAGTATCGATTTCCTGACCCAACGATTCGATTATTTTGATGCTTAAGAATACATCACGATTCATTCGATATAATGGGTGTCGGTTAGTACCCATTATTAATATTATTATTTTTTTTTATACCTTACAGGCTAAACAAAGTTTCAAGTTTGAAATAAATCAATGAAAAGCTGTAATATAAGTTATGCATTTTCCTTTTAGAAACAACAGCAAATAACAGAAGTAGAAAAGTTGCATCAAAAAATACACTGTAAAATACTGCAAAAATACTGCACAATATCAGTGTAATGAGTTCAATGCACTACCTCGGCTCCAGCAAGAAACTGTCCAACATATTTTTTTTATTTAGAATTTAATAAATATACTCAGGAAAGAGAGATGTTGTGTAGAGAGTTAGACAGGAATAAAAGTAAACTAGATATAAGGGAATTGTTTCAAAAGGTCATCTGGGGATGTAGTTTTTGGTAGTATTTTTAATTTTCTAAGAAGAACGGGTATTTTAGGGAGAATATAATAGTTTGTCTGGTCCATACTCCATTCTGGAAGGTGGTGGCGGTAATGCACCTATAAGTTGTTTGCCAACCGCCATTAAAAAGAAGAAGAAGGCTCCAGAGTGTTAGCGTCACCGCCCTTGAGAGGCGCTGGCTGCTCTGCTCCCAGAGTGTAGCTGACCGCAAACAGTGCACCAGACAGGAGGCCGCTTGTTTTGTTTTATGACCCGAAATTAGAGGAGAAACAACTGCGTGAAGTTTGACCAGCATCACCAGGCGGCGAGGTCTTGAGCAGCAGCTGGGAGCCTTTTTCCAGCTGAATCTCTCCGCTTTTTTTCCCTCGGCTGTCGGGACTAAGCTAAGCCCCCCACTTCCTCGCCGCCTTGGCGTATCTAGACCCCACAGTGTGTAGCTCAGACCAGGCACGCTTCAATAGTGAGCATAATTTAAAGAAATGTCTGTGTGAAGCTTGCTTGCTGCAACAAACTGTTGTAAGAGTATAAACCAGGAAGCATTGGTAGGAGGGCAAAATAAGTTTTAGCGGCACCGCTTGCACGGGAGGGAGAGGTTCACGCCCAGGAGCAAATGGATAATTAATAGACCCGGAGGGAAAAAAAAAACATTGTCGATTATCTTAACAAACCAAACAGTTAGCCGATGCAGCCGGATAAGTCTTGCTTTTTGGATCGATGCAGCGGATACAAAAGCGATTATTATTTACAGCCCCTAGTGGAAACGCGTGCCGCGGACGTCGAAGACCATTGGCCACTCTTATCCATTGTCCCAGGGCATTGGAAAAGACTATTAGGGGGCAGGGGTGTTAAGTGGGATTTCAATGTATGTAATAATTGTTTGCATGGTAATAAGTAGGTGAAATGGTAATGTTAGTATGGTTAAATTATTTCATAAATATGTATGTTTTTGTATGAATGATGCTATTGTCTGTATTTATTTTTCTACAATGTTAACTGTGCTTTATTGGCGATTTGCCTTCCTGTTTAGTTGGGCTGTCCCAATTGGCTGATTATTGGTGGGTCTATTTAAGGGGCACACTCCCAATGGCTTAGGGGGGCTGCTTGGAGAGACTGGTTGGAGAAACTGCTTTTGAAGGTCTGCATAGAGAGACTATATTTAAAGTCAGCTTGCTGTGAGGCTGTCAGTGTTTTGTATTGCCTGCAATGGCCGGTTTTGTTTTCTTTATTTGAAAGTATTTTGTTTGTTTTGTTTTTGTCTTCACCGTTGCACCAGTAAATAAACCGCTACACGCTTTTGAACTGGAATTTTGTTGTCCGCTGGTTCTTACCACCTTTTTGCAAGTCATCTGCTTACTCCTCCTCTGACGTGAGACGGGAGCTGGCGAGCCGTTTTCTCACAAATACCAAATTCAGTCTAATTGGATGGGAATCTACGTTGCATTTGACGAACCACTACAAGATATTCATTCGCCGGCAAATCATTGCAGCTTGGTGGCGGTGGCGTTAGCATAGTAGCATGGGCGGCGAGATGATTGAAAATTAACACAACGGAGATCTAGTCCTATTGGCAGACATCCATTTAAAATGTAGGCAGCGGCATGAAAAAAGTGGTTTCTACTTTTACTTTTATACTTTAAAGTAAATTTACAAGCCTGTACTTTGTTACTTTTACTTGAGTAAAAAAGTTTAATCAGTACTTCCACTTTTACCAGAGTATTTTTAACACAAGTATCTGTACTTTTACTCCAAGTATGGAAAAGCGAGTACTTTTGCCACCTCTGTATATATATATATATACATATACACTCACGGCCACTTTATTAGGTACCCCATGCTAGTAATGGGTTGGACCCCCTTTTGCCTTCAGAACTGCCTCAATTCTTACATTGGCATAGATTCAACAAGGTGCTGGAAGCATTCCTCAGGAGTTTGGTCCATATTGACATGATGGCATCACACAGTTGCAGCAGATTTGTCGGCTGCACATCCATGATGCGAATCTCCCGTTCCACCACATCCCAAAAGATGCTCTATTGGATTGAGATCTGGTGACTATGGAGGCCATTTGAGTACAGTGAACTCATTGTCATGTTCAAGAAACCAGTCTGAGATGATTCCAGCTTTATGACATGGCGCATTATCCTGCTGAAAGTAGCCATCAGAAGTTGGCTACATTGTGGTCATAAAGGGATGGACATGGTCAGCAACAATACTCAGGTAGGCTGTGGCGTTGCAACGATGCTCAATTGGTACCAAGGGGGCCCAAAGAGTGCCAAGAAAATATTCCCCACACCATGACACCACCACCACCAGCCTGAACCGTTGATACAAGGCAGGATGGATCCATGCTTTCATGTTGTAGGCGCCAAATTCTGACCCTACCATTGCGAATGTCGCAGCAGAAATCGAGACTCATCAGACCAGGCAACGTTTTTCCAATCTTCTATTGTACAATTTCCATGAGCTTGTGCAAATTGTAGCCTCAGTTTCCCTGTTCTTAGCTGAAAGGAGTGGCACCTGGTGTGGTCTTCTGCTGCTGTAACCCATCTGCCTCAAAGTTCGACGTACTGTGCGTTCAGAGATGCTCTTCTGCCCACCTTGGTTGTAGCAGGTGGTTATTTGAGTCACTGTTGCCCTTCTATCAGCTCGAACCAGTCTGGCCATTCTCCTCTGACCTCTGGCATCAACAAGGCATATTTCCGCCCACAGAACTGCCGCTCACTGGATGTTTTTTCTTTTTGGGACCATTCTCTGTAAACCCTAGAGATGGTTGTGCGTGAAAATCCCAGTAGATCAGCAGTTTCTGAAATACTCAGACCAGCCCTTCTGGCACCAACAATCATGCCACGTTCAAAGTCACTCAAATCACCTTTTTCTTCCCCATACTGATGCTGCTGGTTTGAACACTTGGGGAGATTGTCTTGACCATGTCTACATGCCCTAAATGCACTGAGTTGCTAGCCATGTGAGTTTGGCTGGCAGAAATTAAGTGTTAACGACATCTCAGATCTAAATTACTATATATATATATATATATATATATATATATATATATATATATATATATATATATATATATATATAAACAGTTTATTATTGTTATTTAAGGTAAATGCTTAAGTTTATGTGTAAAAGAGAAAATTTAATTAAGCTCAGAAAAACTTTCTGATATAAAATAGAACTTTTCTTTCCAATGCTGTTTTTGTAACCTAATAAAAGACACCAGATCATTAATCTAAGCTTAGAAACCTGTGCATTCATAACCTTATTAAATAGAGGAAGGAATAAAGAAGCCAAGTAAGTCATTAAAAATATAAATATAAGTCTAGGTCTATAATTGTGTTTTGTTGAAAACCAGTTGCGATCACACAAGGTGTCTTTGTTTTCCCTCTTAATTGCCTACAGCTGTCAGCTTTCGCTAAAACCATCCCAAATCGGTTAAGGAAACCATCCTATAGATTCTGTCCAAAACTCAATGAAGAAATTTTCTAGTTAAAGAAGTTGTATTTTACATCAGTGATACTTACTGCACAAATGATGAGGATGCACACCTGAGAATCACTGAACAAATGATAGAGCAACAAAAACAGGCCTAAAATCGCCCGTAAACAATGTAGGCTTTGCAAAATAGATGAAAATGTGGGATATAAAGTAACAGAGCCAGGAAATCCGCCTCTAAAATGTATCAAATTGGCTTGATAAGATTTTCAAGGCTTGAAACTCTGAAACACCTGGAGAAGACCCTGGGAAATGCTAGATGTAGCTGGATTTTGACAGCTGGCTGGTCCCCCCCCCCCCTTCACACAGGGCCGAAAGCCTTGCTACAGGGGAAATAAGGCAGATGAGAGACCTTTATTTGGGAGAGGGTTTTATTTGGGAGGGTTTGCAGAGAAGCTTAGTGTCCAGTGGACCTAGAGACAAGAGAATGGGGACCTCTCCTACGAAAGAACTGTTCACTGGGAAGGAAATGTGGATGAAAACTATGTGGTGGTCTCAAAGAGGCAACAAAAGAAGCAATTGCTGGCTCAAAGGTTCTGCAGGGCTGAAAAATAGGATTTAATAGTAGATCAGAAGGTTAAATTCATTCAAAACGGTTATCCTCTTCCTAAGACGGGCTTGGAGGAGAAATACAGAGATGATGAGACACAGAAACTGTGTCCTTTACCGATGGCAGCAGGAAGCTGTATAAAAGTGAAGCCCAGTCGGCGTATGTGTTAAGAAAATGGACGACCTGTGTGAAAGCAGATAGTGAAGTCAGGCTGAAGGTCCTAGTGGGCACAAAATGGGAATAACTGTACAGGATATCAAACAGTCTGGGAATTCTGGGAAATGCTGCTTATAACTAAACAGACACACAGGTCCCCTTGTTGCAGTATGGTCCTTTTAGCTCCCATCTAAAGGAGAGGCTCGCCTATCCCCCTCATTTGTTAATATATCTGCTCATATTTCCAAGGGTCTATGCCGCGGAGTAGCCTTTTATTTTGTTTAAAAACTCCAGTAAGCTGAATCCAAAGCCCAGCTGGCTTATGCAGATTCTCTGGAGTAGGATAAGTGGGTGTGAGTGGCTGGGCTGTTCACAGCTGGCTGTCTAACCATTGGCTGATTTGACACAGGAATGGCTGAGGGTTAAATAGGGTCAAAGATAGCAGGTTGATCTAGATAGAAGTCCTTTGATTGAGTGCTAAAGAGTTAAACCATAGTGAGCCATTTAAATTTAGGTGGGCAACCACCACAGGCTTCTCCATTCCTCAAAGGTCCCAAACCAAATTGCTAATGTAAGTATATAAGCTGCTGAGAACGGGCATCAGATATAGAATTGGTAGTTAAGTGAGACTTCCACACACACACACAGGCATGCTGGGGCCTCTTCTTGATGGTAAACTGGCATATGGTTTTACTGCTGATGTCACCAGTTTGGCTGTAAAAGCTTTAAACAACTGTCTGTAACAGTGACTCAGTCCCTCACTTGAACAAGAGACTGGAAGAGTTAGAACTGGATTACTAAAGTCAACATCCTTTATGCAAAACATTGGGGTATCTGAGGTACAGAAAGATTCTTGATACTGAAATTGACTGTCAAACGCATCTCCTGCTAAGCCTGGATATTAAGCAACTCACCCCCATCAGGAGGTGAAAGAGTTCAACCGAAAACTCTTATCATATGACACCATCTTCCGGAATGTGAAAGTTAATAACAGTGAAAGACAATGACAACAAATGACAATCTGTTCAGTGAGGAGGAATCAAGCAGGGAGCTGCGAGTTGGGCAATGTTGTAATATGACATGCTGCTGTAAAGTTTGCCTCAGCTCTATGACTCATAAGAGTCAGGTGCATAAACAGCAGCTTTCCAGTCTTCCTACTCCACCCTAATGATGAACCCGATCCCCATCTTAGGCAAACGTGTACACAAAAGCTGTTGACATCCAGCTTACACTGAGACACGAGCACTGCCAGCATGTCTCTGTGGGTCCACTCCCTGAGGAGACATCCTTCATCGCTGCATGAGAGCAATCTTCAGATGCTTTTCTTTCATACTGCAGGGCAGCGTTTAGCGAACCGTGACCCAGAACCATTTAAACACATTGCAGATTTAGTTAGAAAGCAATCCTGATCAAATCAAGATGACGGTTTCTGACAGGAAATGAAGCCAGCATCACGATATATATTAAAAGAGAAAAACAGCTAATAGCATGTTGATAAATATTTACTAACATCCTCATAATCCAAAGGGAAATCTTTATGGCTATACAGCAACCAGCGGCTTCTCATGATTGGTGAACAGCCTTTTGCATGTTTCCACAGGTATTGTCATCATTTATCTTGAGTGATGAGTATGATGCCTTCGAGGTTGGAAGGCATCCTTACAATAACAGGGGTATGGAAAAAAAATTGACTGCATACTGAAAGGTATTTAAGTTTAAATATGGAAAAACCTTTAAAAACAACTTGTTTTAAACACAATCTTGATGACTAAAGCTTTATTTACACTACCCTTTTGAAACTGTGCTGAGGTCGGTCCGAACAAGGTAACCAAGAAAACTGGTGAGTGTAAATGGCACACACAACTGATCCGGACCGCGCCAGACACAACTGAACCACACTAAAGGGCTGGTTATGGTTATGTTCCCCTCAGCAGTGTCGCAGTGAGCTTGTCGCAGATATTTTTTATATATGCCCAATACTGAAGCGTGGTCTACGCTATGTTATTCCACACAACGCAAGAGGGACAATCAAGAACTAGCTGTGGGTCTAGAGACGGCCGAGGCGGTGAGGAAGTGGAAAACGTAAGGGGGAAGTTTTTACGACAATGGAGGGGCATGAGGGCAAAATAGAGCTGGAATCCAGGTGGAAACAGTGTTCTCGCGCACCTCGCTCTTCTAACTGGTCCAACTTCACACAATGGCAGTCATACAGATAAAACACGCCGGAAGGTACCAAACGGGAAATACGCATAGTGTAGAGCGGTTGTAGATTTGACCAATCAGAGGCCTCCAGTCTGCGGCGACCTACAATTTTGGAGAGGTGCAGCATAGCGTTAACTGCGAAACACATGCAGACGACCTGGAGTATAAACCAGCCCTAACATGGTACCAGTTCATCAGTAGGGCTTGGCACGGTACAGTTTAGGCTCGGTTCTGTGATAACAAAGAGCGCATGAGAGACTACGTCATCTCTTTACAATCAGCCTCATGAAATTGCAGACATTCATAAAAATACAAGCTTCCCTACCATGCCACACGATTTCCAGTGATGATTCTGCTTAGCAATGTGATGAACCTCAACATCTGTCGTTGTTTCTTGTGTCTGTAAGCCCTGATTAGACTATTGTTTGTTGTATCCACTTCCCAAAAGCTGAATATGTCAAGTAAATTCACAAAGGATGTCTTCTTCGCCTGAGTCTCTTTTTGAATGATACGGGCGCTGCCATGTTGATTTGCTTGTTTCCCTCTAGAAAGCAGTAGTACCGTAGATCGTCACTAGGAGGCGAGGAACCGTGCTAGCGGTGGGTAAATGGTTGTAAGGAACCAAGCTCGGCGTGGAACGGTTTTCAGAGGGTAGCATAAATGGGGCTTAAAACTCAGTCCATGCTAACTAAGACAATGCTAACTAGACTAGGCACAATAAAAGCTCCTAATCATATTTGAAACTTAGTTTTCACCAAAACTCTGAATGCATTTAACAAGTTGGTGTTACTGCTCAGAATACATTTAACAAAAAGTAATCTTTTTGACCATTTAAATTTTTATTTTAACAAAAATTCAATGACAGCTTTCTGTGAAAGGGCTGCATGTTGCCTTGAATTTTAACATGATTCAAAGTAACCTGAAAGGTTTAAGTAAATCTTTCCTGGATTAGAAAATGTTAGCAACTTTTAGATATTGTGATCAGATTGTGATTATAACAAAAAGGATCTCCAATAATCTTAAGTCCTTTTTCTGGACTGATATTCTTTGCTAAAGGATTCATGTTTTGAGCTTTACATTTTTCTTTTACATTATTTTTCTCCCACAGTCACCATACTACTGAATTTAGAGTAAGATTGACTCTTTTTTGATCTTTCTTCATTATGCAGTCTTTCATATAAATACACATTTGCAAAATAAACAATACTGCAAAAATCCAAGGTTTACAAATAGCTTTGCAAAGCATTATAATCTTAACTTAAATGTACCATGTTTATTTCATTTAACTAATCCAAAAAAAATGTATAAATAGGCACTGAATGAAATACAGGTAGATGCTTTTGCTTTTAAATCTAACAGCAGACGAACCATCAGAGCTTTAGCAGCTCCATTTTAAATCTTAACCCTTCCTTTAACCGAGTTGCTTCCGGTTGCTGGATGAGCTTGAAGGAGTCCTAAGCGCCCACACATCCCAAAGTGTGACAGGTTTTCTCTCCGTAAATCAAGTCCTCTTACTAGCCCATCACAGGCACCTTTCATAACAAAACAAACTCAAAGCAGGGGTAAAGCCAAGACTTTTACGACTGCTATGGAGCCACAGGATGTACGTTGGACAGTGTAAGGAGATGATAAGTTACAACCATCCAAGGGGAGAAATTATACTCCTTTGGTGAAGGGAGGACAGTTAAAAATGCCATGAATCTTCTGATATAACTTTAGGGAGACGTGCTTGCAAAGAGCACGTTTTTGTTATGGTTAAACCCGGGACGTCGTCCTGATCTGTTTATTACCAGGCAGCTCATGATTGGCCAAACAAGGACATCTCAGATCTAAATCGAAGCAGCAAAAGAGGAAAGTCTGAAGCAATAAAAACTGCATAAATAATGCAAATAATAAATATGCATAAAATAAGAGGGTATGAGCCGTGTTTTAATTCTAAACACTCTCAAGCTTCAAAGAAAGACGATCTATCTCTAAAAGAGCTAGCTTATAAATGAGTAAACTTATCATTTTACTAGAAGAGTTTCCCAGACAATAATTATATGATAAAACAGGGATACACACCCGGAGCCTTGCCTGATTTAAGTGGCAGCATGGAAACTTTGGCCGGGCAGAAAGATCAGCTAAGTTTCACACAGGAAAGTTAGCTGTTGAAGTGACTTTTCCCTTTGCTATTTAGGCCTTTTGTTATAGATATAATATTTATCATGTGTACTCTGTTCAACAGATCAATTTGTGTTGACCAGATGAGGAATTCTGCTCTCTGGTCCTGCACTGGTTAGAGTCTAATCCTGGGCTCCTGGTTGGTGGCTGCTGATGGTAGTTGGGCAGGGCGACAGCTCTGGTGGCCACAGCTTTACTACTCATTGTGCTGGAGGGCTGTTATTTGATGCCAGAGTCGTTCCACTGGCTGCAGAAGAAATGTCATGTTTACTGCCGTTCCCATACACACCCAAACCTAATGAGCAGCGTGGAACTCTGCTCGTGCTCTCCGGAACAGTCTCTGCTGTACGGCTCCTTCCTGCCGGGTCCCATTTAATTTCTGTCACCCATTTTTTCCCCCCCATGGCCCTGCTGTGAATCGCTGACTTCCAGTGAGTTAAACCACTGAGTTTTTATGAAGCCTGTTTTCCCAGCCGCTACACTCATCCCATGATGGGGGGGCTGGCCTGGCATGGCCTCACAGAATACGGTCAGCACCATTACTCTACCTCCGCATTTACAGGCAGTCTCTGCTAAAACATAATGACCGATGGATGGCCCCCACAGAGACACATACATCAAAATATAAGAGTGCTTTATAAAAGCAAACATTTTCCACCTCCCAATCCCAAACCTCAGAGGATTTCACTAGGATTTAAGATTTCGACCAACATAGTGGAGCTTACCAGTGAGAATTGTGAAAGAATTTGATTTGTATCACCATAGAATTGATCTCAATACATTAACAAAGACAACATATTGTGATTTTTAGTAAATTACAGCTCAGGAAAACCTTGTAAGATCCTGTTGTTAATCTGCTGCGACTGGTTTAGACCAGCAATGCACTGCCAGCTAGTGGCTGAGGCTTTGAGAGTTACATAAAAGTAGGAAAGTGAAATGGATATTTGCTTTTACATATTTTTTATACTTTAAGATCCATTTGGTCATATTTTGAATCAACACCAATATTGTCTAATAAAATATTATGATACTGATATTTTGAATTTATAAAATTTAATTAACAGAAATATTGAGATGTTTGACATTTCATTTTGCTGTACGCCTCTAGCAGAGCTCAACTCTAACTGGAAATAATTGTAATATGTTTAAAAATATCAAAGGATTGCTGTTAACATGGATTTAAAAACAACATTTTTACCTAAAACAATGAGGGAAAATGTGCTACATCTGAACCACAACTCGATAACGCCTGTAGCGCCTGTAGTTGAGACAGTCAAAGTGGAAGTAGACGGACTCAAACCCTAAACATTATGGATACCAAAATAACTAAATGATCTTCTGATGAACAAATACAAAACTTTTTTTTTTTTTTACAATACGTTTAATTTTGATAGCTGGGTAAAATATTGCAACATAAAGTGATATTGCAATATCATGATAATATCCTGGTGAAGATTTTCAGTCTTCCAGGTCATAGTCATTCCAAAAAAAGAAAGTTAAAAAACAATCCACCTTGTTTTACTGACATTTTGAATAGAAAAAGCTTCCTGTATAGGAAGCGAAACATCTTCAATTTGGAAACAAAACCAGTGGAGTGTTTTTTAGCCCTTTTAACACATAAATATACTTAGAAAAAATATAAAATACTAACTAATTACAAGGACCTCACATACTCCTTGAGTATTTATGGGGTATTACATTCATGCGGATACTCTAGTACTAATCTAAACCATTCTATGGTGCCTATGGTGGCTTGTTAACTGTTTGTGTCAAACTGGCAGAGAAATCCTTTTCCACACGTTTGCTGTGTCCCAAACAGGGCTCGTTTTCGCAAACTGCAAATTGGACTTCTCATGGCCTTCTTCATGTCACCTTCCTTTAAAGAATAGATCTGGAGAGCACGACTTATTGTCGTCCTGTCAAGAGATTCTAAGTTTGGAGCTCATACCACGCTAACTTTCCTGTTTCCAGATAATGGATAGAACAGTGCTCTGGGAGAAGTTTTCTAACCTATTCCTGCTGCAAACTTTGTCACAGCTTTGTCTCTGACCTGTTTGTCAACAATTTTCTCCAATAAACTTCTGTGGTCTTCGCAGAACAAATCTATTTAAACTGAGAACAACTTACACACAGATTAGGAGATACGCTGGTATTAGAGTAAAAGGGACTAAACATAAATGTCATAAAAAATGTTTTTTGATAAGAAACATCTTTCAACCACTTATTTATTGTGTTTACCACTTCAAATCTGTGTAAATATATGTAGGTTGATCCCTTTTTATTAAGAGAAAGTAGAAAAGGGGAATGATAAATTCTGCAAAGTGTTGTTTTCACAATATCAAGGCACAGGTTGGTGTCTTCCTTTCAAGAGAAACTTGACAGAAAACAGTTTATAAAAACACATTATATTGAAGAGTTAACTGTTGTCTGACAGCTGCAGAGCCATAAGTAGCTGCTGGGGACTTCAGTTCTGCTTTCAACTAGGGTTGCAACAACGAATCGATAAAATTCCATAAAAATCGCACTTTTAAAAAAGTGCGTTGGCAAATCTAATTTAATCATCGATTAAGCTGTGTCGCCAGCGAGATATCGCGTCATCCGCCAGCCGCCATCGTAGGGGAAGAAAAAAAATATGGCGGAGGCTTAGTCAGCCGCAGAGTGCAGGTGTTGCCAACTCAGGTTTAATCTTTCAGACCCTCCAGCTTAATTACTTCTTAAAAGTTTACTCAGCGACAAATCTGGCTTACTTTTACGGTGTCACTGGCGTGCTTTTGGAGACTCTTACGCCGCGGAAAAGCATGTAACGCTCCTACTCTTGTCCTCCAGCGGCAGCTGCTGCTGTGGGGCGCCTCCTCCCCATCTTTCCCCCGCTTCTCCCTCTCCCACAGGAATCCCTCCTCAGCCAGCCAAGGCAGTCCGCCGCAGGATTTTTAGTGTGTGCGTGAGTGAGTTTTACCACCCTCAGCTACCCAGACTGCAGCAATGAAGCGCCAAGATGCCCCCGGGATTGACGCTAAATTGATCACAATAATTGGGTAAAATAGCCTGCGCTTTGTAAAGTGAAAAAAGTCGTAACATGCAACTTTTGTAAAAACAAATAAACATGGCACGGAAGCACCACTGTTATGACGCAGCACCTGAAAAGAAAACATGTTGGAGCCTTCAATGGCAGTGAAGAGAGCTGATCAGCAGGATGAGTAACCATGTTTGTTTCCATTTTAAAGTGGGGAAACGTAACGTTAGTTTCCTCAGGTAGCTCATCTGATGCTTTCCCTACCGTGTAGTTGGTTACAGACAGTGATAAGTGCTGGCTACTTATTTTACTTTTAATTTCATTTTGAATTAGCTTGAAGCAAGCGCTTATATTTTCTTTATAAATAAATTAATTTCCAAATTATGAGGGCAAGGCTTCTAAAGTTTCTAAATCTCTTGGCAAAAGATAAAGAAGTTCCTGCAATTTATGGAAGTAGCTAAGAATAAAAATCCAGCAAGATCAGTAATAAATGGCTCAATTATCTGCCACATTCCCATGTGTAAATATCTCTGTCTGTGGAGGATGTGTTTTTTAACACCTCTAGTTCTCTTATATTTTGCCCAGCCACAATTTATAATTTTAAATCGCTAGTGCTTGCTTTTATCTCTTTGTTCAGCATTTTCTCTGCAAGTAAACTTTTTCTTAACCGCTATACTTTCTGTCTTCAAAAGGCAGAACTCTTCTAGTCTAAAGTGAACCACTTGTTGGAAATGGGTGGTTTATTGTTTGAACCCCTTTAGGGGCTTTAAAAAACAAAAATGCCTGTCTTTTTTGTGCTTTATGAAACAAAGTATCCTATATTTTGTGGATGTACAGCTACACTTTCATGTAAGTTTAACCGATGTAATACACAAAATATTTATTTTTCATATTGCACCAGGAGCAGTTAATGAGCAACCTGTACTTGTGTGCTTGTTTGTTCTGTCAAAAATGTTTATTTTGGAATAAAAGGAGGCTGCAATATGTAAAAATATTTTAGGAACCGATTCATCGATTAATCTTAAAAATAATCGTCCGATTCATCGATTTTCAAAATAATCGTTAGTTGCAGCCCTAGTATTTATACAATACTAACTCATTCAGGTGACATAAAAGGGGAAAAAAAACAATGTCTGCTGTGCCGTTTAAGCTCTGTGACTTGTACTGTTGGTTTCTGCATATAAGCAAAGAAAAGACAGCAAATGACTCTTGGCCTTCGCATTTAATGCTCGTCTTCCGCCTTCATGCCGTCCATCAATACATGACAGTAACAGAATGTTTAGTTCAGCGCCGCCACGGAGGAGTCGTCCTTGCCGCTAGATCCGCTTGGCTCTGTTTGCCTTCTGTCAACCCTGTAATTGCGCGGCCACAGCAGCGCCCTAACTCATGTGCCACTGTGTGTCCTCCGTGACAAATGAGAGCCAGGATGGGGCTCAGCTACTTGCTGGGCCCCTAAAAGTGGCCCTTTGCCTTTAGTGGGAGAGCAACGACTGTGTGGCCAATTTGCTAAGGGAGCTGGCAGCATCAAGGGAGGAATCAAAGTCTATTCTTTATGTGCCAAACAAAACCTTCCTGTCTCACGACAAACGGAGCGACAGATAGTTTGGGTCTGGGAAAGAAAAGAAAAAAAGACGAGAACAGAGCTAGGTTTGGGCAGCCGGACATCAGGAGACCTCAGACAGAAATGATAAACCTGCAATAAAGATCCAAACTCAGCGCCTTTCTGCATCACAGAGTCCATCCGTGAGCACACATGTATGGCAAAGTGAACAGCCAAGTTGATGACAGCTCTTAGCAAGCATCTCACTGGCTACACAAGTGGGCTAAATGGCAGTAAATGTCCTGAAACTATTTTAGAGGCTTCATGGAGACATGCAGAAAATACAGCGTGGTTTCTGGAGATGTAAGGAGGGTTTCTTACTCAACCAGATAACTTACATAAAATACAGCTGTAAAAGCTTTGATGGAAACAGGCTGGAAATGGTCCAACCTGAGCATAGTGGTAGCCTTTTTTATTTGTATCGTACAGCCCCAACGGACATGCATGCACACATTTGCACAGATATAAAAGCAAGCATAGAATAAAAACATGTAAACAGCAAGAAGAAAAGCTTGTTTTTATGAATGTCATTGTTTCTTTTTCTCATCTGTGTCAAGATTTTATTTTATTCATTTGTTTTTATTCAAAAAGCCTAACCAGGGGCTAAGATGAATCTTCTAAGTTGCATCAGTTGCTTAAATGTACATGTTCAATGTGCCTGTAAAAATAATTAAAAATATATAAAAAGTTATCAATAAACTAGTTCAGGTCTTTAAAAATAAGTCAGCTACATCTGTTTTTCCCACCTCAGTTCAGAATCATCTGCTTCTTTGATTTATACCAAGAGGAATTTTCTGTTGAACTGAATGAAAGAATACTGTGAAATCTGTCATCTGTGGAAAAACCCCAGAAATTTTTTGTCAACACTCTGCTCTAAAACCAGAAAACTCCAACACAGATGATTTTTTTCAACTGTCCTCGGTTTGTAAAGCAAAGTCCTTGTAAACATCAGTGATGATTTATTGCATTTGCTAAATCATGATGCATATCTCACTGATGACACTTGCTAAGGACTTTGCCTACATGTCAATCTGAGAGATTATGCTAATCTGAGCACTAGGAAGTACCAATAACACCTCACCATGTGCAGCACCTACACATACAAATACATAAACCACTATGGTTTTATATTCATTCAGTGTTTACGTTATTTTTAATTCAGGAAGTTGGTATCTGTTACATTACTGATTCATTAATATCACCAACAGGTTAACTATTTAACATTTTAATTCCATCAACATACATTAAAAATCAACCTACGTGTGTAAAGCAGCATGATTATAATCTAGTTGCTGATTTTGATTCAAAGTATTATCACTTATTATTGTGTGCAATAGATAAATGACTGTCCATGTGAAGGATTATCCACCTTCCTTGTTGGGGAAATCACTAGTATGTTGTATAGTGATCAAAGCTGCCAATTGTGGGGTTTATTTGAGTTTTACATGGAGCGTTTGTATAAAAAACAAAGGCTGTAATTTTCAACGGAGGGGAAGTTGAAAGGCCAACTGCTGAAGAAGCACCTTGGCTGTCCAAGCTGACCAAGTGAGAACATGTGGAATCTGGTGTGTTAAACCACACAGGTCTGCAGGAAAAGAAACAAACAGCACCACAGCTTTCTCCTACTTAAGTTCAGCCCCTTAGAAAACAGGAAGGATTGCTTACAGCTGGGATGGGTAAGTGACCGAAACATCAGCATCCCTGAAATAAAATGCAGCTGGTCTGCAATGAGACATATAACCTAAAAATCATTGAAGACTACACTACCCATGGGCATCACAGCTGGTTGTCATGGAGACTAAATGCTGGGATTTTTTGTTTGTATGAAATGACATAAAAATCACTTTTTACTAATGGTAAATAAATAACTCGCATAAATAGCCCACTTTATTTTTTATTCATGTTAACAGTTCATTTATTTTTCGTCTTTTAACTGCAAAACTTTTAAAATTACATTTTAAAAAATCCGCAGCACCACATAACCGCCTTGAGTTCATTGACCACTTAATTGTCATAATAATTTGACCATAAAAAAGGAATGTGAAAGGTTACCTGGAAGACATTTACAGTTAAAACATACTGCTATTTATGTTGTAATAGTTCAGAAATACATTTTTATAATAGGGCTGGGCAATGCATTGCATTACCAATATAATTGCAATAAAAAACAAAAACTAAAAAAACCACAAAATTTTCAAAATGCAGAATCGCTAAATATTGATCAGGTTACATTTACCGGTAACAAGAGTAAGAAACCGAATTTCTCATCTCAGCCATCTAGGTGGCAGTACCACGCTTAACCCTTTAAAGCCCTGATCCAAGAATAAAACAAACCAGAAAATGATCAACTTTTTTGGTTTGAATTCTTTATTCGTCCTTTAACAAAATATGTAAAAGAAAAACAGAAATGCATTTTTGATATTAATAATTTATTACTATGCGATAAGTCAAGATTATTTTTGTGTAGTCTTGTACTGGCTGTTATCAGGTATATGTGATTGTGTACAATAGGATTTTGAGCACAGTTTTTACCATTAAATTATGCAAAAGGTGTCAGACGCAAAACATTTCAGAAACTGTATGTATCAAATATGATACATTTGGCATTATAGGGTTAAAGTGGAAGGGATAGTTGAAGAATTTCTTTTTCTTTTTTTAAAAGGAAACTTTCAAAGTCGTACAACAATGGATTCTGGACAAGATAGCTTTCAAGCTGATGAAAGAGCTGATATCCTACAGTTGTGGTTAGTGTAAAGGAACATCTAAATAATATCAAAGTCGTTTAAAAAAAACAAAAAAAGAAAACGCAATTTTGATTTTTGGCTTAACACGAACATGAAAAATCTGATCTTAGACAGATCAGTTTAAAAATAAAGGCAAAAACAGAGCAAAGCAATAAATGACTGACAAATGTCTTTTTTTTTTATCTTGAAATCATATACTTCTTTCATTGTCTCCCTTTTATCTTCTCTTTCTTTCATATTTTCTCCTTTTTCCTTTCCTGTTCTACTTGCATAGCAGTGTCCAAATAATCTGTAATACTCCCTGCATGAATTATAATAAAGCTATTTATATGCATAAATCAAGCGGAACACTATTCTGATAGCCGTACTGCTCCACTTGTGAAAGCAAAATCTGTTGGGCCCTTTTTTTGCATGAAGACAATTATTCTTATTGCCACATTGCCAGACAGGACATTGTTAAAAAAAAAAGGAAAAAGAAAACAGAAAAAAAAATTGTCATACTAAATGTGCTAATAAAAAAAATAGAATCAAATTTGGGAGCCAAGAAAGAGAGACACACTTCTCAGTCTTAAAATAATAACCATTAACAGCGCTAACATCGGTTTCACGCCTAAACAGTTCTGCGGCTTGATCTCTGAGGATTCAGTGCAGATAGGTGACTGTATGGAACATTTATTCAGCAGATGTTCATAAATGTTTAAGGAAAGTATTTTGCAATTGCAAAATAAGCCATAATCATTTAAGAAATATAAAAAAAATAAATAAAAGGTTTCAAGACTCATGAAAATTTATTTTTTGGTTTGGTTTCCACTTATGTAACAGACTATGATTTATAGCTGACTTTTATGGTAAAAATATGTGGAAAAATCTTGGGTAAGACATATTCTTGTGGGGTGTAGCATTCAAGCAGACCTCCTGAACGCCTGTCCGTCCTTATGACCTCAGACCTTCTGTGATTTCCATTCAGCTTTGTTATCAGCCTACAGGCTGACCCAAATGAACTCTCCCTGGTTCAGACCAAGGCTCATCATTAAAACCAATTGGGAAAATAAAATAAAAACCTGTATGATCTGTTCAACAGGAACTACAGTGTTTCCAATTTAGAGTGCTGTTTGCTTTTAGAATGGGGGCTGCTAATATAAAACTGTCACAGCCTGAGCAATTATAACAGTGATTATCTGGTACCAATGTTGCATTAAGCCAGAATTTAGGAGCGAGACTTGATTATGATTTTTGCACCTCCTCTCAACCCTGGGATTATTACTTCCATGTTTTTGGCACAATGCCTGTGGCGACACACCAGCTGGACTACAGTCAATATCCACAATTTGTCCTCCTAGGTTGTATTGTGTATGACTTTTCAAAACTCGCCTCATTAGAGTCACCAAAATTCAAAGAGCAGATTTTACCAATGAGAGAACCTGTGAGGAATTTCAGAAATCCCCAGTGCCTTGCTGTGGTATGTGAGCCGAAGCTACAGCCAAGAAGAGGAGTGGAAAAATGATCCCCTAACGACACACAAGTGGGAAGGCTCCTGAAGACAAGTGGAAAGAATACAATACAATACTTTTTACACTCCACAGTAAGGTCTATCAAGTCTTTATAACAAACAGAACTAGGATAAACGACTAGAATAAAAATACTGTTCTTCCTGAAGGTTATTTTTCTGCATGGCGTTTTTAGCACACTTTGATGGATTCCCAGAGAAGGAATCAGAAGCTGATTCTCTGAACTAATGAGTAATTTTCCACTGATATAACTACTGAAAAAAAATCGCCGTGCTTGTGACAGCGTAATGAGACACGCGGGCTAACAAATACCATATGAACCCCACTCCCCGAACCCCACAGAGTCCTGCTGGTTGTGTCGATGGGGTACGGTGTTAACATCCTAATTACAGACTTGGGATGAATAAATAAAAGCTTTGGGCCCAAATCTCTGGCCACTGAGCTTGTGTCATCATTTTCCACTTTGATTGTTTCCAGTCTGCTTGCATGTGCAACGGCAGGCCAAAGATATTAAGGGTGTTGCGGTGAGCCAGGGAGCAGATATTGGCCAGAGACCCCGCAGCTGAAAGGGAAGCAGAGGCATGAGTCTGATCTGTCTGTGAGCAAATCATCGGCCTGCAGCCTGCTCCATCTGCACCTCGCCTCCAGGCCACAGAGTCACATAAGGTTAGCCTCTGCCTGCAGTGGAGCTGGGTGTCAAATCTGGGCAAAGAGGATGCAAATACTTCAGCAGTGGAGGAAAACTGTATGTTATAATGTTTTGTCAGAGATGTTATGACAGACTGTCATGTTTGAGGGGTAGAAATATTGGAAAGTATGTTAAATATAATCAATCACACAACGGAGGCTGAATTTAAGGCCACTTGATTGGTTTTCAGTCTGCTGTTGGGTAATCAACTGAAAGGATATGTCATTAAATAAAATCTGGGTTTTAACTGTTATATGGATGATGCAGATTAATGGGACCCTGTTTTACTCAAGTGATCTGTAAGGCAGCAGCTGCATCATGTTTGGTTTACAAAGATGCCAAATTTTTGATTTTTTTGTTTTGTTTCAAATCTTAAACAATTTCACCAAATTGATTGGAACACGATCTTTGTTATGTGGGTGGCCCTTTGCTAACATGCTACGATAAAAATTTCGAAACCGTTTTTTGTTGGTTATCAAGACAACATGACAACTATAAGCATTGATAAAGCTTATAGGTTAGAGTGGCTCAGGCTATCCTGGTTTATTCCTCTATAGTTGTGCTGCTATAGGCTTAGACTCTCTGAGAGGACATAGGGACCCTTTTTCATCATTCTGCTTCATTCTATCTCTATTCTCCCAATTCATGTGATTCTTGTTAGTTAAATCTCTAACATTATGCTCTCTGCTTTTTCTCATAGTAGCTTTCTGCCCTCATCAGTTCCTGGTTTGGATGTGACATCATCCCTGCAGAGAAATATCAGCTGTGCTGCTGCCATCAACACCTTTTGTTTATAGATGTTGCAGATTGGCCTGTTTTAAGTGTAGTCCTGTTTCTCTGACTGTGACTGGCTGGATGTGCTCTCTCTTCATTCTCTGACATGGGAGCTGGCTCGAGCATCCTAAATTGGCTGTGTGTTTCCTGGACAGGGAAACACACCCCCTTTTAGCCAGCCTTTTGTATCTCTGCTTCTTCTGCATCTCTTGCTTCTGTCTCCCTTGAACCCCAGTTGGCCTGGCAGATGGCCGCTCTTCACCGAGCTTCATGGGCCATGTTAAAAGGGAGTTTTTCCTCTCCACTGTCGCTACAAGCTGGCTTAGTGTGAGGATTGCCTTCGAGTCAATGAGTCGATGCAATCAGCTGGTTTTTCTTAGATAGAAAACGCTGAATCAATTTCACTGGAGTGTATGATCTGGTGAACTGTGTAAAGTGCTTTGAGATAACATGTGTTGTGCATTGGCACTATATAAATAAACCGAACCGAATTGAACAAAATTGAAATAAATGGAATATTTTGAAGTTTAATTTCATGCCAAGTGAACATAGCAGACTTGATTGACATGACATCTATATAATCAATCTATACCTCAAAAACAATTCCCTTGTTAAGCCTCTATTCTGTTTCTTCCTTGTATCATCAGGTTTCATCATTAAGGGCACTATAACTGGCATCAAGCAGCCTGGTGAGTCACCATTTGAAAAACATATTTCATTTAACTTATTCCTTTACATATTCAAACTATTTAATACACCGTACTTTTTTCTTTACTTTGAAAATGACAATTAAATTTATAGTAGATAGTATAATAGTATAATATAGTATAATCACACAGGTTGACTGATAATATGATACAATAATGAAACTTTGATTTCTTTTAGAGTTATAATTTTGAGATCTTATTGATACCTAAATATATTTACACCAGTAAAACATTTTTAATGGTCCCATACCTTTTGTCCCCGTCATCATTCAGACACAAGATTTAAAAAGATTTTCATGATATTAAAACCAAATTACACTACAATTGCAAAGTAGCTTACACTATTTATTTATTAACTGTGCTTAAAAAAACAAAAAAATAAATAAAAGATGATAGTGATGGTGGTGGGAGTGCTTGTTCTGTAACAAACCAGAGAATGGACCTGGTAAACCACCTGGAGGCCACCTAAAGGTGCTTATAATTAGCTGCTATATCATATTAGGCTCTAGATATAAATTTCCAAATGAAAACATATGCAAAAGCAAAGGATCGGTCATCATTTCTTCAAGAAGTTCCAGGGAAATGAAACAAGCGTAGGAGGCTGGCAGCTGTTGGAATAAGGTCACGTCAAATTATTTCAAATGAAAAGTGATGTCTTAGAGTTAAGATCGGGACTTTGGACAATTGGATAGAAGTGGGCAGTTTCCATGTTCACTTGAGATAAATGGAGCCTCTTCAGCTGCAGAGCAGGACCGGACATGTTTCAGGGGAAGATATCTGCATTATTAGTGGTGATTCTTTATAGAGTTTCGCTTTTTTAATAAAACAAATGAAGCTGAGCCATGTTCATCTTGACTGTCTCCATAGCAACCGCTAGGTGCCATCATGCCAGTTTGGTGCTTGGAAATAATTCCACACACACAAAAACACAGCCTTCATTGCCCAACCAATTAGTGAAATCTTTTAGGACTTAGACTTGAGCCATTTGCTTTAAAGACACATTGTGCTTTTCAGTAGCGAACGTTCCTGGATGTGAAACAGGATGAAAATGTGGAAAAGCACTTTATGTCTGCAGTAAAATGTGGTGGTCAATCTCTGGTGCTATGGGTCTGTTTCTCTTGTAATGGCCAAGGGAACCCTCTTAGACCGCAGCGTCATAAACTCTTTAAAATACCAGCCACTAAATAACATTTTTCCACCGCCATCTCCGTCATTGGACCTAATTTCTATAGAAGGCTGTGGCAGTGAGGCGAAAAGCGAAAAGTGCTGAGGGAGAACCCAGGAGCCTGGATGATCTAGAGCTGGGGGTCTTCAACCTTTTTTAGGCCAAGGACCCCCAAACCGATGGTGAGATCGAGCGAGGACCCCCTAATTATATATATTCTATGAAATTGTTTATATAATATTTATATTATTAAAGTATTTCTGATTCGGATTCCTCATCGACAGACAGGTGTTGTGAATGAAATGGTGAAACAGCTTGAAAGAGCTGTGTGTCGCTGAATAGTGTGCATTGATGACCGAAAGACATCTTCTACCTCCATTTATCTGTTTACAACAGTTTGTGCTGAATTCAAGTTTAATATGTATTTAAGACATATTTTCAACTAGTGGAAAAAATTGCAGCGGGGAATACATATACAAACTAGTGGAAAAAATTGCAGCGGGGAATATATCATATATACATATATATATATATATATATATATACTTATATATATATATATATATATATATATATATATATATATATATACATATATATATGTACACATATACATACAGTGGGGCAAAAGTGGTAGTTTGGCCAGCCACCAATAGAGTGCGAGTACTCCCACTTGCTTAAAAGATGAGAGAGGCCAAAATGAAAAAAATCCAGAAAAATCACACATTGTCTGATTTTTTAAAGAATTTATATGCAAAATATGGTGGAAAAAATAAGTATTTGGTGAGAGAACTTGCACTATTGGTGGCTGCTAAATTTTTTGCCCCACTGTATATATATATATTTTCACATATGCCACATACTGTATGTTGAAGACCTCCGATCTAGAGTATAAGGGTGTTCAAAATCATTCTTCAATGGCTGTTAGTAGGGGATTTAAATCTACAGCGTTTTACAAATATTTACCAGAGATGCAAACAAATGTTGAGAGCGTCGTCTAAGACTTTTTTTTTTTTTTTAATACCAAAATTTTGCCAGTCAGTGAAATCTTTCAGCCACTGAATAAGATGGAGCATGAGGCACAAATTGGTAAATTTAATGCCTTGGCCTTTAAGCGGTCCCTATTTGGTTCCTTGCTTCAACTTTATTCATGTTAACTTATTTTAATATGAAAAGTGGCCAGCATTACATTGCTCTTTGTTCATCATGGTGGCCGGTTACTTAATCAGGATTATATGCATATATGCTATTTCTATTTATTTGAACAGTTTTATTGATTTCAAACAGTGTGTTAATAGTGTCTTTTTTAAGCCAGATAGTTGGAGTTCCAGTATTGTCAATAACATATTACAATAACAAGTAATTGAAAGCTAGCACTTTTAACGGAAAAACACCACAAAGGGAGACACCTACCAACAGGCTTCCAGTCAGTATTGTGAGGGAAATCCTGCCATTTCATTACCAAAAATTAACACCACAAGTTCCCAGCTATAGGTCTGGGGAAACCTTTAATCATAGTCCTAATAACTGTGTTATATCACTTATGTAAAGAAGAGAGGATAAATATCCAATAAGAGTTATGCTAAAGAAAGCTTTTTGATGGCTGCAGCAAACTGAGAAGTTGAAGCTGCAATAGGAGCATTTAGCCAGTATTTGTAAGCAGATTATGTATTGAAAAGGGAAAATACCTTCTAACTTTCTAGGGCTGACTATTGTCATGGGTGTTGCAATATGATGTCGTGTCACGATACGATATTATCACTATATTGCAATATTACCTAGCCCAGTAAACTAGCCCCATCCACCAGCAGCCAAAATCATGTTTGCCTGCGAGTCGTCTAGCCTCAATCAATGCCCGAGGACCTAGAACTGGTGGGCCAATCACAACGCAGAGATGTGTTTTAAATTTTAGATGCAAAGCGGGCAGGGTTTTGAGGGCTGGACGACAAAGCTACGCGACGCTGGAGAAAGCACAACAGAGAAGATGGCAAAAAACTATTGAACAGTTTTCATTTGACTCAGCTTTGGAATCAGTTTTGAAGGATTAGACTTTGGGGGTTTTCGATTTGAAACGCATTGAGCAGGAAGAGTGCTCTCACTACTCATTCATTTTTAAGAAGGGCGTTTCGCCGTTTTACCAACAGGCGGTTTGTTTACACTCCCCACCAGCTTTCTGCCGCGCTTACCACGTCCCAGTCAGTT
The DNA here is from genome assembly GCA_018398635.1 of Cyprinodon brontotheroides. NCBI lineage: Eukaryota > Metazoa > Chordata > Actinopteri > Cyprinodontiformes > Cyprinodontidae > Cyprinodon > Cyprinodon brontotheroides. The sequence goes on from JAGKQL010000063.1 coordinate 8,319,087, forward strand.
GTGCTCAAGTATTGGTCGCAGTGTTGGTCAATAGGCACAGACATGGTTTGAAAGACAACGGGTTGTTCTCATCAACAATCATCCGATGTCACATTCATCGGGGCCAGACTAAATTACATATTTAATCTCACATTTAGTCTGGTTTATCAGGCTAAATATCACAATATGTTGCAATATTTTTCCTGCTATCAAAATGAAAAGTATAGATTAAAAAATCAACCTCTGTATATGTTGTTCACATGATATTGATCATTCAGTAATTTTGGTATCCATGTTGCTTGAGGTTTGAGTCAGTTCAAGTCTTCCACTCTGACTTCCTCAACTATAGATATAGCGCTGCGCCGCACAGAAAAAAGGTCTCAACAGCACCATCTGCCAGAGCCCATTTTCCCTGTAAAAATGTTGTGCTTAAAAACTAGCGATACTAGGAACTAAAAGATCGATATTCTATCAGGCAGCCAAAAATCACAATATATTGCCAAAACTTTTTTTCCCACACCCCTATTCAACACCATAAGAATTGCATTCCCAGAGCCTGATTTTACACACTTTATCTCACTACTGTGTGCTGTTATTTTAATTCCTGGTGTGTTCTTGGGGAATGTTAACTGTCCTTATTAGACACATGAGAGGAAGGGTGCAGTCTTGAAAGTATAACCCACAACTACGACAAGATTGTCTGTCTGCCTGGGCAACAGAAACTGGCATGCTCTGCCATTTTTATCAGTATCGGGAATTATAGCAGACGTAAGCCCATATGCTAGGCATCTAGTAGAATCTTGAGTATTTATTGATGAAAAAAAGCCAAAATATTGATCCATTATTTTCCAAACTTGCTCATTTAGATCTGTTTTATTGCAAAAATACAACAGTACAAACTATTAAGCCTAAAAAAAAAACACCATACCAGTTCTTTACAGTTCATGCATTTATTGTCCACAAAAATTCTAGAAAAATAAAATACAACCAAATAAATTAATAACATCAAGTCTTATCTGAGTGAAGCAAACATAATGTATATGATGGAAATTTAAAATGAGCCTTCTAGATGAGGTCGAAGCATTTTCAGCAAAAAGTGGCTTTATCACTTCATCTATAATTCTAAACTAATCCAAGCCCACTTAACCACAGTAAACCTAGTACTCAAACATTTTAGTATAATACTACATTTTCCAGCACATGTTCAGACAAGGTTCAGATGGATAGCTTGTGGGGAAGGGAAAAAACATTTTGATTGTATGATTTTCTTGCTGGAGGCAGCCTCTTTCTTCAAGCCCCATTTAAAAAGCTAATAAATATTAATGTTACATCCATGAATCTATCAATCCATTATCACCAAACAATTTCCATCCAAAGAAGCCACACTCAGGGTAACTGCAGCGTACAGAGGAACATATTTTCAATATAACACTTCTTTAATATGTGGTTGCACTTTAAAAACATTTCCCACATTCTCTTTAAGGCTTATTTAAATGACCGATAACTCTCTATATGTAATCATTTTAGGTGGTATTGAAGATAATAACAACTAAAGCCATCAAACTGATAACACAATGAAATAGATGGTCAAACAAAAACACTGGTGACCCTCTGAGTGCATTTGCTTTCATGTTTTCTTTCTACCTGAGCGATTGACAAATAGAGCCGTGTGCCTCCTGCCCTGCCTGGCTCCCGGCTATGCTTGTACACCATGTTTACCTGCTGTCCACTGACTCTGGATAAACATTAGAGTTTAAAACCATTAGGACGGAAAGCAATACAGAGTGAAATCATGATAAGACCGTCTTATCAGGAAAGCTTCAAGGGTGCACAGAGCACACATCATGACCTGCATTGATTCCAAGAATCTGAACTGATGCTCAGCCAAATTCCTCCTTCAGGGCGTCACCCTGCTTCTCCTCCCAATCCATTAACCATCCAACCCCCCTCCCCCCCAGCAGAGGCGTCATAACCCTTGTGTTATGCATGTGTCCTGGGTTGAACAGGTTCATCCAAATCTGTTGCATCACAATGAGGGATGAGATCCAAGCAATGCTGCTGTCACCGAGACATCAGCCAAGGTGGAAGCCAAGAGCCTTTCCCCAGAGGGGGAAACTTCACAATCATTTCAGGAAGAAAAAAAAACAAAAGCAGCTGGACAAAAACCACAAAGAACTATGCCAGAATTATCAATATCCATTGAAAACTCCTGTTGAGAACTGTCAGAGACTCAAGGGGTTTAGAGGAAAAAGGATAGGACTTGCAATCGCATGGGCAAACACAGACTTGTCTGGAAGGAACACGTTCTGAATAACATATTCTTCACAAAGATGCACGAGTTCAATAATACAAAAAAAAAAAGAGAAGCGGTGAAATGGAAAGCTACTCTTACATGCATCCAGTAAAAACATAAGGAAACAAACAAGGAAAAACTCATCCGCTGCCACACAGTGAGGGGATAAGTGATTAGGCTGTCAAACACTGGTCACAAGCACCAACAGCTCACCCGTTGGCAAGGTAAGTTTATTTGTATAGCATGATTCAATGCAGAGAATTGGGTGATTTACATGAATTAAACAATAAAATAGAAGAAAAGTCAATGCAAAAAAGAAGATAAAATTAATTGGTCAAAAACTTTAACCCTATAATGCCAAATGTATCATATTTGACACATACGGTTTTCTGAAATGTTTTATGCCTGACACCTTTTGCATAATTTAATGGTAAAACTTCGCTCAAAATCCTATTGTACACAATCAGATATACCTGATAACAGAGGGCAGAAGACTACACAAAAATAATCTTGACTTATCGCATAGTAATTTATTATTGATATCAAAAATGTATTGCTGTTTTTTTCTACATACACTATTTTGTTAAAAGTATTTGCTCACCTGCCTTGACAAACCATATGAGCTTAAGTAATTTTCCCGTTTTGTTTATTCTTGATCGGGCTTTAATATGACGTCCGTGTCCACCCTTTGCAGCCATTAGAACAGCTTCAGACTGCAGCAACATGAAGGCTGTCCACCACCGCTTCTCCCTACAGTGTTTATGGCGAATTTTGACCAAAATGTCTTCCAGAAGCGCATTTGTGAGGTCGACACTGACCTTGGACAAGTAATGAGGTTTGCTTTACAGATAATTTTACAGATAGTATTTCAAAGGTCTTGTATCGGGTTGAGATTTGATAATCTGTAATATAGGCCGCTATTATTTTCATCCACACCAGGACTCTTTTCATGAGCTGCTTATGGACCTTGATATAAACAGACGTGAAGTCATTGTTAGTCATTAGAAGGACAGCTCCAAACTGTTCCCACAAAGCTGGGAGCATGGAATTGTCCAATATGTCTTGGTATGCTTACAGCAGTCCAAGTCTTGTTTCACTGGAACTAAGGGTTACAAGCCCAGGAAGAGGGAGAGGAACAACCCCACACCAGAATCCCCCTCCACCAAACTTTACACTTGGCACAATGCCAGGCGAGAGACAAGTGCCAGCGTTTCTCCTGACTAGACCGCAGAGGAGGAAAGGCCCTTGGAAGATGATCTGCCAGAAGGAGCCGGAGAGAAGTAACCCAGGTAGATATCCGTAGCTCCGCTCGCTCTGCAGCTCCAGTGGCGGGCGTATCTTTCACCCTCACACACGCCACTATGCATTGCAACTTGGTGATTTTATGAAGCTGTGGCCTTACCTGTCCAACATGGAAACCCATTCCATGAGCGCCACTTTGAAAACCTTTTTCCTCCAGCAGTGAATCGGTGAAGGCCACGCTGAAGTTTGGATCCGGTTTGTCGCTTCGTGATTGACTCTGCAGAAAGTCGCCGTATCTCCTCTTCGATGACTGCCCGGGCGTCAGTCCGCCAGATGATACAGAGTGCAAAGCATTGATCCTCTTATTCGCCAGTTGTTTGGCCAAACCAGTTTGCAAAGTCACCAGTTGCTGTCGCTCCCAAACACTTCCTTGTTATATAATACAGCAGTATAGTTGCTTCTTCTTCTTATTTTGGAGTTTCAGGCAAATTTCACGCCACTGGGCATAATACTGCATCAGGTGGCATCCTATCACAGTTCCACGCTGGAACCTTCACTGAGTTACTGAGAGCGAAAAGTGATTCTTTCGAATCACTAAGTTTGTTGCTTCAGTCTGCATGCCAGGTGCTTGAGATGTCAGCTCCACCTGTGGCCATGGAAGTGATTGGAACACCTGTAATTATAAATAATTAATGGATGAGGTGAGCAAATACTTATGGCAATAAAGGCTGATTTGATCATAGGTGATGATAAATAAAATAGTTACTTCATACCAAAATTTCTGATTTTCTATATCCCTTTTATTATTACACACTGTAGCTTTAAAGGGTTAATATGATCCATTAACAGTTTAACTTCATGGTCAAATAGGTTTTTAACCATAACTTAAAAAACAAAAAAAAAACTAAGGCTTTCTCCACTTTTACAAGGGTAATCTTCTGTGGTCAGAAGATTACCCCCTCAGCTTTGTTTTTATTCAGTTGGAGAAAATGATGGCGCATCCACATATTGTTCTTTTCTATGCATCTAGCCAGCACTCTGGGTTCATGGTCACTTGGTGACATTGTGATGTAAAGCTGAGTGTTGTCAGCATAGTTATGGTAACTTATCTTTTTGTTAGGTATAATCTGAGCTAACGCATGTAGATTAGAGCATGTAGATATTGAATAGGAAATAGGGCTTGGCGATAAATCGAATTAATTCGATTAATTCATGTTTTTAAAAGTCAACAATTTAAAATTTAGCAAAATCGTAAAAACAAGGAAGTCTCTTCTGCATTTTTAACTTGCGCATTTGCTTCTGCCGCCTCTTTCCTCCTCCCACCAGATAGCATGCTGCACCGCTTATTCGCCATGCGCCATGGCCGCTGCCCTATCTAAATAGTTGGCACAGAGTAAAGGAACTCGTGTTTCGTCGATTATTTGGAAATGGTTCCGCTTTGACAAGGCTGATGTGGAGCAGACTACAGTGATGTGCAAGGTTTGTGAAAATGCTATTAAAACCAAGACTGGCGGCATAACTAACTTGTTTCAGCCTCTCAGGCAAAGGCACCACACGGAATGGGAGCAGCGCTTTGGGAGTGCAGCGTCGGTAGCACGGGCAGAAACAAACACAAGCAAGAAAAGACATCAAACTTTGGCTGCCTCATTTTCTAAAGTAGTGCTGACCGACAAGAGTAGTGTGCGGTGAAAGCCGATGACCGACGCTGTAGCTGTTCATATAGGGATGGACATGGTGCCCATTTACTACATATTAGAAACGCCTGGCTTCCTTCACATGGTAAAACTGTGTGATACAAAATATGACCCGCCAAGTCGAAACATGACAAGTGCTCTGCGAAAAAATAGACTGGTTTGTTTTTTGCAACTACTACAGACCTTTGGTACGGTCGATCTCTTCAGCTGTACATTAGTTTAACTGTGCATTATATTGACGTCAACTAGGCTCTCAACAGCTGCTTGTTTCTTGCACTTGTACTGAAAATATAGCTGTACATTTTTTACTGATAAAAATCAGTACAATTATTGTTGGTTGAACATTTGTGTTACTTGGCACATGATTTATGTTATGAAATTTAAGTATATATATATCGGACTATATGCTGCTACTTATTTCCCACTGTTTGAAACACTATTTGTAATACTTTGCAGCTAATACATGTTTTATTGGATGGAGCTAAAAACAGTTGTCAATAAAATTGGATGAGTGTGAAGACATCCAGAATCACCGGCGGGTTTCGGAAGGCTGGGCTGCTGCGGGATGAAGAGGACCGCGAAAGTGCTCAAGTGAGAGCGACAAGGATGAGACTGAAGTCAGTGACAGCATCATCAAGCTGTTCCATTCAGACACAGAAGAGGAAGAGGACTTTGATGGGTTTTAGTGCTGTGAGGAGGAAGAAAGTGATTAATGACTTTTCCTGAGTCGAGCTGCAATGTTCTGTGCATTGTTCAATTAAAAGTACCGGTATATGCAGCGTTATTTCCGCACTGGTCAAGCTAGGGCTATTTTAAACTGTAGTTAAAGAACAGTAGCGTTTGAAAAAAAAAAAAAGGATTTATAGTTCAATTTACCGTGATTTGTTTTTGTTTTATCATAATGGATTAAATCAAATAATAAAACGTTCACTTGTAATTTATTTATTTTAAATATCTCTACGTAAAACCTGTGCTTAAAATCTGGTGCAGAGCTCATAAAAGCACAAAATTTGATTTTCCTAAAATTAGAGCAGCGTGCGGCTTAAATCATTGTTTGACAAAATAAATTTACATACTTTTTTATAGAAAGTTTACTGTTGGCTAAATACTTGTTACTTTGCACAATATATTGATGAACAGAGTGAACCTGTTTTAAATACATCCATGTAGTTTTTAATAGTTCAATTAAAATCTATTAAATGCATAATCCTCCAAGATGAATAACAAAAACTGAGATTTTGTTTGTCTAGCCATATCAGCCTAGCCTCAGATCTAATGCAAACCTAGTCCCGCCCACAAAGTCTGAGGTCGGTGTTCGGCTAGTGCAGCTTCATAGTAGTATGCCAGTTTTATTTATACTGTCAGGTACATCCAATCAAACAGTCAGGGCGTGGCTTTATAATGAAGTCAACTCGCCAGGACAGACCAACAGTGAAAGCATTAACCAAGGACTAAGTGTGACTCACAGGACATGAAAAATTTTAATTGGCTGCCAGGAGCCAGAAGTGTGTCTGCAGAGCATCCCACAGTCTCTCCACACTCCAAATCTGACAGCCAGTTAATAAGGAGCACAAAAGGCGAGCTTTAAAGAACCGTGTGCATCCCGGAAAAGCTTCAAACCAGGAGCACAAGCTTTTGAATTAAGAAGTTGACACACTGGCTGCGTTACTGCAGGTTCAAACCCAGGAACACTATGTGTTTGTATACCAGTATAACACCATCCACTCCCTGATATGTGTGCCAAGAAAATGGACAGAAAATATTTTTATACACACAGCTTAATCCCAGTGCACTCAATTCCTAGGCTTAATACAATTTAACTCTACATTTATGGGAAAAAGAAAACAGAAAAAACAAAACCTTTGAAATTCATGGTTTCGTTTAAGGCAGCAACTAACCATAATTTTGCAAATCGATTAATCTATTGATGATTTTCTCGATTAATCGTTAATAATTGGATGGACAAAGATTCTTTAAAGAAGACTTTTTACTAAATTAAACCAGCTGAAACTCAAACTTTTCCATTTTTTGGATAGATCATACTGACCGACAAAAATTTAGTTTTTTTTTTTTTTTTTATCTTAAATGCAAACTGTTCATATATTTTTCTACAATCTTGGTATAATGACTGCTCTGTCAGCTAAAGGCATGTTTTACAGTCTCTATACCCCAGCTAACGATTAATCATTTACTAAATTATCAATCAATTAATCATGATTCATTTGATTGATAGTTTTAGCCCTAGTTTCACCCATCAGAAGAGAAAACCATCTGTTCTTTACCACGTCTTTTGAATCTAACTTCAAGTATACAAAAAAATGTTCTGCCTAAAAAGTAGTTCTCACAATTCAAGAAGCAGCATTCTCTCAAAGTAATGCTACGTTCACACCTAGGCAGAAGAAGCGGGTAGTTTACATGCAAAGTCAATGGTTGACGCGCATCGAGGCGCAGAAAAAGGTCCTGCAGTGCCTTTTGAGCAGCAGGAACAGCGTGTCTGAGCAGCCAAAGCAGCACCTCACGAGCTTCTGAGCATCTGGTGCACAGGACGAGCTGGAGCAGCTGCTGGAGTTGGAAAAGTTGGACTTTTGCTGCTCGACGCGCCACATTAACCAATCAGAGAAGCTTATCTGGGAGCTGGCTGGGAGACAGACACAGCCCTGCTGATGCAGATCACTATGATCACTCCTCTGAAACTGTTTAACGCCTAAATCAACTTAAAATGTTGAAATCTGAAGGCAAAACATGTTCGCTTTTATAATCCTGCAGTTTCCCAGTGCACGTCAATGAAAAGGCTTAATACAATCTAACTCTCCAGCTGCTGTGGCAAACCGTAAAGGGGCGACCAGGCCAGAACCTGCTGAAATGAAGGGGATTCCTAGTAAGACAGCAGCTAACCATACTTTTGCAAATCGATTAATCTATAGAAGGCTCAGACGAGCAATCGTTAATAATTTGAAGGACAAAGATTCTTTAAAGAAGACTTTTTACTGAATTAAACCAGCTGAAACTCAAAGTTTTCCATTTTTTGGATAGATCATACTGAAGGGTGACAAAAATGTATTTTATTTTTTTTTTTTTTTATCTTAAATGCAAACTGTTCATATATTTTTCTACAATCTTGGTATAATGACTGCTCTGTCAGCTAAAGGCATGTTTTACAGTCTCTATACCCCAGCTAACGATTAATCATTTACTAAATTATCAATCAATTAATCATGATTCATTTGATTGATAGTTTTAGCCCTAGTTTCACCCATCAGAAGAGAAAACCATCTGTTCTTTACCACGTCTTTTGAATCTAACTTCAAGTATACAAAAAAATGTTCTGCCTAAAAAGTAGTTCTCACAATTCAAGAAGCAGCATTCTCTCAAAGTAATGCTACGTTCACACCTAGGCAGAAGAAGCGGGTAGTTTACATGCAAAGTCAATGGTTGACGCGCATCGAGGCGCAGAAAAAGGTCCTGCAGTGCCTTTTGAGCAGCAGGAACAGCGTGTCTGAGCAGCCACAGCAGCACTTCACGCAGCTTCTGAGCATCTGGTGCACAGGACGAGCTGGAGCAGCTGCTGGAGTTGGAACAGTTGAACCATTGCTGCTCGACGCCGCCACATTAACCAATCAGAGAAGCTTATCTGGGAGCTGGCAGGGAGACAGACACAGCCCTGCTGATGCAGATCACTATGATCCCTCCTCTGAAACTGTTTATTAACGCCAAAAAAATCAACTTAAAATGTTGAAATTGGGAAGGCAAACAACATGACATCGCTTTTAGAATCCTGCAGTTTCTATTATATACTATGAAAAATGTTAACATCTACTTCCCAGCTGCTGTGGCAAACCGTAAAGGGGCGCCTCCTAGGCCAGAGGCTGCTGTTGAAGGGGATTCCTAGTGACAGAGCCCCACTGGTGTACGTGGATCTTAGAGGTCTGAGCTAAATATCAAAACAATATTTGGAAGGCAGGATGGTAATCTTGATGAACTGACTTGGTCGTAGGATTAAGCTCAGGTGGAGTTTCTAAACTCTAAAACATTAAAACTACTTTTACCCTTCTTGATCATGCAGCAATTATAGCCTGCCATTGTTACAGACAAAGAAAGGATGGGGTAGCTCCTGACCAACGCGATATCTGATCCTTACCCCCTTCCAGCTGCAAAGATGCTTCAGCCGCGTATATTGCCAGAACTAAACTTGTACAAGCATCAATCTGCAGGTTACTAATGAAATATTGCTGCTGCTGCTCCCATGGGGTTTGAATGTAGCATAAGACTGGAGAGTCAAAATCACCGTAATGACTGAAATTTAATTTGAAAGGAATTCTCCCACTTGTCTCGAGTCTTTGAGAACATCTGCTCTCATAGCCAACAACCAAATAAAACCCTTTATTGTTGTAAATATAAAACACAAAACTCATCGTCAGCTCGTATCATTTTTTGTGGCAGTACAACTGCAAACACATACATTTCTTAGGAATTTTATACCACAGTAAACCATTAAAGTCATCCATAATAATAGTTCAATCAGCTTTAAAAATCTGGATAACGTTAGACTTTGCAAGATTAATCAGTCAGATTGGTTGAAGAACATTTGTAAACTCCAAAAAAAAAAAGATTTTTTTATTGGCTTTGGGTTGGGACCTCAACGGCATATCGAATATCGTTCCAAAATCTATAAAAATATCGCAACATCCCTAGTTGTCAATATTCTGCTTATAGGTCAACCTTCTTCCAAGTCAACTTACAAGAAGCATCTCAGCTTTATTTTTTTGGATTCTTTAAATTTAAGTAGTCTTTAAATCCCTTTAGCTCATCAAGCTGCACCAGTTACTATATTGTTGATGAGGGGAAAATTTCCTTTCCTTGCCACATGCTTGCACCACATTAACTTCTACTGCAAAGTTAATAAAACATTGCAACAAAGCATCCTCTAATGCCAGATGTTTGCCCTGGAGGAGGAACTCCTGCAAAGTTAATGACTCGTTTAATTGGCTAATCAACATTTTAACTATTTGGGAAAATTCACTGAATTTGATAGCATTGTGTTCTAAGTAGGAACATATAGTAACAGAGAGGGAATCAGTTTATCTGATTGGATTTATATTATTTTACACATGAATTAGTCTGCCTTGTAACCTGCTGAATCAAAGCGCCTCTTTTTTTTTTTTTTACGTTTCCTTGCATGGTTGGCAGTACACTGTAAACCAGACATACTACAGCCTTCTTTTCAAATGTTTTGTTCAAAGTTTAGTTCTTCCTCTTGTTTCATGGGTCAGATTTGTAAGGCAACCTACAGTATAACACGCTACACCATACACTACAACCTATGCTTTGGATCTCTTCAGCTCCACCAAAGTTGAAATACCATGGAGCTTTTGGCTCTGGGGAGTGGCTGCCTAGTGGTTGAGGCATTACGCTTGGAATCCAGAGGTTCTGAGTTTGAGCCCCACTCCCACACACTGCTCCCGGGTGCCGCATAATGGCAGCCCACTGCTCCCCAAGGGGATGGGTTAAATGCAGAGAGTGAATTTTGTTTCTCTGTACTTGTGACAGTGTAATGACAATAAAAAAAATTTTTTTTTAAAAAGTGTGCTTATTGTGCTCTCATGTTGTGGTATTTCTAGTCTTGGCATTTCCTGAAGCTGGATAACCTTATTCCCTTATAGTGTGGTGTGGTACTGGATGCCGAAGCTGTCTGTTCTCTTATTTCCTCACTGAATAGCCATTTTAATTGAATTTACCCACCAGCTTATTCAGGTTACTCCTGAAGTCAAAGAGTTACTCATTATTTTATATCACAACTGTCAGAATAAATGAAGATGAAGATAAACACACATCATACTTCTCAGTTTTTCAAGAATAATACTTTTTAAAGCCTTTCAAACAAAATCTCAACAGGTGAAATGCCCTTTTGGTAAAATAGAATTTATAATGCTAAAAAAAAGGAACTAAAACAGGAAAAGATGGACTTTGTCAACAGAGGACACCGTGTTTTAATAAAGAATGTGCGTTTCAATAGAAAAAGCACAAAAACTAAAAGTGCTAAATTAAAGTAATGCTAGAGCACAAGACTATTGAGGAAAATGGTCAAATTGATTTTGTTGAAAAGGTATGAAGTGGAAGAAGGGGGTCAACATCAGTATGTGCATGCATCATGTGGGTGCATGCATATTTGTGCAATGGTTGTGATTTTGTGCGCATCTGATGCGCGCGACGCGCCGCTGTTCGAGATGGAAAAATTGAACTTTTGCTGCTTGACGCGCCGCATCAACCAATCAGAGACGCTGATCTAGGAGCTGGCAGGGAGACAGACACATCGCTGATGATACAGAGACCCTCTAAGCTGAACTATTTTCCTGCATCTATCCATCAGTTTCTAAAATTTTTAAGGAGTTGCTTTAGCATTTCTTTATCTACAACTATGCTTTCCGTCAATGAGGTTTGGGTACATTTGCTTCAGGTATCATTACAGCCTTTTATTCAGGTGGACACCTGGAGCCCGACTTGAACGTCTAGATGCCTCGACACTTTTGACACATTTGTTCTATTTGTTTGCTGCTTTTTGGGGATTATTCTTGTTTTGTTACACAGCGCTATAGATTGACTCAAAACACTTTGGTATAGAGAAGGAATTCACAGTAGTATGCAAGGTATACAGCTGCAGTCCAAACCCCAATCATCAGTCCTCCACCACCTTGCTTGTTGACCGATAACATTATTCTTTTATCCATGCACTTAATTTGATTATTAGCAAGAGGCAACTCACTTTGAGCTCCTCTGTTTGAAAGATATTGGCCCCAGTGGGTCATTGCAATCAACTTTATAAAACCAAATTATCCTCCATAGCACATATTTGACAAACAGTCAACTGATCAAAATAATATCTTAAAAGTTTTAAAAACATCCACAATCACAACCTCGCTTCTACAATGCAGAACTGTTACTGTATTCTACCTAGACCAGTTATATTCTGGTCACTCAAAAAAAACCAACTGTGGTGACCACTGCTTCTCAGGTCTCTGATGTCATGCCAGCCCAAAGCAGCACCGCAACACCCAGTAGTTAGGGCAAAGCTTTAGAGGGTCACTGAGGACATGAAGGGTCCTGCGTCTAATTTCATCCATTTATGTCTGCTTTTATTTCTCCTCCGAAGTGGACATTAAGATTCTGAGGTTTTTTGTTTTTTTTTTGGTTTTCCTTGTAGAGTTTAAGAGGGGATTTTTCAATTTCTGAGACATTTATTTTGGACTGTATTTTTTGTGCGAAATAGGTACTACCCAAACATAGGAAGGCAATAAATGTCAATGGATTTTAAAGAATTCACAGAAGGCTTCCCCTGATGTATCATTTACTTCGTTTTTATTTTAAGATGGTAAAATAGTTTCTCATCACACTTTCCAAAAATCTAGAAAGGTCAAGAGTTATATGTGTTGTTTGGTTTAAGTGGTAGATCAGGAAGGAAAGGTCACACATTTTACAAAGATAGAAAAAAAAACAAAGGTGGAAAATCTTCACCTTTAAAAAATCAGTGAAACATACTTTCCTGATTGAAAATAATTATACAGCCGCCACATTGATAAACGTTTATTTGCCCAGTAAAATCTCAATTTATTGGCTTTAATGAATTTAACATGATTACAGCTTTTCTGCTACAGAAAAATACTCTAAGAGATTCAAAGTTCCTGCCAGGGAAAAAACAAAACAAAGGTCTTTTATCAATAAGCGTACTTGTGCTTTCACGTGTACTCATGAAACATCATCATCCTCAGCCCTAGTACTGTTCCAAATCACAAGAACTGCAGACCGAGCACAGACAAAGTCCCCGGATGTTGTTCTCGCCCCTCCAACTTTACCCAGCATGCATCAGAGCAGCTTTCAATGGAGGGCTCATAGAGCCTCAGAGTATTAAGTTAGAAGTTCTCTTTTCTGTTGCTGTTGTTCAATAAAAGTACATTTTAAGATCATTTGAGGCAAGAATAATATATAATATATATTTCATCACTATATGGCCCATTTACCAATTTAATGCGTAATTAAAAAAAAAGTTTTTTTCCGATGTTGGGAGGACCGCGGCAACCAGTGGACCACTGAGGGAAACGGCAGCCGGGGCTAACCGCAGCCCTTCTGCAGCAGCCCTCTCTAAGCATAGCCGTGTGTGAAGCACCGCTGGCTCTGATTTTGAGGTTTTTGTATTATTTGGCAAAATGTTCATTTGATTTGTGTTTGTGTTATCTGACTGTGTTCATCATTATTCCCCCATTAAATGAAAAAAGTAAGAATTTATGATTATTTAGAGACTATTAATAAAAGAAGGTAAAATGCAGCTCCAGACTAGCTGAGCGTGTGGTGATGTCACAATACGCTTCTGCTCTAATTCAACCATATTTATGCTGCATGCTCCCGTTCTCCCCAAGTCCAGACTTTCCTGTGTTCTTCTCAAGAACATACTTGGCGACGACACAAGCCAGTACTCGTGTTCTTGTGTATTGAGAAAAGGCTAGAAAAATTTAAGAGACAAGTCCTCTTTAAGACAGACAAAGATCCCTGTGGCTCTATATAGGCACTGAACAGACACTACATTTGGGTATCTAATTAGTTTTGCATTTAGGCCAAAACATACCAAATGCCAAATCTTATAAAAGCCATTCTGATCCAAAATATTCACATATTCAGATCTCAGCTTCTGACTACTGACAGATAAAAGCTTAGAATTACTGGCTCCATGCATTAGCCTGGGTTATAATTATAATTTAGCAAAAAATTAATTCTGCCCTTTTTCTAAAATGTGATAAAAGCTTGATCAAAAGGCTGTTTTGATGCTCAGGCAGATGGAAGAAAAAAAAAAAAAACATGAGAAAAGGGCGTTAATAGAGACACTCAAATAAAAAGAGGGAGAAAAAAAGTGTATTAATATCAGTGCAGCAGATTTAACAAACAGCGCTGACTTTATGAACGACAGAACATGACTGCGTATTCAAACATTGTGTTTGACAGATGTTTAAGAGGCTTTTGGTGGAAGGAAATGATGAGGAATGATGCTGTTGATCGCTAGAAGCCTGGCATTAGGCCTGCTTAGCTCATAAAAAAAGCTATTCAATTTCATGGCACTTGTTTTAATGGGACTGCTGTAGAAAACACTACATACACTGAACCCAATTGTGAGAGGAGTATGTGCAGTGGATCAATGCTCACTCCAGTTTTAAGTAGTTTACAGAAAAATACTGACAATACCATTATTAGCAGCGTCTCCTCATTACACAGGGTCCCTCCTTCAGCTGAACTTTAACTGTAAGGTAAAAGCTATGGTAGCATAAGGAGACTAGTGCTTCCGGACTAAGCAGTGTGTGGATAATAAAATACAGGCAGCTAAATTGAATCAATTTTTGTCCGGCTGCAAAACAAGCTGCCAAACTAGAATAAAGACAAACTGGAAATCATCCTATGGTTATTTAAAAGCAGCAGCAGTGTGCATCTTGATGATTAATTTCCTATAGAGAAGCTCCTGCAGCTCGGTCGTATTGCACGGCTTTAGTTTATGTTTCCAGAGGAGTCCTTAAACCGTCATCCTCCCAACGCTCACCGTGATTTAGTGTGCCGACACCAGGCTCCAGCGCATAAGAGAGAATTTCTCTTTATTGTTTCCACAACTGTTTGTTTGTATGTAATAGAGGTGGAAGTAGAAGTGGAAATACAAGCCGGTTTCTTGGGAATATTTGGTGCTGCTGAGGGAACATTAAGATAAAAAAGATAAAGGATCAACCATGAAGCAGGCTTTGCAATATGGCTAAAGATTAAATCACCATATAAGCCTTTAATATGAGTCATTTATTTGTTTACCTATTCATGAAGCAATACACAATAATTCCTTAAAATTCACCGGAGGGTGAAAAAGACCCAGGTGGAATCCCAGCATTCTCGCGTATCTTGCTCTTCTAGCTGGTCCATCTTCACGAGTCGTTTTCCACAATCATAAAAACAAAACAAGCCGGTGAGGTACCAAACAGGAAATAGGCTTATGTAGAGCAGATGTATATTTGACCAATCAGAGGCCTTCTGTCTCCGGCAAAGTCTGCGGTCACCTATGATTTTGAAGAGGAGCAGCAGAGGGTCTGCGGAAGGGGTGGGGGAATATCTGCGTTCACTGCGACACACACAGAGACGACCTTATTTCTGAGTATAAACCAGCCTTTAGAGAGAGGTGTCGCTCCTTACACTTCTTCTCTTGGTCTACAGACTTGGTCAACGTCCCATCTAGTAGATAAACTTCGCTTATTGCTCATTAAAAGTATATGTTTGGGGGTAGAGGAGCCGGAAATTCAGCCTGCAAACGCAACCCTATTTAACCTTTAAAAATGAGGTCAGCCCTAGTGACAACCTTGCTTAGCTTGGTGGTGAGAAGCTGATAGATGAAACCTTTCCTCTGCATATATCCCCCATAATGCCGTGTGGTTCTGGCATGCAGTTAGGTGAACCTATAAAATCTATTGGACTCCTTTCCTATTGATATCAATCAGGTGTCTATTGCATAACTGATCATATTTTGTTGTATTAACCGAGCCCCAGAATAATGTTTAATAGTCATATTCATGATGTGAGGCTTTTAAGGACTTTGTTTAGCATCTTGCATCTGCTCTCAGGGTGAAAGGCTTGAACTGCCAGAACATGGCATGAATGCAGGTGTTTTCAAATTTTGCTGCTTTGGGATATTTGTGAAAAACTACTTTCAAAACAGTTTTTAGACTCATAAACTGCTAAGATTATCCTTCTGAAGGCTTCAGGTAGCTCCCTCGATCTCACCATGATGTCCAATCATGCTTTTACATTAAACACAGAGTAATAAATGTGTAAGTAAAGGGAATCCTGCATTTAAAGACTGGATAATGGGGAACTAACCATTTGGACCTTATGTAATTAACATTGTGTGATTCCATTTTAAGGAAGATTAAAGATGGAGTAAATGGCAGGTTCATTGCATTTTCAAGATTTGTTGTTTAATTTTTACTCATATAACCGTTCTTTATATTATCTATATTACTATGTTTTTCTTTCATTGTTAAGATGATATTCCAATAATAAAGTGTCCAACGATGATAGACACTATTGAGTGGTGACCACTTACCTTGCAAACAGTTTCAGTATCCCAGGGCAGGATGGTCCTTAGATCGATGACCTCACAGGAAACCCCAAGTTTCTCTTGAGCCATGTTGGCCACCTCCCTTAACACATGGATCTAAATGGAAAAGGAAAGAGATAATATTGACTGCTATTTTTTTTTTTTTGTCATTACAGTGTCACAAGCACAAAGCAACGAAATTAAGTCTTCGCTTAAGCTTAATGCCCTAGCCACTGTCCTATTCACATTTGGACTGCGATCTATAACTCTTTACAGTGAGCCTGGTTCAATTTAACAATATTGAAAAAGATGGATAATTATCCCACAGATGTTTATATTTTCCCCATTCTGACAGATTTTTATACCCATGAAGCTCATAAGTTGATTAATTCAAACCTAATTTAGACCCATGAATGGTTAATGGTCTAAAACATATCAATACTCCCAATATTCAGACTTGAAATAAGTGAGATCCTGTAGAGGTAAAAACGTATCTGCACCATAGACACTTTTCGCATATTATACCATATTTATCCTATTTT
>JAGKQL010000063.1:8339783-8379030 GCA_018398635.1 Cyprinodon brontotheroides
ACTGGAGAAACATATGGGAGAAGGAGGCATCACAACACCAATGCTCAGTGGCTGGAAGATCTAAGAAATTATCACAGCAATCTCCCAGAACAAGAACCAGTAAATCCATTACAACGCAGATGTTCAAAGAAAAGAGCTGCAGGTATGAAGAGCTGGACATACCAGGCCCCTGACATGATCCACACCTACTGGCTGAAAAACTAACCGCATCTTCATGCACGCCAGCAGCACAAAATGAACCAACTGTTGATGGATGGGACCCACCCAGAATGGTTAACCCAAGGACGGACAATCCTGATCATGAAGGATCCGGCAGAAGGGAACAACCCCATCCAACTAACCTGGCCAATAACTTGCCTATGTACAACATGGAAGCTCCTGTCAGGCATCATAGCGGCTAAGATGAATAGGCACATGGCTCAATACATGCACCCTGCCCAGAAGGGAATAGGAAGCAACACCAGAGGAGCCAAGCACCAGCTACAGTGGATAGAGCAGTCACCCGAGACTGTAAGACCAGGCAGACAAATCTGTGCACTGCCTGATTGACTATAAGAAAGCCTTATGACTCAATGCCACATACATGGATACCGGAATGCCTGGAAATGTACAAGATCAACAGGATTCCCAATAGCCTTCATCAAGAACTCAATGAAGCTGTGGAAAACAAGTCTGGTAGCCAATGCAGCCGCCAGCACGTCACCATCAAGTGCGCATATACCAAGGCGATGCACTATCCCCGCCAAGCTGTTCTGCATAGGCCTTAACCCCCTGAGCCAGATCATCACAAAGACTGGCTACGGATACCAATTCGGGCGGAACAATCATCAGTCACCTCTACATGGATGACATCAAGCTGTATGCCAGGAGTGAGCGTAGACATCGCACTCACTGATCCACACTACCAGGGATCTACAGCAACGACATTGGGATGTCATTCGACTGGACAAGTGCGTCGCATGGTCTCAAAGAGAGGGAAGATGATCAGAACCGAGGGGGTTGAACTACCAGAAGGCCACATAACAGATGTTCAGGACAGCTACAAATACCTTGGGGTGCCACAGGCTAACGGAAACCACGCAGGAGATGCAGGCAAGAAAATGCCACAGCTAAATACCTACAAAGAGTAAGGCAGGTCCTGAAAAGTCAGCTTTGAAATGGGAAACAAGATCCAAGCCATCAACACATATGCCCTACCAGTCATCAGATACCCCGCTGGCATAATAAACTGGCCAAAGGAGGAGATAGAGGCTACCTTCGGACATCAAGATCTAGAAAGCTCCTCACAATGCATGGGAGGGTTCCACCCCAAATCCAGCACCCTGAGACTGAGACCCTGAGACTGTACACCAAGCGTGAAGCGAGGGAGGCCGTAGGGCTAGTGAGTGTCAAGACCACTGTCCAGGATGAAACAATCTAAGATCCAGGAGTACATCAGAAAGATGGCCCCTGTAAAATGGGATTGGTGAGTACCTCAGGCAGGAGAAAACCGAAGTGAGGACAAGAAAGAGGAAGGGAGAACCATCATGGAGGACAAGCCGCTGCACGCGATATTACAGACAAATAGAAGAAGTGGGTGATATCAAAAAAATCCTACCAGTGGCTGGAAAAAGGCTGGACTGGAAGGACAGCACAGAGGCAATTCAATCATGGCAGGCAGCACAAAGAACAGGCACTCAGTACAAGATCAATAGAGGCCAGGGTCTACCACACCAGGCAGGACCCCGATGCAGACTGTGCAAAGATGCCCCCTGAAACAATACAGCACATAACAGCGGGTGTAAAATGCAGGCAGGAAGTGCATACATGGAACGCCACAACCAGGTAGCTGTCATAGTGTACAGGGAACATCTGCCATGAGTATGGGCTGGAAGTCCTAAAGGTCAAATGGAAGACACCTCCTAAGGTAGTTGAGAATGACCGAGCTAAGATCCTATGGGACTTCAAGATCCAGACTGACAAACAGGTGATGGCTAACCAACCAGACATCGTGTTGATCGACAAACAGCAGAAGAAGGCAGTAGTGATAGATGTGGCAATCCCAAGCGACAGCAACATTAAGAAGAAAGAACATGAGAAGCTTGAGAAATACCAAGGACTGAAGGAGGAGCTAGAAAAGATGTGGGAAGTAAGAGCAGCAGTGGTGCCAGTGGTAATTGGAGCACTAGGGGCTGTGACCCCGCAAACTGGGAGAGTGGCTACAGCAGATTCCAGGTAAAACATCAGAGGTCTCTGTCCAGAAAAGCGCAGTCCTAGGAACAGCTAAGATACTGCGCAGAACCCTCAAACTCCCAGGCCTCTGGTAGAGGACCCGAGCTTGAGGATGACACATACCACCTACAGGGTGAGAAAACAGTTTTTTTTTTTTTTTTTTTTTATATTTTTTTTTTTTTTTTTTTTTTTTTTTTTTTTTTATTCCCTGTCATGCTTTGTACTGCTTTACAATACTGACTCTCTTTGCTGCCCAAACATGAGCAAAAAACCCTGAAGGCTTCAATGAAGAAGTTTCACCTGAATGCCCTTAGACCTCCTGCCACCCTGCAGGTATATTACACCTGGGATTAACCGTAATAAGAAGTCTGGGCACAATTGATTGCATGGAGGATTCCTGTTGAGCTACAGTCCTTTTTATAACAGGCTGCAGGAAATGAAACCTCTTTGGTAAAAAGAGAGGAAATAATAAAAGGAGCAAATCAGAACCCACAGTGTTAAAACGTTGGGTTTTAATACGTGCATTGATGCTTTGTGGATTGCACTGTGGACCCAGTCTAAGACTGCCAGCTGAGAAACCTTGCTGTAAAAACAGGGCTTTGTGATGGACTTATATTAATCCACTAGTAGCCTTTGTTGCCTTACATGACATTTAATGGAAAAAGGACATGACTCCAATGATCATGAAATGATTACTAAAAACAGATCACTAATTGTAGACATATGATCAATTCGTGACCGACTATTAATAGTTTATTAGATTAAAGTGTATTCTATCAGATTAATCAATAGTCTGAATTACTATGAATATATTAATTTATTAAATAATTATTAATACAATATTATTAAGTGAATTACTTTAACAGTTGGACCATTATCCTCTAGAGCTGCTGCTCATTCTTGAAATTAAAGTAGGGAAATGGCTGTTCCAACCATTTCCCCCAAATTCCCCCGGTGAGCGACTTTACGAATGAATAAAGTGAATGTGATTGATGCGTTTTATCAGAGGCGAGGGGATTTGGGCGGAAGGTTCACCAAAACAAGTTTGGTTGTGGCAGTATCTATGAAGCATCTTGCTAACCAGTTAGCAACCTTAGTGCTAGTAGGTTCTGATGGAAATTCCATTGGGACCAGTAGCACTAAGTGGCTAAGACTTAGAAGCGACACTGTCAAGGAATGCTATGGACAGAGGAAACATGCAAGAGGAGAGTTTTGTGTCGGAGGGTGGTGGATGAGTCGACTCCCGTCACACATTTTTTAATTAGAGGAGGAAGCGAGGGGCAGAATGTTGTGTAAGAGAGGGGCGTAAGAGCGGTCCATCCCCATGAACACTGGGACGGAACTCAATGGTAAAGTAAATTAAATTGTTCTTATTTCTTATTTCAACTGATGCTATAACCGAAAAAATTTGATTGACAGCTGAATGTTGATATATGATTAGCCGAATTTAGGTGTACAAGCTGACGTATAACTAACTGGCCTGCATAAGATAACAGAATTTTAAAAGGATTTCTTTTTAAATAGAAATGTTCTAACTTTTGGGGCAATGTCGTCTGATAAAGAGTACATTTATACACATTTATACACCAGAATGATTTGACATTTAAATATGATTTCCCTACGACTTTAAACAGAGCCTTTTGAGAGAGAAGTAACACCACAGTGGAGGCATGTTATAGCAGAAACATGAAACAATCCAGCGTCCAGATTATTTACACTTTTGAATTGCGACACAGGTGCAGAATGGATTTTTTAATCACAAACAATCATTAACTCCATAAGTTATCACCTAAATGGTTTACATTTAGCGGTGCTGCATGGCCTAGCAGTGTCAACTTCTCTGCTGTGTTTGAAATGTGAGGATATGATGATGAAAAGTGGAGGGCGTTATGCCAAATTCGTTAGCGTAACATGACAGAAAAAAGACATGCTGGCAATAAGCACGGTAGATGGGGAAGGACACCATGACCTGACAGCTAGGGGCTACTAACCTACAACAACAGCCAGATAGAATGTCAGCCTCGCCCTGTAGCTCCTAGCTAGGCGTGGCTGTTGCTTGAGCTCTCTAAGAGAATGACGGCGCCGCACTGATACCTAACAGAGAGAGAAATAATAGGACAAGTGATAACGACGTGTGACTTTTTCCACTACAATGTTTTTGGGATGCAAAAATATCGCTCTTTTGAACACATAATGTTTTGGGAAGAGAAACGCTTTTATTTCGCTGGGTCTAGCAAACCTGCCGGACTACTTTACGGCTTGACCAAAAGCTGGACGAGAACTCTGCTCACAGGATGCTACCAGGGGTAAGTCAGTGTGATTGCATGACACTGGTGATGGGGATGCCATACAGATTCATGTCAAAATCCCGAACTATCCCTTTAATGGATTCGTAAAGATAGATTTTTGTTTGTGTATTTAAAATACAGATGGCTCAATATATTTTTTAAATAAAATTATCAACTTTTCAGCCTTCATGTAAAGGAAAAATCTGATTAATACAAGAGAAAACTCATTTTTTCAAAGAAAATGGATGCTTATCAATGAATTGTTACTCGATTGATAAGATCAATCAACTTTAGATTAATTCATTAATCCATCATTCATTCAGTCGGCACACATTGTCGATATCGCATACCTGTGTCCCCCAGGCAACCAGCGTGACATCACTTCCTTCCTGTAGGACCTCAGCTTGTGAGAGAGGGATGGTGTAGGCATCGACTGGAACCTGCTCCACTAAGGAAACACACAAAAAACACTATATGCAAACTCACATTTAAAAGAAATCATGGTGATGGTTCAAAGCACATATTCATCTTTCTACTATGAACCCTGTGATTTCTATGCAAAATACTTTGAACCCCAAACTGAAGCAAACCCTAAATAATAGACCAGATGACAAAGTGGTGAAATATGAGACCATCAATTAAATGACAGAAGTCTTGCTCTTGAACTTTTTATCTGGACAGTTTCAAATGCTGCTTGAAGCATTTTCCAGAAACTCTTCGCTCATGAGAGGCAGAGTGCTTTTATGAGCACCATCTACTACATGATCCAATCTGATCTGCTTCCAGCTTCAGGCCCATAACCGATTAATCTTCACCACAACACATTCATGGGATGAGGTAAAGAAAACGAGGGCCACAGAAAAACAAAGAATCAGTCCAAAAGGGGAAGCCTGCTGGTAAGTCCCTCTGAACTTAAACCAACACAAAGTACATGTGGGTTTACGGTTTAATCAAAAACAAGCTTTTAAAAAGCAAACAAAAAACAAATAAAACTTAGGGTTGAAAACAATTAACTGATTAAAAACTATTATTGAAATAATCGTCAACTGGAGTAGAGACTCTAAACATGCTTTTAGCTGACAGGGCAACACACTTAGAGCAATAATTAAAATCCGTCTATATGTTCTATCAAGAACTCCACATTGTTCTGTAAAAATAATTAGTCTTTAAAGAACCTTTTATCTGATTATTAAGTGAAACATTAATCGTCAGATGAATTGATTAGCAAAATAATTGTTAGTTGCAGCCGTAAAGAAATCCTTAGCGCAAGGAAGAATAAACTATCCTTGCAATCATAAACCATTTTACACAATTTTCTCTCTGAAAAAACCTTGAGATGATTATTTAAAAATGTCTAATCATAGGTTTGGCCAAGTGAAAATTGTGAGTGAACATGAAGAATATACAAAAGAATATTCAACATCTAATTTAGGTATCCGAGTGAAACAATTGGTTAGTGCAGGCATCCCCAAACTCGGTCCTCAAGGCCCATTGTCCTGCAGGTTTTAGACGTTTCCTTGCTCCAGCACAGCTGGTTTTAATTGAAAGCTGATTAACAGGCTTTTGGTCTACTGCAATCATTATAACCAGCTGTGCTGAAGGAGCAGAAAAACCTCTAAAAACCTGCAGGACAGGGGCTCTCGAGGAGGAGAGTATGGGGATGCCTGGGTTAGTGGATAAGGAATGAAAACAATAAAAGTGCTAAAATCCAAAGTTGCTCTAAATTGAGATTAAAGATATATTTGTACAAAGTGGCCTTTGATTGTGCTATCTAAACAATATCAGTGCGTAGTCAAATTTTTCTTTAACTTTCTTATCTTCTTTTATTATAATATTCATGGCTTATGCTCTTATTTGAATTATTCGTTTTATTCTTTTTATATATTTTCGTGATTTATTTACCCATCTACAAATATACCCATCTGTATGCAAATGCAATTCAGTTTCCCTATCATTTTTCTCTTTCTTCATGTACAGCACTTTAAATTGTCTTGCTACTGAAATGTGCTATATAAATTAAATTCCCTTTTCTTAAAAAAAAATTATATAGAACCTTATAATAATAATAATAATTGTACAGGGTTTATACAGGAATAAACAACTCTAACTTAATGCTTTTTAATGCTCTTAGAAATAATTTTAATGCCACCCACAAAACCCATCGGCAGGCTGCAGCAATGTTTCCAATCCCGCGTTTTCCAGCCACTTTTGTTGAAACTGGCATTTTTCCCCCCATCCTCTAGCTTTTTCTGAACATACAGCTTTGCGATCAACCGGAAGCAGTTCCACACAAATATATTGTGATATAATGTGTTTGACGAATTTTTTTTTATAAAAATTTTTTTAAAAGAATGCATTTTAAATGCCACAATAAACACATTTAATAAATTTTAATGCCAATTAAGGCCTTAATTTAAAAAAATAATAATTTAATAACATTTAATGATTTTTAATGACCCGCGGAAACCCTGTTGTAATCTTCCGAATCAGTAAAAATAGTTATGTCCCAAAAGCTAAGCACATTGTCTACATTATGTGAATATTAAACACTTAAAATGACAAGCTGGGTATGAATTTTGATCTACACTCACTCGCCACTTTATTAGGTACACCTGTCCAACTGCTTGTTAACACTTAATTTCTCAGCAGCCAATCACATGGCGGCAACTCAGTGCATTTAGGCATGTAGACATGGTCAAGACAATCTCCTGCAGTTCAAACCGAGCATCAGTATGGGGAAGAAAGGTGATTTGAGTGACTTTGAACGTGGTATGATTGTTGGTGCCAGAAGGGCTGGTCTGAGTATTTTCAGAAACTGCTGATCTACTGGGATTTTCACGCACCACAACCATCTCTAGGGTTTACAGAGAATGGTCCTAAAAAGAAAAACATCCAGTGAGCGGCAGTTCTGTGGGCTGAGATGCCTTGTTGATGCCAGAGGTCAGAGGAGAATGGCTAGACTGGTTCGAAACAGCTGATAGAAGGGCAACAGTGACTCAAATAACCACCCTGCTACAAACCAAAGTGGGCGGAAGAGCATCTCTGAACGCACAATATGTCGAACTTTGAGGCAGATGGGCTACAGCAGCAGAAGACCACACCGGTGCCACTCCCTTCAGCTAAGAACAGGAAAACTGAGGCTACAATTTGCACAAGCTCATCGAAATTGGACAATAGAAGATTGGAAAAACGTTTGCCTGGTCTGATGAGTCTCGATTTCTGCTGCGACATTCGGATGGTAGGGTCAGAATTTGGCGGCTCCAACATGAAAGCATGGATCCATCCTGCCTTGTATCAACGGTTCAGGCTGGTGGTGGTGGTGTCATGGTGTGGGGAATATTTTCTTGGCACTCTTTGGGCCCCTTGGTACCAATTGAGCATCGTTGCAACACCACAGCCTACCTGAGTATTGTTGCTGACCATGTCCATCCCTTTATGACCACAAGGTACCAAACTTCTGATGGCTACTTTCAGCAGGATAATGCTACCATGTCATAAAGCTGAAATCATCTCAGACTGGTTTCTTGAACATGACAATGAGTTCACTGTACTCAAATGGCCTCCACAGTCACCAGATCTCAATCCAATAGAGCATCTTTGGGATGTGGTGGAACGGGAGATTCGCCGCATCATGGATGTGCAGCCATGACAAATCTCTGCGGCAACTGTGTGATGTCATCATGTCAATATGGACCAAACTCCCTGAGGAATGCTTCCAGCACCTTGTTGAATCTATGCCACGAAGAATTGAGGCAGTTCTGAAGGCAAAGGGGGTCCAACCCGTTACTAGCATGGGATACCTAATAAAGTGGCCGGTTAGTGTAGATGTCTTGCCATACTTGATTTAAGTTTCCAGACATAGCGTAAATATGCCAGGTGTGGAAATCATCAATTCCAGAATGCAGAAGCTATTTGACAAACATCTTGTCACAAACTTGTAGAAATGTATTAAATCTGCTGCATTCTGGGAAAAAGAAAAGCAAAACATTATTCCTGTTGTACTATGCTGCAACTCCCAAAGAGGATATTAAACTCTAAAGAGAAACAATTCAAATAAAGCCACTTTCAATAATTCAGACGCCTGCTCCCTTCTGCTCTGGTTACCTACCTCTCTCTCTGTGTGAGGCTGGTTTAGCTCCCTCTCAGCCGCTAGATCCCACAGTGCTTTCAAAGCGTAAAGATAACCTCACACAGATATTAAGGACATCAATAATTAAAACTGTACATCAGGTCTGCAACAGAACTATACAGCGTGAACTACACTGGAGAAATGAAAAAAAAACATCCAGTGCTGGGAAAACGTCTGTTTGACTGTGAAATTGTAAACCCCAAACAAATGACCTCCAGCTGTCCCCACTCTTGCCATCATGTACAATAACAATTACTTGTCTCCCTTTTAATCATCCAAGAAACAAACTGGAGTGCAATACGCAAGTCCTTACAGGTAGAATGTTAATGTAAAAGAAAACTACAACCATATGTACTTAAAGTTGGCAATTTAACAGCAAAATGTTGAATTTTAAAATTTATGGATCAGAAGTAAATCTCCATCAAGCCCCAGCTGATATGTCACATACGTAAACACCCCAGCCCGTGTGCTGGTTCGACAGCAGGTGTGGGAGTGGTATTTTTTTGAATTTTTTATTTAAACATTCAATGTATAACATGGATGCATAAAACCTAATTTTATTTCAGTGTTAAATTCTGTTTAAAGTAACAGATTATAATTAAAAATGTCTCCCGGACCTTTACTGGGGTGGAACTGTTCGCGAAAATCCACAGTTTGGTTCTCGTTCACAAAGTTTCGCGGGTCACGGTTTTGGTCTGATTCGGTATATGTTGATTGTTACCCCAAATCCCATAAAAATTATGAAATTAATGAAAAAAGATCCACAGAAATTAGTGAATTGTAATTATTTTTATTGATCCCAAGAGAAACCCTGGATCATTTCGCATGTTTTCCTGCTTTGAATTTAATCATCATTCGCCAATGCATGCCCTCACGCATCTCCAAGGAACTCAGAGCGAGCGGACGGGAGCCACAGCGGAGGCTGTAGGCTTTGCTTTGAGCAGGCGGTCTGGAGCTTAGCGGGCGGAGCCGAGCGCTGATGGAGTATGTGGGATTTCGGGTTAGCATGACATGTTGATGTTAGCATAAACAAAACGGTGTTGCACAATGCTTTGCACACTGCTGCACTTTTACCCACAGCTTTCTTTCCCACGTCATCGTGAGTCACTCTAAATGCAAAGTGGTCCCATACAGCAGACCTATAACGTATGCTGCTGCTGGCGTTTCTTCCAACTCCTGTTCTTCCTTCCCACTCGCCATTCCCACACAATCACCCTCCACAACAACTGATTTTTTCTGCTACACCCGCTACGCTGCTTCGCTTCTTCTTCTTCTTATTTACTACTGGTGGTTGGCTTTTGTCGCAGCACCGCCACCTTCTGCTCTGGAGTGTAAACTCTTCGCCCTATGAGAAAGCGAGTAGAGCAGCGCCATGAACCGAATCCAAACACACGTAACCGAGACAGTTGAACTGAACGGTTCAGACGGTTTTCATAAACCGTTCCATCCCTACTCTTACTGGTGTTTCATTTTCTTTATTCGACCCTGCTGATTTTTAATTGGTTACCCCTGGTGTTGGAGCTTACACCATTAGTCTCGCCTTAGAAATCGGGCTCTACTAGCTCTTCTGGACTAATATTCCAAGTACATATCTGTGTCTGAATGTTCAAACTAAACACTGTTATAGAGCACTATATAGGGGTCA
Source organism: Cyprinodon brontotheroides (assembly GCA_018398635.1). Taxonomy (NCBI): domain Eukaryota; kingdom Metazoa; phylum Chordata; class Actinopteri; order Cyprinodontiformes; family Cyprinodontidae; genus Cyprinodon; species Cyprinodon brontotheroides. The sequence goes on from JAGKQL010000063.1 coordinate 8,350,057, forward strand.
CGCCATTTTGAAGGAGTGTCTGAATGTCTAGCGGATGGAAAAAATAGTGGGAGCAAAATTTCTCACAATGCAGGGTGTGGTGTTGGTCCAGGGGTTTGGAGTGCGACCCATGAATAGAAGCTGTGGTCCCCTATGCAGCATGGTGACCTTTGCCCCTTTGCTGAATGTCTTTCACCTCTCTCTATTCTCATTTTCTGTCTGCCTCATTTCAAAAATAACAAACATAAGGGCCACTAGAGCCTAAAAAAGTTATATTTAAAAAAATCCTTACAATACAGTTTGAAAAAGTACAATGTACATCAATGGTCAGAAACTGTGGATGCCTGTCCTAACAGTTGGTTAATTGAGTGCACTTAACCCATTTAGGCCTAAAACGCCTGGAAAAAAACACCTTAAAAACCAATGGCCGATTTTAAAAAATACCCCTAAAACCTGAAGTTTTTCTGTAAATTCAGCAACTGTGTCAACGCCTAGTAAATTATTGATATCTCAGCTTCTGTAGCAGATAGAAACAAAATTCAAAAAGTATTTGAAAGCTTACACCTGTGGCTTTCCTGGGAAATTGTGTTTATTTAGATACTCCTTCACAAAAATAAACAATGTAAAAGTAAAGTGAACATTAATTTTTTCAATCAAAAATAGTAAGAAAATAATATCAACTTGTGTCAGTGACTTGATGAACTGTTAAGAACAAGAACAGAACATACTGATGACTTAAACAGTCTGATTCACATGTAACGACGATAGTGCTTGCCGAAGCACTCAATGTGCAGTGGCAGGCTGCACTGTTTACAACCATACACAGTTGGCCCACCTACTTTTACTTCCCAAACAATGACCAGCGGGTAATTACGTCACTCCTTTGCCTCTATTCTGATGCATTTCATTGGCCTAGAGGCCGACAGGCGGTGCAAAAACCTGTATACACGGAAACTGACTTATATGCTCTCCCGGCGTCAATGGTAGAATTACGCAACAGTGCCCCCGGCTTGAATGGTAGAAATGCAGTAATGCGATCCCGGCCTAAATGGGTTAAGTCCACTATATAGCCCCCACTCTATATAGTGATTTTAAAATTGGGACGGACATTCCAGAGAAGAGAAGCAGGGTCTTTAGCAGCTCTGCTCTTCATCTCTGGAACACACCAAGACAGGCAGGAGGTGCATTGAGATGGATGGGGGAGGAGGATCTAAGTGAACAAGAGTCATACCTCAAGTGACCAAAACCCGGTTCACCTGTTCTCTGCTGCCATTGGCTGAAAGGATATCACAAACAAGAGGCACACACATCCGCCGTCACAGATCCTTCCCCCCGGAAGCTGTAAGACTTTATAACCACCACTGTTCCAAACATTTTGCAGTTTCTATCTAAGTCAGCTAAATAACATGCTGCTGTCATTTTGCACATCTCTGATGTTGCTGCTATTTTCAAATATCCATCACTGTAAAAATGTCCATAGCTGTGTATTAGTTATTTATTCTACAGGTGCACAGTTTTATATTGTTAAAAATTTACAGTACATTATTTTATTGTTTATCTTTTAACTCTTCATTATCATGTTATTCTTATAGATTTTTCTAAGGTCCACATTTGTGTGACATTTTTTTCTAAAATCTTTTTGCTGCTGTAAAAATCAGAATTTCCCCATTGTGGGACAATAAAGGGATTTTCTATTATATTCTATAACAAATATCATGTAGCTACAGCAACAGTTCCTTATTAGATAAAAACAAGCAGGGATTTATTAAAAGATGTGTCAAAATTGGCTTTTTACACTGAGAGTTCCCAGCAAACAAAAACAGAAGACTTCTTCTCTACGTTCTAGATGGTCTGGTTGAAGTCATGCAGATTTCACTGATGTCCTTTGCAGTGAAGTGTACTGTTTTGTCTTGTCTCACACATGTAAACCAACGTTTTAGATTGACTGATACACAGAATCACACGAGGACAGACAGCTCATTGTTTCCCCCCCATTCACAGGGTCTCTGGTTCTGATATAATCCTGATTTGTTAATTAGATCCTTTGCATAACTTTGTGTTATGTATAAAGGTTATGCCAGAGATGGCGTTGGTGAAAGCATCTGGGAAGCTCGGATGTGTTCTTTTAATGTGATCCTGTATGTTATCCACCATCAATGCAACATGCAATGCAATTAATGCAAAAATATGTTTAAATCTGGAATGAAAATTAAACAGACTTACCTGCTGCTCTGTAAAGAATCTTGGGCTCAAAGAATATACATGGGTTGTTATCAGCAATGCATGAAAGCAACAGCCCTTTAGCCTGCGTCGGACCACGAGGTATTACAATCTGAGGAGCACATAACAAATGACATTTAAACTCTATAAAAATTAAATACAAAAGCAAACTTCTATTTTGATTTGTTGATCTTTTAAAGTGTAAATATCCTAAATGTGACGTTACTGAAAAAGCTTTCCGCATTAAAACAGTGACCTGATAACAGCAATTATGATGAACAGCAGTACAGCAAATGTAACTGGATCCATAAACACATTTTCCTCTTCTGATATTTATTGGTCTTAAGTTTCTTCCAAAAATCCTCATAAACCCGCATATAAGCTTCTGCCTTGTCCCGAAGTTAAACTTTTATCACCTTCTGTTCTCTCTGCTATAATTGTGAGGTTATATTCAGACAGGAAACCCTATAATGAAAAGAGAGGGGGAAAATGGATTGGTTCTTGATAAGCTTTGTGTCAAATGGAGGAACTATTAATGATAGCGTGCATGAGGATTAGCATTCAGCTGTATGACCTTTGCAGAGTAACATAATAGCTGCTGCTCCCTCAGTAACAGGCAGGTCTATAATCCATTTTCTGTGCAGATCTGTAAGGTGAAACTGAAAGGAAACAATTCTGATATTAACCATCAGTCTTTATTGGGTTTTTAAATTCTTTTAATAAAGTAGGGTAGAAAAGTTGGGTTGGTGAAACTAACATAAGTCATTACTTTTAAATTAGAGGCACTATTGTATTCTATGTGAAAGTCTCCTAACATATTGCGTGACTTTACAGTGACATCTTAGACAGAGATGATTCATATCTCTGGATAATGATTTTTCTTTAGCCAACAACTCTCTGAACTGACAAACAACAAGCCAGTTCTCATAATAATTTGCCTGCTTAGAAACTTCTCAGTGTTGCTTTGTAAATATTTTGATTTCTCCTGTCCTGTTTAAGCGACATGTGTGACTGTCTACGATTGTCTGAATCAGCCAAAGGGAAAACACTAAGACATTCTGTAGAAGACTCTCTCTTGTAAAGGATTAGTTTAGTAGATCCAGGAACCTGCTCCAGACGTTGTTTTTAATTATTTTTTATATACCGTATTTTTTGGACTATACGTCGCTGCGGAGTTTAAGTCGCATCAGCTAAAAAATGCATTATCAAGACGAAAAAAACATATATACATCACACCGGACTAAAAGTTGCACCTTTTTGAAGGATTATTCTATCCATGGAATCGGTGTTCTGATAACTGCCGCGTGGTAGGCTACTGCTCGAAGACGGCATTTATTTCATGAATGAGCATCTAAGAAGCAGTGATAACGCGCCAGTATCCTACTCTGGTTGTTTTAAATATCACAGTTCTCTGTACAGCTCTTCCTCTGGATGTGGTCATCTAGCCTTTAGCCCTCGGCTAGCTTTTCTTTTTTTTTTCATAACCTTTAACTGTTCCTCTACTTTTCTCTGGTCCCTAATCAGTTTTTCACTGCATCCAAACTGCCGTTCAGCTGCCCTATTGACATTTTCAACTGTATATTTAATTACTTTCAGTTTGAATTCAGCAGTTTATGAATTTCTTTTGGGTGGCATATTTCTATTCATACATCGTTGTTGTAATGCTAATTTGTTTTGTTGTGGTAAGTTGTAACATTTTTTTCCTTCAGTGGTATTAATAGAATACATGTTTTTGCATGCAAAGTTACATAGCGCCCTCTTGTGGTGATAAAAACGCATGTGTCGCAACTAGGGGTGTGGGAAATAATCGCTTTTGCGATATATCGCGGATATTCGCTGCCCAATATAATATCGATCTTTCACTTCTTAGTATCGATTTTCAAAAAAAAAAAAAAAAAATGGTTACATAAAACATTGATGGGAAAATGGGCTACCTCTCTGCACCACCACTCTGGCAGAAAGTGCTGTGGAGCCCTTAACGCTGCATGCAGCACCAAATCTGTATTTGAGGCAGTCACAGTGAAAGAAAACCCCAAACAACATGGATAATAATACTCTAATCAATATTTTCTGATGAAAAATATACAGCACTTGCTGTTTTATCTCATCATTTGATTTTGATAGCTGGGGAAAAATATGGCAATATATAGTGATACTGGAATATCGGATAATATCGCATCGCGGACCCAAGTATCGCGACATGTATCGAATCGCAACACTCATGCCAATACTCACCTCTAGTCGCAACAGAGTATAGGTCACACGGCCAGCCAAACCATTAAAGAAAAAGTGCGACTTATAGTCCAAAAAATATGGTAAGAGAATTCCATAATAATATAGTAAAAAAAATTCCCTCGTGTTTTGACGCCGAGCTTCTTGTCTTCGAGATGCAAAAGTATCCTTCCCATCAACCTCATCTGTTAACTGGCAAGCAAAATTAATTTTCACGAGATTTGAGAACGAACAAACACCCGAAAATACATCTTGCAAGCAGCTAAAGGAAAACGAACATGGCTGGCTGGTTTTAGCAGGAATGCCCTCCATTTCTTTTTTAAAACGAGCATTGGGACTTGACTTTTTAACTCTGTGGGTGAGAAGACAGTTGCACGTTCCCGCTGACTAGATTTATCAGTTAATTTAAATAAAGGCACTACTGCTGCTCTGATTGGCCAAAAGCTCAACATGGGAGGCAGGTACCCAATCAGCTTGAAAAATTGTATTGAACGTCCCTCCCATTTCTGAACATTTCCTACATGAGGCTTCCAGGATCAAAACCTGTATTTCAATTTGAATTCTACATGCTGTCAATCTGGCTTGTGCCAACTTACCTTATCTGTAAATTCCCCCTGAGTCCCTATTAGATTCAAGTCAGACTCTTGTTGAGTCACACCAAAATGTTAATATTACTTGCATTTAAAAAAAAAATATTGGTAAAAAGGGTAAAACCTAAATATGTCAGGTTGTGTACCTATTTCTGCTAGATAAACATCAATTTTTGAAGAAATAGCAGTGGCATTATTCTTGAATTACAGGAGAAAACAAAACTTAATTTGACAGCATCTCGTTTCGGCAGCGTCAGTGTAAGATATAGTTAAAGGTCACGGGAAGGTGCATCATTCAAATAGGAACAGACAAGTTTTGGCTGAACAAAACCCAGAAGTCAGCTTGAACCTGACAATAGGACATCAGCTGAGAATAAGCTGGGTTTATTGCTCTTCTCACTGAGCATCCCAGTCACTAAAATCTACATGAGATGTGGGAATCAATCAAGGGCAGAGAAAATTAATCCAACTGGAAACTAATTCTTAGTTTGCAGGGTCTAAATTCAGTGCATATGGAATACATTAACTTGGCAAACATTGCATCCAAGACCCATTTTTAGCAATTTTATGCTTATTGATACTGTGTCTGCAAATGTGATTCAATATATTGTGCAGCTCTAGCCAGTATAGTAGTCTAGTATGAATAATTTAGGCTTTACACGATTTGATTAAGAGTAATTCAAGTAACACAAGACACCTCTGCCTGGCAGCTTTCCATCTGCTTCTGGGAAGTCATCAAATGATTGCGTTTCCATGACAATTTCTAACCAAACCCAGAATGTTGTTCAAAAGACTTTGCAATATCTTTTTTTCCCCCTTTTATTTTACCAATAATAAACGTAAAACTCACCTTAATACCAGGACAGTGGGCGAAAAAGGCTTCAGGGCTTTGAGAATGGTACAAGGAACCGTGGCCAACGCAGCCCCATGGAGCCCGAATGGTGAGGTTCCCGCAGTCAAACAGGTTCCCAGAACGGTAGCGGTACTTAGCAGCTTCATTTACAATCTGCAAACACAATAAATTACACCAATACAACTACTGTCAATATTCACATATGTGGCTTGAGAGTGTATTTTATAAAAGATGTTGCTTTTTTATTATTGAGACTCCGTTAACATTTATACCGATCTCTAAAACACTCTTAATAGTGACAGGAAAAAAGGCCCCAGAGTGATAATAGCACCATTATTTCTGCACGTTGAATCAATCTGTTCAGGATCTAAAAGTCTAACCAAACATGAATTTGCTGGTGAGGTAGCACCTGTTTTCCCTTTAAAGGCTTAATGTTTGTACTTGAACTCTGCTTTTAGCAGACTATTGTGAGCTGTGAGACGAAGTGTTTTCACATGTGCAAAGTTGCTCCTGTTACCGCTCACAGGCAGTTGAGCTGGATGCCAAGAAAATCAAAGGCACTTTGGTGAGCTTCAATAAAATATACAGAGTAACAAACTGTATTAGGTTCAGTTTTGATTCAAAGATTAGGTTCCTTTCAAATAAAATGTAATTCAGTGTTTGACCTTCCTAAACTTTAGTCAAATCAACTATTCTAGGTCCTACAGTATATTGTGCTTTGCTAGCATGTCCACATTTAATAAGAAATATATTCACAATGTGATATTTTTTTCTAAACAAGAGATAATATTTGCTGAAATGTGTATTTCCAGCCAAGAAAGAAGATTAAAAAGGAAAAGAAAATTTTGCAGTCATCTTGCAGATTGATAGCAGTTGAAGTTTGGATGTTTTTATACATAGCCGGTTCTAGGCGGGGGCCAACAGGGGCCAGACCTGTACTTAAAACATACACTATAAAAAAAATTACATATAAGCAAACTTTCTGGAAAAAGATGTCTATTTAACCTCAATTTAAGCAGGTAGGTAAGACAATTTACTAATGTAATAAGATCATTTCAATATAAAATATAAAATAAAAATCTGTCTTCTTATTTAAAGTAGTTTATATGGAATTATCTCATTTTTAGGGAAAAATAAAATTTTCTTTGGCAATCATCTCATTTGAAGAAGTTTTTACATTTTAGAAAACTTTTGCTGTGTCATAAAAAATAAGTCATATGATTATATCCATTGACAGATTGCCCTCAAATCTTAGATCTTGTTTTGATATTTATATACTTTCTGTTATGAGAACATCTTATGATGCATTGGCAGATTATTGCATTTAGTTTTAGTAGAATCCTATCAAAAGCAATCTTCTCTTGCTTAGTGCATCAATCTTCACACATTAGATGGACAATTTTTGCAGCATGTAACTGATAACTGACTTGGACAAATTTAATCATTCACCTTTACACTTTACTTAAAAAAAAATGCAGCTGCTTAAAAATTTTAGCCATACTAAGAAACAACCAGGTTTTCACCATCATTATCTTTGTTCTGTGTCCCCATTAAAAACAGCGGCCCGCCCTGGCACCCCTGGTAAACTTTGTGTAGAACAGCCACTGTTTTTATACCCGAACTTTACAGAAAGGAAGGAAACGTTTTTTCTGTTGTTTTTTTTTGTTTTTTTTCTTTGTTTTTTTTTCTGTACATTAACTGTAGGACCCAAAGAGGATAGCTTAAATGCACAAAGATATTAAATGTGGAGTCCCACAAGGTGCCATGTAGGAGCCCAACCTTTCTATTTATTTGTCAAAAATTTGCGGTAATAATGAGGAACATCATGCAATTACAAAAGGAAATGTCAAGTCTTTTTTAAGTTTTATGTTGATGAAGAACGGATGAAAGAAATCAATAATGGAGCAGGTTCCTGGATTACCATGGAATATCATTTTAAAATGCATCCAATTTAGGAAATCTTTAAAAAAAAAGTTAAAGGGAATCTTCTATTTTTCAGAAATTAATTTAACGGCCAATGTTAGCTCTCTTGAAACATATCTTTATCGGTCTGATAAGCAAAACTGGGTTAATTTGAACAACCTTTGTTTATTTCCATCCAGTTTGTGTTTTTATTTGGATGAGTCATGTGGTGTTTGTTTGGTCATGTGACAGTGATAGTAATGCAGCAAAGGCTTGTGGTCTCAACACTATAGTCATTTTTATAATGTTGTCAAAGGAGTAGGGACATACTGTATATATAGGATATAATATAACTGTAAATACTAGTTATTGGCAATAATGTAATCAGATATTAATATTGGACCAAATTTGCATTTTAGTGCATCCCTAGTGATTAATTATGAACATGCTTTTTTGTCAAAAAAAAAAAAGAGAAAAAGCCTGGCTGAATTGGCTAAATCTGCTATTGGACACAGTTAATGTTAAATAAACCAACACAATAAAACTGTGCTCTATTCCAATGTTTGAAAAAGATCGCCGTGTCCTTTCAGTAAACGTTTAAATGGAACAAATATCTGTATTTCTATTGTGTAACCATAAGTGGAGCAGGTTAAACTTTTTTTTTTTCATTTTCTTCCTTCTCCAATTCATTTACAAAATTTTGCCCCCACTTCCTCACCGCCTCGGCCGTAACTAGAGCCACAGCTAGTTCGTGATTGCCCCTCTTGCGTTGTGGTGAATAACATAGCACAGACCACGCTTCAGTATTGAGCATACATCAAAAATATCTGCAACAATCTCACAGTGACACACTGCTGTGGGAGTAAAACCAGCGCTTTACACCGGGCCTGGTTCTGCTGGAGGTTTGTTCCTGTTTAGAGAGTTTTTTTTTCTTCACTGCTGCTGTATGCATGCTAGGTGTAGGAGATTGCTGCAGACTCAATGACAAAATCCAAGCAAATATCTACTCTTGTTCATGTTCGTGTTCATCCAGGGGTAGTAAATCCTGCAGACTCAATGACTGGATGCTATCAGCTGTTTTTTTTTTTTTTTTCCTTTCTCAGAAATCTGTCTGTATGATAGAATTGAATTTCTCAGTAAAGTTCTCTGATATTACATGTAAGTTGTGAATTACCGCTATATAGATAAACTAAAGGGGTGCTGGATTTCAAAGGCTTCAGTGGGACATGTGGCTCAAGATCACAGCAGTATGTTGGGAATCCTATTGCAGAAGCAGAGGCATTATTTTTGCCATCAAAGGCAATGAAAAACTACTTTATCCATTTAACAAGCTCTTTGAGCCCGTATGTATTCTCCCTGTCTACGGTTTCTGATGTTGGGAATCTACCAAATGGCTGATTTTTTCCCCCTCTGAAACTCTGGATATTAATTTGATTTTTATCTATCTCCAAAGTCTATTTGGCTGCATCATTTTAAGTAAAAACACAGAAGGAAAAGAGAAACCACCTTTTTTTAGTACAAGATTTTATCTCCTGGTTTCCCCAAATGGGAAACATGTTTGAAAACAGCTGACATTATCATAAAATCTGATTTATTCTGCCTTGAAAAAAAGAGGAATTAGATCCATCATATGGAGGACAAGAATAGACAGAATGAAGGGTGTCAACATGTATGCAAGGTAAAAACATTAGTAACTGCCTGCATCATGAGCTAACCGTCATATTAACCTTCATGAGAAAAACAGGAGGTCATGAGAAGACAATACTTTACCGAGCCTCCCACTGCAGTATGAGACGACATTACGTGCTGGACTGATAATAAAATAGTGCGAATGTAAACTGACACTATTGATGGGTGGCTGCTCTTAGCTCTTTCCTTATTTGGATGGTTTGACTCCTAAGTGCACAGAGTCTACAGCTGCTGTCAGCATACAAACACCGAAGCACATCTCTGCTGTTCCAACAATCTGCCAAGCAGGAGAAAACGCTGAATCCTGAGCTGACCTCATTTCACATCTACAGCTCAAGCAAGTGCTTACAAACCTGGAAACAAGAACGGGGGATAAAACGATTTTTTGGTCGTGATTTGGATGAACGGATTCGAGTTTAAAAAGTTACATCCAATATAGATAAATCTCCTTTGCAAACAGAATCAAACTTCCCTCAGATTTTCTTGACTTTATTTGACTCTAACACAGTTTCAGAGACTCTCATGTATCACAAACTCAAAATAGTCCATGATGGTTAAGTTGAAGGGAAGCTTTTATATCTCCTTATGAATTACAACTGAAAAGTTTCATGTCTATGGATTTATGCTCAACTCAATAGTCTGGGTTATTGCAGAGTCTTTCGTTGCACTGATTAAACATACTTTTACTCTAATAAATAGTGATGCTGCTTGCTATATATAACTATTTTATGGTCAGATTACTACCATAGATTACATGGGTAGTAAACTGCTGAATATGAGCCGGTTATATCATATCTAACTAACCAGAAGAAATGCTGAAAAAACAAAAATAAAAGGATTTCAATAAAATCCTGTCACTTAATCTAAAATATGTGCTAATTAACATCCTCGACGGATGCTTCCAGTTTAATCAAAATGGGACATTGCTTGTTTTGCTCCAGAGTCACAAGTGGATCTTTGGACCTTCTATAGGTGTTGCCAACTCCTTGGCGAGAAAAGTCTCTATTGGCTGTCCAAACAGGCACTAGATGACATCATTGCCTTTTTTTTTTTGGATGTCTGTCAAAGCAGCGCAGAGAGACGGGATAGCAGGAAGGAAGAAACATGGGGATTTGAAGAGTTTTAAAGAGATTTTTACAAAAACAAGTAAAGAAAAATACACATGTATATATATCAGTGGCGGTTGGCCAAAAGAGGGCCCACAACGAATGAATGACCGTGGTTTAAGACATAAAAAAATAAAATAAAATCACAACTTTCTTATAATTTAATTTTAAAATAAATAAAATGTAAATGTGAGTAAAACTAGCAGAAGTTCAGCGGACAGGATGAATGAACGGTAGCCGGCTCGCGCGAATGACGTCAAGTTGTTTTTGCCCATAGGAAGAGCGCTACCTGGATATAACCTAACGGAACATCTTCAGAACAGCTCCAAATGACACAAAAACTCATATGGGTGAGTAGAACATGATGTAATAACGTAAAATTAAGGAGCCAATGTAAAAAAAAAAAACGCTGTTCCCCTTTAACGACAAAAACACTATATTGGCAACACTACCCTCTACCATGGCTCTTAAAAGTGACTAAAAATGATAAATAAGCCAACTAAAGTTTTTGATTATAGTATAACAACATCTAACAGACATAGAAGCTTTAGCAGGCTTCTTAAAGAAAATTTGAATTTATTTTTTCACAATAGAATGATATTAATGTACCAGAAATATGTTTCTAGATCTATTTTTGTTGTCATTACCTTATTTGTCTTTAATTTTGCAGTTTTTTTTTTTATCTTTTCTTCTTACACATCAAATAATATAGAATAGAAGAAAATCTAAACTTATTTTTATGAAGCTTTTAATGTTTTCCATTGTTTTAAAAAACCCTAAATCTGCAAAAAAACAGCAATGCCTGTTTAAAATGGCAAGATATTTCCTACAGCAGATAATTAATGAAAATAATAACTTGTATTTATTAAAAGGTCATGTGACATTTAAAATTTTTATTTAATCAAACGGCTAATGGATTTTAAAGATTCCAGACTTCTGGTGTAACTGGTTTATCTACGGGTTAATATTAAGAATTAAGTTTACTTTACAGTAAACATAGGTGGGTTTATTGCATTTCAAACAGTAAGAGCTTTTAATTCAACACAGTTCTGTCCCTTTAACATGTGTCCATACAATAACAGTTATTTGGGCAAGAGATTACTGTGAGTAGCAGTTATTGGTAGAGGACATCCTGTTATTTCCCAGAATACTTGTATGCAGGTTTGTTTGTTTGTTAACCCTCTGTGACACCATCAGTGAGATCAAAGGCTACGTTCACACTGCAGGCCTTGATGCTCAATTCTGATGTTTTTGTAAAATCCGATTTTTTTGGGAAATCCGATTTTTTTGCTTTGCCGTTCACATTTCCAAATATATGCGACTTGTATGTGATCTCCTGTGTGAACTGCGTTCATACAACCAAAGTGTCCCGGATGCGCAGTAGAGGACACAAGATGTCACAAGCAAGTGTGCTCTGTGTTTACGGAAGTAAACATGGATGGTGTAGAACATCTAGCGATCTTTCCCAACCTTAAAAACTCAATCTTTTCCAAGTTCTTGCCACTTTGGTGTAGCAAAAAGGAGAAGAGTGACCGCTGTCGGGTGTTAATGACATTCAGGACGGATGAACGTGGCCTGGCTGTTCAGACACAGGTTGCATTTGAAAATAACAGATTCGTATCGGATTCAGGACCACATAGCCAAGTGGCCTGGGTCACATTGGAAAAAATCAGATCAGCCATGAAAAGATCAGATACAGGTCACATATGGGCAAAAACAAAAAATCGGATTTGGGTCAGGCTGCGGTGTGAACATAGCCTATGTGTGTTATAAAGATATGCCTCTTGGGCCCCATTAAAGTTTGCTTCTGTACAGCGGGTCAACTTTGGAGTCATGCATGATCCTAACCCACTGCACTGATCTCAAATTAGTTATTTGATAAAAATGTGGTGGTTAAATCTAGAATTGCTCAATTTATATAAAAAAAGTAACCTAAATGTTGCAATTACCAAAGAAAGTTATGTCAAGAGGCTCCACTAAAACAGGTTAACTAAAACTACGTCACAGTCAGTTGCGCTCATTGGTCAGAGCGTTGTCCAATAGGCACAGACATGGTTTGTTTTCATCAACAATCTTCCGATGTCTCATTCATGGGGTCAGGCTAAATTACTCATTTAATCTCACATTTAGTCTGGTTTATCAGGCTAACGCAACACACGTTTCAGCACAGCGCGGTACCAGGCAAACAAGGCAGCGGGTGTGTCTCGGGCCACGGATCCGAAAGGGAAAAAAAGTTAGATACCTGATGAGACCAGAGGATTCAAAGAAGAATGGAGCGAATCATTTGCTTTCACTATCAATGCGGAAGGATTGCCTGCAGTTTTGCTTTGTAATGAGAGGTTGTCAAAAAATAAAAAGTGTAATTTGAAAAGGCATTTCCAGGGAAGGCATGCTTAATTTTCAGCTAACCACCAAGTTGGGAGTGAAAGAAAAAGTACGATTGCAGAACTTCTATATAAATTAGAGGAGAGCAAAGATAGATGTAAGAACTGGATTGCGTCTCCAAACTCCACTGATGCTAGTTTAGTTGCAAGCATGGTAAACTACCCACAGATCAAACAGGTAGTTCTCTTATGCAGGGATGTGAACTTTCTTCCATTTTTCCAATAAAAATATCAGCAAGGAACGCTGGTGATGGAGGATGTGGGATTTCGGGGATAGCGAGCTCTGCTCTGATGGATGTCAGTTCCTGCTTGGTTCCTCATGACTCAATCAGCTCCTCCCAACAGAAACACGTCCACCATAGAAAGATTCCTTTATTGTGTTTCTATAATTTCATCAATGCAACAAAACATAAACCGCATGGTAAGCGGGGCGGAGCAGAGACGGGGGGTGTGGAATCTGGGGGTCAGTGTTATTATGACCTAACCATACTTTACATTACCCCAGAGCTTAATCTAACTGATGAGTTTCTTATTCATCTTCACAGAATCGATGGACTTGCACTGAGAAGATTATTTGTTAAACTGTTAAACTGGATTTTTGAGGAAGTAGAAAACAAAGGCATGCCACAAATTTTGCAAAACAATCTGAGACAATGAGTGTCAATAATTTTGCACAGAGTTGTGTCGCCGTGCAGAAGTCACGCTACCCAAAGTCCCTTACCTGGTCAAACGCTGGAAAGATGTAGTCGGCAAACTGGATCTCAGCAATGGCTGTTGCACCAGCAACAGCTGCACCGATGCCGAATCCCACAATCCCCTGCTCACAAAGAGGAGTGTTGAAGACCCTGTCTTTACCTGGGAAAGACAGGAAAGCATGACTTAATAATACGGACAAATCAGTGAGGTTTATAGTATCGTTTATCGCTATGCTGATACATTTCTAGTCATGATAACAATTTGGATTTATTTTCTGAACAATAAATTAAAATTAGTGATCATGAAAAACTAAAAAAATGGGTGATTTGTGAATTTTAGTTTTAATATTTTCCTTCTTTCATTAGTTTTTCATTAAAGCCTTGGCAAATTCAAAGAATATGATTAAATGCCGGCACTATGGGATGTTTAGTGATAAAAATCACACTTCATGTAACTGGTAAAAAAAAAAACCCTTTTAGATTTTTACATTGGTATATTTTTTAAGTAATGCTTGTGATTGAGGGGGTTTAATTTCTAGGGCATACAGTTACAGCTTTTCAGTAACAAAGGAACAACTACAAAGAATTAAAGTGTTTTTATTGTCCGTTTTATTGTTTTTACAATGGTACCACAAAATAAAGAGACAAGATTTTAAGGTCATAACACACGGAGGAGGAAAACACCCTTTGATGAAGTGAATTATGTTGATGAATTTAGTCCTGCAGAGTGAGCAGAATTACCCACATGTGGAAGAAACAGTAAAGCTAAATTTTGACTAAAAAGTGAGTTTATGTCATATTGTCCGACAAATCGATAAAGTGAGACACTGATGCGTCTCCTTTAGCTCCACTCACAAAATCCCCATTGGTGCAAAAACAGAAATAAAAAATGAATTTCCACTTCACAACCTATAATCTAAAAAAAAAAAAAAACCCACAAGAGCGGGAAACTAAATTAGGGTTCCGAGTGTTATTTTTGTCATCTTTGTGTATTTGCCAATCCTTTTATTTTTCTGTTGTGCTGGGAAGTGAGCTGCCGAGCGGTGAATTTCTGCCCTTGTGTGCCCCTTTGAGCTCATAAAAGTCAGCGAGCAGCCGCAGCGCCATAAATCCTTCAGAGGAATGAGCCGTAAATCAAAAGTTATCAAAAATTCAGAGCCTGAAGTCAGACCCAAACACGCAGCTTCATGTGACGGTTGAAGCAAATGACTCGTGCCTTAGTGTTTTTATGCATTCAGGAGCAGGTCAGCCAAAGCCCACATAAAGTTTGCCTATCAGCAGTCACAATAAACATGTTCAAATTAAGCTGCACGGTCCAAACAACAGAAGAAAGTGAAGCTGGATGGAGGACTAAGTCAGTGTTGGTGTTGTTTTCTTCAGTACTCAGAGGTGGCGGCGAGCAGCGAGCGAGGGAGCAGCTGCCTCAGAGCCAGATCAGGAGGTGAATGTGGTGCTCATTCATGTAGCTCCTGCCCTGTATTAACCTCTGCTGCGTGTAATCGCTGCAGGTGGCCGAGGTGCGCGCATCATCCCTTTCTGTAGTGAGAGGGATAAAAACAGCTTTGCGCTCGTCACTGTACACAAGGATGAGATGGAAAATAATGATCCCTCTCCAAAAGGTCAGCACTTCTGACGTCAATAAAAACAAAGACAGGCCAGCTACGTTTGGCAGCATTGGAGACTTCTGGCTTTTAATTCTGCTTATGAAATGAAGAGAAAATGCATTCTGACCAGAAATAACCCAAATTAGTGGCTTTTTTTCCCCAATTAACAGCTATGATGGTGCTGTTACTGGCTGGATTTAAAAGGCCCCTGACCAGTTCGATTCAGTCATTTCACTGTCGTATTTATTGTCTTTATTGGAATTACCTATTTAGCTAACAGAGCCACTGTCGGCCAGACTAACCGGATTTCACAAAACAAGCAACTATTTGAAAAAGAAAATGACATAAAGACGTTTGCACCTGAGGTTCAGAACTCAGACATTTGGGCCCAGCGTTTTTCCAAGACTTATTCAAAAGGGAAAAAAAAATACTGCTGTACATAAGAGTCCGTTTGTGGAGAGGAGCTTAAACAGGACATAATGTCACCTACTGACGCTCTTCTTTAAATAACTTTAACTAAAGCGTATGTCTAAGAGTTCTAACGCTATAATGCAGAAAGGTGATTCATTATTTCTGATGGTTTCATAACGCCATTAGATCTCCGTCTTTAACGACATAAACGGGGGTCTCTAACGCTGATCTGTCCTGCAGGTTTTAGATGCATCCCTGAGGTCAACAGTTGTTTAAACACGATTCTGTAAAACATGCTATTTAATTTCAAATCAAACCAAGCTGACAGGGATTTTTTTTCTAAAAATTGTGCAGCATCGTAATACTCAGACAGCATATTTACCAACTGGTCAAATTGCACGAAAATGACCAAAGGTTGGGGTTGTAAAAAATAACTGACCTATAATTAATTGATGATTAATGGTTTATTAGACTAAAATTAGTTAAATCTCATTAAAGATATAGAGGACGATATTTTATTTCCGGGTGGAGAGCTCTCCTTGCAAAGTACTATGGGTACAGGCACTGCAAGGAGAACAAGCAAAAAGCAGTGATCATCTGTCTGAACGGTCAGTTAATCGAGTTCACTATAAAGGCCCGCTGTATGTGAATAAAGTAAGCTTTAATGAGCTATGAGAACAACACATTTTAAACAGGGTGTGTATGAGGAGAAATGGCTTGTGCAAGCTCTCTTGCACATGCATTTTTTTTAAGTGGAAAGGGCTGGTCTTTAAAAAATAAAAAAATACTCCATAATACCTCTAACTGATCATATCCACCTAAAGGGAATTTTTCAGTGTTGTAGTGTCACAGTCGTCCAGTAGTGTGCCCCACTGTTCATTCTGCAGCAAATGCTCCCTGGTATTAGCACTGCTGGAGTGGAGGCCTACTAGCGCATACAACATGAATCGGTCCAGAGTCCAGCCTGGATTATTTACATTTTCATACATTTACAGAATTTGGCCAGAATAGACGCTTCATACTCCGTCGCAGAGTAATATATGCCCGCCGGTTAATCGAGCGGGAAGCTCTTGGGAGTCGCAGATTTTCAACCTCATTACATGAAGCTGCCAGGAATCTCATGTTTTAGTGTTATAACTAGGGATGTCCCAATACAACTTATTCCTTTCTGATATTGATACTGATATTGCACCTCTGAGAACTGAGCGATACCGATATTAACCAGATACAATATCAACACGAATCGTACATACTTTAATACTTATTTGTAGTGTTGAACATTGGAAAAGGTTTGATCAAAAGCTATCACTCAAAAAGAACAATAATCAACTACAGTAGGTATGAGAACTGACCCATGCGTCATTAACTGATGGGTTACAGAAACTTTAAATGGAATCTGAGTGTTTTTATCAGACAATATATGACAATAACAGAGATTTTAGGAGCAGGGCGACATAATCCCAGATTAGCTTTTTGCCTGTATCTGATCTATGTTAAATATCAATGTTGGATTGGGACACCCCTGGTTAAAACTTGTTTATTGGGTTTAACGTAAAACCTGCTGGAAATTTCAATGCAAATTTTTTTTTTTTTTTTTTTATGCAAGACTTCATTCAAAGCAGAAAAGGCCACAAGAGGGTGCTCTAAAATAAAAAGGTTAATTTTGATCCTCCTCCTGTATTGACCTCAATCCTGGAAGGTTGCTAACATTAGCCTGCCATGCTATCCCCACTTCAGTCAGTTCTAAGCCAAATGAAGCGATTTCACCAATCAGGTAGGGTTGTCAAAAGTATTGATACTCAAAAAAGTATCGATACTGAAACGTTGTATCCGGATACAATACTCGTTTTTAAAAGTATCGATACAGTGCCACCACCAGTGGCACCTAAGCATTCATCATTCATCTAAAGTGCAGAATAGAGGAAAATGTTCTTTCAGAACACTTTGTGTGATTGAATAATTCTGTGCACTTTTCAGGATTTTTAGACCTTTTTGTAAGAGGGTTCATCTGCTGAGAATTATTTTTGTTTCTTAACTGTTTGGTTTTGGCTAGTGTCATTGTTATGTGTGCAAAGCATAGCCAAGGAAGGAACACTTAATTTTAATTTTATACGTTTTTTATCTCAAGCTTGCTTAATACTATATGCACTAGGGTTGTCCGATACTAAACTTTTCAACTTCGGGATACCGTACTAAGGAAAGTATTGAGATACTCGATACCATTTTCGATACCATAAGGATATAAACAAAGACTCCAAAAAGTCTACAGAAATATATTCATTAATAAATAAAATACAACAAATAAAACACAATAAAGGTTGTATGCTGTGCATAATATTAAGCAAGCTTGATAAAAACTTATAAAATTCAAATTAAGTGTTCTCTCCTTGGCTATGCTTTTGCACACATAATAACAATGATATTAGCCAAACCAGTTAAGAAACAAAAATAATTCTCAGCGAGCTGCAAAAAAAAAGTCTGAAACTGAAAAAGTGCACAGAATTATTCAATCACAGCGGTTCTGGAAGTGCATTGTCCTCTATTCTGTACTTTAGATGAATGACTGCTTAGGTGCCACTGGTGACTGACACTGTATCGATACTTTTAAAAACGAAGTATTGTATCTGGATGCAACATTTCAGTATCGCATACTTTTGAGTTTCTATACTTTTTTGACAACCCTACTATGCAGCAGCATACAACCTCAAAAATATTCTTCTTATTGTTTATTGTATTTTATTTATTAATGAACATATTTCTGTAGAATTTTGGAGTCTTTGTTTTATCCTTGTGGTATCGAAAATGGTATCGTGTATCGTAATATTTCCTTAGTATCGTATCGTATCGAAGCTTGAAAAAGTTTAGTATCTTGACAACCCTATAATCAGGGACTCCCCTGCAGGCAGTCAGTAAATGTTACTACTTGTGTAACATTTTACATATTGCGTAAAAAGACTGATAAACAGTAATATACAAAACATGGAAAACTAATAATGCTCCTAACGCTACATCCACTTCAACTCTCATACACACAAGTCAAATTCTAGTGCGCACCTTTCCAAGGAAAAAGGTAGGGGTCTGAATGAGCTCCCTTTAATTTATTTTCTTCTAAAGCCCATTAAATATGAAATTAAAGACTATTTAAGGTGGACTGTTGAATTAAATACCAGGTTGTGACTCGTTTAAGTAAACGGGAGTCATAAACTCGATGATGACTTAATTTAATCCTCATAAGTAGCATTTAGGGGTTTTAAACAACTGCAAGAATGCAACAGTAAAATAATATATTAGATATCTCATCTTTTGTTGTAGATCACTGCTCATTTTTTACCTCTGAACTAAAAAATGATAAAGAACTATTTACTAGATATGTGGATGAATTCTAACTACTATTGTCGGCAAACCCAGAAACCTTTCTAGAGGATTTTGAACAAACTTATTCATTTTCTAGCCACTTTCCCACCACTAGATCCTTCATGAAGTGATTCATCCAGTCACTTCCACTACCCTAAAAGGTAAGCAACTGCGTAAACAGATAACAGGGGTTAGCCTTCTGTAGTTGCCTCAGCTCTAAAGAACCAGAGTCATATTGAAGGCCAAAGCTATCCTTGCTGACCTAAGCCTCCCTCTTTCCCATAATTACAGGTTGCTGCCATCTGCTTGCAGATCTGTGATAATTAAGTGCATTACGAAAAGGTAGAAATGTTCATCTGGTCCTGTCAGTCTGTCTCATTAATAATTCACCCAGCAAGTAGAGGCTGTTGGCGGTTAAGCTTGTAAACTGGTTGTAATGACTATGTTGTATTTCTGTCAAATGTATTCATATTTTACTGTTTTGTCTGCTAAAAATCTACAAGCTGAGAATAAGAAAGTTAATCTAGATTACAATCTGATAAGATTTAAGGATATAAATAAATGTAGTAATTACATGCTGTTCAGCAGCATAGCTGAACTAGACAAGCCAAGCCAACTTTATTTATAAAGCTCTTTAAAAAACGGCAGTCTGTCCAAAATGATGAAAGAAAGAATGAGAAAAACACATGGAATATTTAAAATTAGAAATAAAGAGAAACAAGAGAAAACAAGACAGAAAGGAACTAACAAAATAAACAACTCATTCTGGGGCAGAAGCCATACAGAAGAAACGGGCCTTAAAAGCAGACTCACAAAATCGACATAGGTAGATGATTGTAGAGCCAAAATGCTGACAAACATCTTATCCATTTTATCATTGTTGCAATCAGAACAATTTATTGAACACACTCTTAAAAAATTAATAAAAAATGCCATGTCAATAACTCCCCTGCAAAATTTTCATCAATTTTTCATCAACTCTGCTAAACTGTGTTGGGATGCAGCATCTTTCTGCATGGAGAATACCTACCAGAAAGATTTTATTGAGGATGTTCTTCAATCTAAAACCCAAGGAGTCAGATTATGTAAATCCCTTTATTGCACTCTGCATTTATTGCACTATTTCACTCTGCATTTAACCCATCCCCTTGGGGAGAAGCAGGCTGCCATAGTGCGGCGCCTGGGGAGCAGTGTGGGGTTAAGGGTTTTTCTTAGGAACCCAGAGTGCAGGCTGAGGGGATCAAACCGGTTACTTGCAACCTTCTCAGAGCACAAGTGAACTGCTCTAACCACTAGACCAACACTTCCCATAGACGGCATCATATCACTGCTTTATGTGTGAAAGGCTCTCCTGCCGCGAGGCACACGTTCAAAACGTGATGACAGATTCTCCTGGTCCCTCAGGTGCACCTTTTTGATTTTTCACCAGCACATGAAGCAAGCAGCTTAGTTTTTACTTTATGCTCTGCTGCCATCTAGTGGTGTTACACAGCAGGCTCAGGACTGTATCTTACCATATTTGTCTCTCAGGCCAACCGTGCACCGGAATACTCCACCAAAGGCAACATCTTCTCCAAAGATGACTGTGGGTGAAAAACAGAAAACATCCGGAGAGTTAAATTTATTCAATTTACTTAAAAAAAGTGGTCTAAAATGAAAATTTCCTGCCCCTTTCTCTTTAGTTTTCTCAACTGATCAACATTTGATTCCAATTTTTCTGAAAGGTTTTCTATCAATTACATCACAATAAAATGTATCTTAATACAAATTTATTTATTTTAAACAGTTTGTATTCAGCTGTCAATTCTGTTGAACTCGCCAATAAGAACACAGGCCCACCCCATCACATGTTTTTCACATCTAAAGAAAAATACTGAATCTCAACAATCATCTCAAATCATTTCCCAAATGTCCATTTATCTATTTACTCTATGAAAAACTATTTTCTCTAAATACGTTTTCTTCAGTCTCAAATAAAATCAGATTTTTCTATCAGTGTGATTTTTTTTCTCTAATATATTTATTTTCCCCTTTCAGGTCTCCTTTTTTGATTGAATTTCATAAAAACACAAAAATAAAGCAGTAGCTTGATGTTAGTTTGCTCCCTACCTCTAAACTGTAAGTCAACTCTAGGAAGACAAATAAGTAATATAATGTCCTGAGTGCTGACAGCTCCAAGATGTTTTTTACTTTTATTTTCTTTTTTTTTATATAGTCCAATACTTTTACTCAGGTTTTATTTCACAATTTTTAAATTAGATTCCCAGATGATCCTGCATTTACTCATTGTACTAAATTGTCATCTTTGTTCAGTGTGCTAAAATCATCATTTTTTTTGTTACCTAGTATCATGAGCTGTGTTTTTGTTCTAATTTAGAGAAAAATGTAGTGCAATGAAACCACTTAAATTTACACATCTCACAAGCCAGATGTTCAATTATGATTTTTTAATTAACTCCTAGAAAAGAATCTATTTGTGTGCGACATTTTAGACTCCTTGCAAATGTGTTGATAATACAAAATAAAAAGGCTTTGGTCCTGGAACTGTAACTTAATGGAAACAACCCTAAAGCCATTCATTTCTTTAGAGCACAAAGTGTACGGACTAAAAACCTCAGACTAAAAACAAAGACTTTAACATTGCATTAGCATTGCTCTTGGTGCAAATGTGAGCCACTCATTATTTCCCCATCTCCTTTAAAATTCCACTTACAGGTGTTCTAGGAGACCTACCTGCTGTCGGATCACTGGCGAGCGTGTTGTCCAAGGCACTTGTAATTGACTGGAACAAGTTCATCTTCTGTGTGGAACCTAACCATCGGCAGAAAAATAAAACCGACCAGTTAATGTTCAACAGTAATATGAGAGACAACTGTTCAAGCAATGGAATCAGTATGAAAAATAAAACCTGGCCCACAAACGATGCAACCAACATCCTTTGCTACAATGGCAGTACAAATTTGACTACAAAGTGTTTAAGTGGAAACATGAAATATATACACAGGGAATCACTCAGTGAATTTTAGATGGCAACTGCTTTGATTTATGTTTAAGCTAAAGTTAGAAGATTTAACATTTGGGAGAAAATATACAGGCAGCTAACAGACAACATAAAGCACTAGCTACATAAGGAGCTTTTTCAGCAAAACAGTAAAAGAGTGGAAGCTTATTCCTAAAAAGTTAATATTATAATGCAGTAAGTTTGATAAAAAAAATATTGTCTATTGCTAATTTTCTGATATTTTAAAGTCACACATAGGTGCTATGAAAAGGTGTTTCTTTGTCATTGTTATGTTAGTAGACAGCTTCAAAGATGGGTTCACAAGCAAGGACACCTGCTGATTTAAAGATGGGACCGATTTACTGGAACATGCAATAAAATATATGGTTATTAAAGTTTAAAACACAAACAATATGCTATGCGACATTTAAAATGCTTCATAGCTTCTTGTCTTTTGTAATTCAACAAGACAGAAATAATTGTGCCAGCCAACTCAGAGACGGATGCAGAGTCAGACTCACAGGTGACACAGACATAATATTGGAATATAAGAAACCTACAAGAATTAAAAATCAATCAATCAATTATTTCAAACACAACTTTTATTATCTAAATTTGATTCAGCTGTTTTTGAATGAGGGTAATCACTGATACAGCAGATAGGGAAACCATGCAGCCATCCATCAGCAATCCTGTCAGGTTAACAGTTTGGATGTCCAAGGATCATACTTTGAACAATATAATGTTAGCATTTGCAGTTTAAAAAAAATAATAATTCTGGATGGATGGATCGATAAATATATTTGTACATATAAAGAAAAGGATGGCCAGTCTTCTTAATTGAAATTGTGTACATACCAGGGATGCATGACATATTGCTGTTGACATGTCTATCAACTGTTATTAGTCTTTTTTTTATTTTAAATATACATTTTCTAAAATCTTACTGGTGATTTTGAGCACTTAATTGTTTAATAATTTACTAAAATATATCTGTCTAACAATCTATAAATATAAATATCAGTGTATTTTGGTACTGTTGGGTTCTCAGGAGTATTGAATCAATATGTTTGGAGTAATTTTTTGGAAATCACAAAAACTATTCAAAGCAGCAGCATAAGTGTAGATGCAGCAGCAACAACCCTTATAATCCCCACCGACTTTCATCACAAAGGTACACCTTTGATCTTTACATTTCTATTTCTTTCTTTCAAGTTTCGTGGATCTTACTTTTCATTGAAAGAGTATGACAAATCCAAATGCTAGTAGTGGCTAGAAGTGCCAGACAAAACTAAACTAACTCGCCTACAGAGGAATGCTTTTATTTTGAAACTCCACATAGCTGTTGGAGCTTAGGACTTTCTAATAATCAGGATGTAGCTGCCTTAGCATTCATAAAAGAACCGCCCACAGTTCTCTCTCATATGTAAACTATTTACACATAGAGGTTATTATTTTCTGACCCATTTAGAGGCAACTGAACGAAGCTAAGCTAAATAGTTAGCCAGTAACTCACCATATTGCGTCGGGACGGGGTCAGGCTGGAAAGTAAAGTGAGCTGCATGTCTTCGCTGGGTCTTTAAACGGGAGTTGCACCCCGAAGACAGCGTCAGTAAAGCATTTCCAATGCAGCTTTGCTTCCCGGTTCCAACACTGGAGATGGGAAGTGTTTGGTGGGAACCACGGATAAGAAGCCGAGCAGCAGCGGCCGCCATCACTGTTGTTATCAGAGAACAGGAAGGGCAACGATTCAAAGCTCGAAGATCGCCTAACAAAATAAAAGGCTCCTTCACTTCGCAAGGAGAACCTGTGGTTGACTTACATACTACTAAGCTCGTCATTAAAAAAATAAATCTTAGCATCTTAAAATCGTTAAATATACATGTATACAATACATAATAATATGACTTAATACATAGTTTTCAACAAATAGTAACATTTAATTCGAAAAAAATTAAATAAATTGCAGAGTGGGTGCTCCCTATTTTGTCTCCTGTCGCAACGTCAACACATGTGAGCGGAGCCAGGCTGTGATTGGTCTAAAAAGGAGGCGGTTTCAGCCAATGGCCTCAGCGTTCAGATTTCAATTGGTCAAACCACATTCTGGGAGAAGTTCAATGGATTGGCACCTAAAAACTGTGGAAGCCCATTACCGCCACATGAAAGTAAAAAATGCCAGGTAGAAATCATAATTATGAGATACAAAGTCATAATTTCGACTGTCAAGGTCATAATTATAAAAAAAAGTCATGATTTAAAGTTGTAAAGTCATAATTATTAGTTACAGAGTCCTAATTTCAACTTTCAAAGTCATAATCATAAACAAAGTCATAATTTTGAGTTTCAAAGTCATAATTATGAGAAACAATGTCATAATTATGAGTTACAAAGTCATCATTTTTAGAAACAAAGTAATAATTATGAGTTACAAAGTCAATCATAAACAAAGTCATAATTTCGACTTTCAAAATCATAATTATGAGAAACAAAGTCATAATTATGAGTTACAAAGTCATAATCATAAAGTCATAATTATGAGTTTCAAATGAGATTAAAAGTCATAATTATGACTTTGACACTCGAAATTATGACTTTTTAACTCATTATTATGACTTTGTATATAATTATGTCTTTGAATGTCGAAATTTTTATTTTGTTTGTCATATTTGAATGTCGAAATTATTACTTTCTCATAATTATGACCTTGACAGTCGAAATTATGAGTTTGAATCTCATAATTATGACTTTTATTTGGCATTTGTTTATTTTCATGTGGCGGAAACGGGCTTCCATAGAAGCTGACTACATGGGGAATTAAATATCAAGTCAAAAGGATCACTGATTTAGTGAAGACCTTCTAAATATCTATCGAAAAGTAGTTTGAATTTAAAATGTATCCTTATAACTGGGTTGATCATTTTATACAGTTGCAGGGGAAATCTTGAGTTTAATTATCAAAGAGCGGCGGATAAAGTAGCCTAAATTGGTATTTAAGTAAGAATGACACTATTTCATTACATTGTTACTCACGTAAGAGTACTACCTGAGGTGTGAGAAAATGCAAGCAAATGTCCTCAAGTTAAAGTAAATAAAACTAAACAAACTATTCAGTATCAAGTCTACCCAAGTACTAACTCCTTATAACATCTGATTTACTGTTTAAAATTAGCTAATAAGACAGACCAAAATGTAAATTATAAGCAACTTCTGGTAGAATTAGCAAATAACTTTACAT
The DNA here is from genome assembly GCA_018398635.1 of Cyprinodon brontotheroides. Taxonomy (NCBI): domain Eukaryota; kingdom Metazoa; phylum Chordata; class Actinopteri; order Cyprinodontiformes; family Cyprinodontidae; genus Cyprinodon; species Cyprinodon brontotheroides. Next base: position 8,375,312 of record JAGKQL010000063.1, read on the forward strand.
TTGGTAACTTACAATACTATAAGCAGGGGTAGACTTACCATGTAGGCAAAGTAGGCAACCACCTTGGGCCCCCAATCAGCAAAGGGCCCCAGGTGGGATATTTATTCATCTTTACAATAAAACAAAATATATGATTTTGCATCAAAACAATGAAAATAAGTAACACATAATACAAAATAATTTTCCACTTCCCCCTTTCCAAAAACAGGAATGGACTAATTCTTTTCATCACGTAAAACAGTCAGAGGTGAGGTGTGCAGATCAAGCAAGTAGATAGTAGAAAGATAAAGCATAACCATAAAAATATATCTTGTTTGATTAAAGACAATTTACACCAAAGCGTTTATTGTTGAAACAAAATGTAATAGTATGAATATTATTTCATTATGAAAATATTAATGGTATATTGGGTATGTTTTCTTCATAGGGATATTTGGATATTTTATTTCTTTGTTCCCTCCTTCAAGGAGTTAAAAGCCACAACCTCTCTACCGTGCAGCATGTTGCCGATTCAGACTCATCACCCATTTAGTATTAAGCACTGGGGTACACGGCCGTAAATTTACAGCTCCCATATGGAATCAGACCTGAACCTTCAGAGGCAAATAAATGCATTTACTGAGTCAGCATCTCCAGGATTAAAGGACTAATGTCCAAGAAGGATCTAGAAAAATGCCTTCATGTATTTATCTTTAGTAGAATTGATCACTGCAACAGTGTCTTCATAGGTTTGCCTAAAAAGTCCATCAGACAGCTGCATCTGATTCAAAACGCTGCTGCCTGTGTCCTCACAAGAAATAAGAAAGTAGAGCACATGAGCCCGTTCTGAAGTCCTTTCACTGGCTCCCTGTAGCTCAAAGAATAGACTCTAAAATCCTTCTTATAATAAATCGCTGAATAGGCAATGTATAAATGTTAATAGTGCCAAAAACCTCCACTGACAATATCTAATCCTTACTGTATTGGTTCACCGGATATGAAGTTAGATTTTTGGATGTTTACTGAAAGGAAAGGCTAATTTTACATGATACATGTGTGGTTTTGATTGGAGCACTTTTATTTAAGACTAGCTTGTTCTTTATTCAGTGAAGTTCTCTTTTAATAATTAATTTAATCCTCATTAGACTCGTAGTATTTGCCTTATCAGGCCTCTTTTGTACAGCTAGTGTCTTATACAGAGAATCAGAGCCATGGAGCAGCCTTCCCACATCAATCCAAGAGGTTTCCAAACAGTTTAACACAGAATAAAACAGTTATAAATGCACAAACTTTAAAATGGTTTTATATGAAGAAATGTATTTTTTAAATATAACAAATATATGTTTTAAATTGTTAAATATAATTGTTCTATTCGACAAAATTTGCCAGCCCCTCGAGGTATTCTTCGCGCATTCATTACATTTTTTGTGACATAAATAATTGTTTTGTTGTAGTTGCGAAAACAAAGAAAAAATAAGTTTCTAACTGTAGACATCAGCCAAACATTTCACTCAGCAGTAATTATGTTTCATAAAGATTTTATTCAGGTACATTGACGAAATTTTGATTTCAGAAGTGGGGGGTAGGCGAGGATTTTTTAATATAACTATCTTCAGCAGTGCACCAGGAAATAAAAAACACAGAAAGATCAGTTTTAGCATAACTTTTTTTTTTTTTTTTATTGAGGATTATAAATATTAGAGAAAAAAACACATTTGGTTTAAAATCCAAGCTTATAACAGGACTGATTCCAAATCAAAGTGGTGTAAGCAAGTTTTAGGTGCAACCGGCAGCTTCATGTGCAGCATCAGGGAGGCCTAGTTTCTTAATAAGTTATCTTCTCTGGCATCTTGGCTGTGCACCATAGAAAGGATTTGTCATCCCGGGTGAGTCATTGCCTGGATTTCTGTGAAACTTTATATTCACATCATGAAAATCAGGCTGTTAAAAATTGGCAAATATATCTATATCTGTACGTATATGGTTCTTGCTTGCTGAGAGGGAGAAATCTTACACTGAAGCCACACTGACAAGCAATTAATGGTAAACCAGCAGAAAAAAAAAAAACACTAAATAATAAAATCGAACATTGATCAAGTAAAAGAGGGAATCTATACGAGACTGAAAAATGAGACTGCTACCTTTTAGGTATTTCTGTATATTTAGGGCTACATTTGAGGATTTTCAGCATTTTTAAAGCAGAGTTCTGACCAAGCTCAGAAAACAGGATGCTTTCACTCGGACGGATCAATTCAGGTATTATGATGCACTTGTGGCGTCAGCTTTATTGAAGCCCAGATATTAAGTTAAAAAGTCCAACTAACCTGATTAAATGTTTGGTGTTTTATTTTGATCTGCTGAAAAGTCCTCCTTACTCCTGAGGGGCAGGCCATTAATATGTAGTACAGTGATTGTGATGACACTGCACATTTACAGGCATTAGCTTTAACCAGCTGTGAGAAATAAACAAAGCAACTGACTGGGTCACAGTGTGTTTATTTGTCTAAATGATAATGAACATGTTTACAGTAACTTTTGCTTTACTAAATAAAAAGGACTGAAGATAGAAACACAGTTTTTTTTTCATTCAGACATCCTATAACACAATACTTTAATAGTGGTCAAAAATTATGAGAATGAAATAACACAATATAAACAGGAACTAAAAGAAGAAGAAAGGATTCGGGACAGTTAGGAAGAAGACTTTGCACATTCTGTGACATCAAGCCTCCTGCCGCTCCCGCATCTTTTTGCCAGATTCTGCAAAGGAACAAAACAAATGAGTGTTTGATGATTCAGGGGGAAATGATGTAGAGAATAAAACACAATAAGTTTTACCTCTGCGGCTCGGATGATGCTGTTTGGAGACTGGAGTGCTGCCAGGTCCGTTAGGATCCTTTTCAGGTCGATGTTGGACGGAGTTTCTGACAGAAGGAAAGGAACAACAGGTCAGTTTCATACAGTGATCAACGAACAAACTGCCTTTATTTATTTCAGCTCATCTGTACCTGGTTCAGGAGATGGTTGCGGCTTTAGCTGGAGGTACGGATGCTCCAACAGCTCTGCAATAGAGATTCTCTCTCTTGGGTTTCGTATCAAGCACCTCTGAAATATAAAAAATAAAATAAAATAGAATAAAGCTGAAGGAACATCACCATGAAAACATTCAAACTATCCCAACCGTGTGTTTTATAAGAGTTTTACTCCATGCGCAGTAGTGCATCTACAAAATTCAATAAACTTTATTTGCATTCCACAAAACAAGCCCATATATGTCTCACCTTCAAAACGTCAAGCAAATCCTTCTCTTCGATTTCAGGAAACTCAATCTTATGAGAGGGATCGATGATGGCGTGCAGCTTGACGATTTGGTTTGTGATGCTCTGGAAAGGGGTTTTCCCATAAGTCATGGCGTAGAGGATGCATCCAAGGGACCACACGTCACCTTTAGGGCTGATCTGTACAAAACCAATATTATTCCCATGTTCGATTCTTACTTCATACCTAAAATCAGCCAAATAAAGATTGATACCTTTGAGCGAGCTTTTCCTGGTTGAGATGAAGTGTCCTTGATGGCTTCAGGAGGCATGTAGTTCAGGGTTCCAACCTGTAAGATAAAAAAAAAAAGGAATTGAGCCATTTCTTTTAATTCCTTATTGTATTAATTTGGCCCATGAATTCTGCATCATGTTTCTGTTCAAAATAAGTTTCTAACGTCTCATTAAGATGCTGTTTAATCC
>JAGKQL010000063.1:8399030-8411222 GCA_018398635.1 Cyprinodon brontotheroides
AAAAAAAAAAAAATCGATGAATCGGCCGATTATTTTTTCGATTAATCGATGAATCGGACAAAAAATATTTTTTATATTAACCTCTTTATTTCAAAATAAACATTTTAAACAGAACAAACAAGCACACAAGTAAAGGTTGCTCATTAACTGTACTGGTGCAATATGAAAAATAAATGTTTGTGATAAAACTACGCAAACTTACATGAGAAATGTGGTTGTACATGCACAAAATATAGGGTACTTTTTTTCATAAAGTACCCTATATTTTTTTGCACTTTGTTTCATAAAGTGCAAAAAGAAATTTTTGTTTTTTAAAAGTCCCTAAGGGGTTCAAAAATATGTCCCCCCATTTCAACAAATTAGTTTTTAGACTAGAAGAGTTCTGCCTTTTAAGACAGGAAAGTATAACAGTTGAGTTGCTACTTGAGAAAAATACTTAAAACCAGAGATAAAAATAGCCCTGTGATTCAAATTATAAATTGTATTTGGAATAAAAAAGAGAGAACTAGGGGTGCTAAAAAACACATCCTCCAAAGACAGATATTTACATGGAAAATGTGGCATATAATTAATTGGACATATTACTGATCTTTGCTGGATTTTATTCTGCTTTTACTTCCCTAAATTGCAGGATCTTCTTTTTACTTTATCTTTGCCAGAAGATTTAAACTTTAAAAGCCTTGCCCTCATAATTGGCATGTTAATTTATTTATAAAGTAAATATAAACGCTGCTTAAGCTAATTCAAATGAAATTAAAAGGTAAAATAAGTAGCCAACCTTATCACTGTCTGTAACCTTACTAACACTGTAAGGAAAGCATCAGATGAGCTACCCGAGAAACTAACGTTACGTTTCCCGACAATTTTAAAGCTACAGCGTGTAATAATTACAGGGATATACAGTCAGAAATGTAATATATTATATATAACTATGTTATTTATCATCATCTACGCTCCTCTTAACCTTAATATTTGCGTTGCCTTACAATTTGTTATTTATAATTACATAGGAGCGGGTCTCGCAGCCATGGAGGCAGACATCTTTGCGCTACGGCAGCGCAGAGCCAACAAACTAGTGATTGCGAGATCGCCGATTACACTCGAAAGTAACTACGGCAAGTTGAGAGAGATGAACTGAGACGGTACTGAAATCTATACCCTACACAGACTAATGAAATACTATCTTTAAAATTATCTAAACAAACCTCATCACTTGAGAAGGTAGGTGATGCGGACGTTGTGGAAGACATTTTGTCCCGTAACGCTCGCCGTACTGTTGGGGGGGGAGATGTTCATGTTGCTGCGGTCTGCAGCCTGGACGTTAGATGTCGCTGAAAATTACACACTGTAGCTTTAAAACGAAACAAACATGGTGGTTCGTGCCATGTTAATTTGTTTTGACAAAAGTTGCATGTTACGACTTTTTTCATTTTACAAAGCGCAGGCTATTTTAATTATTGTGATCAGTTTGCACCATCAATCCCGGTGCATTTGCGCTTCATTTGCTGTCTGGACGCTGAGGGTAAACATCCTGCGGCTCTGACTGAAGCGCTGAGAGGGACTCCCGCGGAGAACTGGGTTGATGGGGAGGCTTCCACGCAGAGTAGGAACGACATGCTTTCATCGCATGAGTCTCCAAAAGCCGCCATTGACGCGTGAAAAGTCGCCAGATTTGTCGCTAGTCGCTATTTTGAAAAAGAGTCGCTGGAGGGCTCCAAAAGTCGCTGAGCGGCAACACTGCACCTGCAGTGCTGGTCAGTTTCGCCGTATTTTTCCTCTTCCCCGCTTCAGTCAGCGATGATGACGCGGCGGCGATAATTTTGTTAACGCTACGCACACAACTAATCGATGATGAAATTCGCTACAACGCTTTTAAAGTCGTATTTTATTATTCCCATTATCCAATATATATAAATATATATATATATTGTATGAAATTGCTTATCTGCGTTAACTGCTGCACACACAGACGACCTGTAGTCTGAGCATAAACCAGGCTACAGACCATCACCGCTCATCACCCTGATCAAACACACACCATCCTCATGGTAAAATATGATGGCGGCAGCATCATGCTGTGGGAAGGCTTCTCTATTAGCAGGGACAGAGGAGCTGATCAGAGTCAACAAGAAGATCTAAGGAGCTAAAAGCAGGGCATTTCTAGAAGATAAGCTGTTAAGAGGTGGGAAAAGACTTATCATCCTGTAAGATAATGACTCTTTAAAGGGGTCATAGAATGATTCTATAGGGTATTTGGTGCTGGTCATCATACAGTGTATGCCCGGCTTAAGGTGAGGTAGTGGTGCAGGAGCAAAGACTGAGACTGATGCCATGGGCCATACGTCTTCCTCCAGCTCTATTTCAAATAAAAGTGTAAAAAAAATGGAAACAAAAAAACAAAAACAAAACAAGGAGCCTATTTTTGTGTCCGTTTGCTAGAAACATACGTCAAAGAATTCTAGCTGTGACCGCATGCCAATGTGTTTTCCCTTCCATCCAACAATGTTGCATTACTTTCTAGTTTGCCCATCACAAACATTTTTGGTTTTAACAGGACAAAATGCTTTTCTGATAAAAATTTGTATTTGGATCTCTGTTTTATTTTGAAGGAATTTCTACAAAGGAATATTATATACACGCAAATATTTATCATAGGGGAAGAGTCTGTGAAAGGCCTTAAAAAGCCTCACCTGTGGAGTCTGGAGGCCGGATGTGTAGCTCAGAGGTGTGCAGGGCTGCTGAGCCGCTTCAGCTCTGTGAGCCGATACTGCAGAGGTGGATACCTCAGGCCCTCGCTTGACAACAGGAGTAATGAAGCTGAGAGAAATAGAATGACAAACATTCATTCAAGGAACACTAAAATGTTTCTAAAAAGCACACAATTTCCTTTAAAAACCTAAGCCTACATAATTCAGATGCTGAATGAAGGCAAATTAAGAATTTACTTGTTTGCATATGGGTACTTGAATCCATTAGGTGTCTGACAGACTGTTTGGGGGTTCGCTGTAGATGGAGGATGGATGGAGGGAGTGGGGAAAGACTCCAAAAGGCGTGGAACAGGTGGGGATCAGGAGAGTGTAATCCGTTTATCCTAAAGAAGAAAAGGGTTACTCAATTCAGCAGAAAGGATTCAAAAGTGGAGAAGACTAAATGAAAAGTCTCCTTGGACCTCTGGAGAAACCCGTCGGCTGACCAGACTAAAGATCTTCTGCTCCGATTCAGGCTCCTTTCTGGCAGGTTTAACCGGTTCCACTGAGTTCTTCACAGGGACCCGAGCAGGAAGCTGAACCTCCTGGTTTCCACCGGAGGTAGGGCAACTTTCTGCGACATCTGCTGCGAAGGATTATAGATTTAAAAGGTAAAAAAGAAAGACATAGAATCCTGCTTCACAGTTAAGCAAACAGGCGTTCATCTGGTGAAACTTTACCTGTTGGCGAGTCCTCCTCCATAGGGGGAACCAGCTGTTTTTCTCCAGCTTTCAGGTTGCGCATGGCCATTTCTATGAGTTCGGCTGGTTTGGCATTTAACGCCTGAGCTTTCTGCAAAATGGAGGAGGCTTTGGACACATTACCTAAAAATAAATAAGGAGGCAGACGAATGAGAATCTTCAATACACACCATTATAGGTACTAAGAAGAAATCATTTCAGAACCAACTGCCTTTCATGTGTTCTGCTTTTAGAGAAAAAGCAACAAGGTGCAGCATATATTGCTATTTTTTTTATCAGAAATGATACCAACTGTAAGTTACAAAGCTTTAAAGGTGACCATGACTTTACTGAGTTGGACTGCTTACCGTCGTAGCCTGTAAACACCTTAGCACTACACGGTTTGTGTCTGATAGCCCTAACAGTTAGCACTGCAGCCAACATTTTTGTCCCATAGTTTGTAAACACTTTATAATTGCAGACGTTTCTGTCTGACAACCTGAACTATATATATATATATATAGATATATATATGCATGCTCCCAATCAGTAGAATGATTAGACAGCATGGAATTAAAATCCACTGCAGCTAAAACTTGTGTCTGATAGCTTGTAAACATGTTAGCATTGCAGCTAACAATTGTTAGTAATTCTGACTATGTGCTTATGTTAAACTACTTTTGTTAGTAGCACCTCAGTTATCACAGCATAGAGGCCGTAGCAGCTGGACCTGACTTGCTACTGGCCCATTCTAGGGTCTCCAGCAGTCTCTTGAGAAAATTGAATAGTCCTGTATGTAGAGGAAATGCTTCATGCTCTTTGTTGGGATGATCAAATTAACACTTGTCTATATTTCCGATGGAATAAAAAAAAAAAAAAAAAAAAAAAAAATTGCATTATTGTTCAGAACATAAATTATGGCAGTGAGCGGTTATCTTGTCAACCCACTCCTATGGCATATATATTTTTTTATTTTAAAGATTTTTTGTTTGTTCCGCTTTAGTTTTTACGCTGTTGACAATAGTTTAAACTTTTTAAATCTGAACTTTTATTAACGATTCAAAGATGCCAAGTGGATGGTCTCAAATCCTGATGATTTTTATATGAGGAGTTATTATATTATATATTTAAAAAATGTAGACGAGCACTATGATTATATTAAACTGGCGTCTTTAAATATATAACCAAAATACAACACACATTTTAAAATGTTGTAAAACTTATTAACACAAAACCTACATTATGGACATATTTGAAAGGAGTCTAACAATTATATTTGACAGTCTACATCACGACGGAGAAAAAAAAAAAAGAGATCTAAATTATTATGCCACTTAAGAGGTAAAAGCATAAATGTTAAAAGTACATTAGCCAGTTGAGCCAAAATTAAGAGAGTACCTTGAGAAATCTCAAACTGGGCATGAGCAATGTGGACAAAGGCAAAGCCCTTGCAGCTGGATCTCGCCATTATGAAGTGGTCCTGTGCCACATCTGGATCTTCAATCCTACAGAAGAGAGAGGAAATGCTTAGTTATTAGCAATGTGTTCCAATCTAAAGACAAGTAGAGAAAACAGACCAAAATGTTCCAAAAATATGAAACAAAGAAATAGCAGGGTTATTTTCTTATATGAAATGTAACAAAGAAAGAGAGTATTGTACTTGCATATGGGAGTTGAGGAAGATGTATAGGGATACCCGACTTTTAAACTTCCAATACGATATTGATGCAGCTTAGAAGAATTGACTGATACCCATATTGACCGATACAATGTCAAAATGACTCATACCTGCTTTTATTACTCATTTTATCGTGCAGGGTGTAGGGCTGGGTATTGTTCAAAAATTTTCGGTGCCGGTACCAATACCGATACCTTCACTTCCTGAACGATACTTTTTTCGATACCAGTTTTATAATATCAATTCAAGAAAAGAAAATTACACAACATAAAAAGTACAAATCTTTGAGTTTTATTTTAAGCTTCCTGATTTTTCCCATTTACATTTTTCCTCTTACATAAAAAAAAAAAAAAAAATTCAGTGTCAATATTCACAGTAACATTGTGAGGACCTTTTTACTTAGCAGTTTCCTTTAGAAAATTAACATGTCTGCTTTCTCAGGAGACAAACAAGCCCATTGAATGGGATCCTACTGACAGCCCACCGCTGGTATGTGGGTCTGAGCGCCTGGACAATGGTTGGACGGCAGGATGAACTGACGCATGGATTAAGTTTTCAGGTGGATTCTCCCACTTAAAAACATAATACTTTATTCCCACCTCGATCACAGCAAATATAGCTGCAAGGCAAAGAAAGGATAGAGTAGCCCGCCCAACGCTGCCAGAGCCGTATTTCAACCACAAGCAGGCCACACAGAGCAGCTGCTTCAGCCGCTGGCCAGAAACAGGTACAAGTAGCAAAAGGAAAGCAGGCATTTTCATTTTGCTGTTTTTTCCCTGCCAAGCGTCCGTGTGAAAGCAGCACGATTCACTCCGTTCACGTCTTTTTTCCTGCCCACGGGCTGCTGAGAGGAGGATAATTCGCTCCGGCTGCGGTCCGTTCTTCTTGCAGTCAAACACCGAAAGCAACTTTCTGCTCTTAAATTGTTTCGTGCACGATGTATGACAGATTGTGCACTATTAGCTATCAGTGTTAATAAAGAGTGAAGCCACACTTTTTGACCCATAGGGGGCATTTTAAAGGGGTTCCACGACGCTCAAGAACCACAGTTCACAAATAACAGATACAATATGAACCCTCTGGCTGTGGAACAGGCGTGACCACCTGTGTATTTTTCCTGAATGACCGCAATCGCGTTAAGTGTTACAGCCAATCACCGAAACTGGGTACCGAAAGACGAGGCATTACGTTTCGATACTCTGTAGAACCGAAGCATTTCGGTCGTGGTACCATAAAAGAACCGAAGCAACTGGTACCCAGCCCTAAAGCAGGCGTTAGTAAAGGCTCTGATTAAGTGATATCACTAAAAGTGAAAACAATCTTCAACAACATTAGGTAAGAGAACAACCAACTCATTTGATATTAACGAATAACAGAAACTTTAAACAGAAGCAGAGTGTTTTTATCAGCCTGACAATATCCATGATTTTGGATGCAGGCCTATAAAATCCGATATTAGGTTTTCAATATTGTATCGATATTTGTTAGAATAATTGTATCTGTGTAGTGTTATCATGCATAAAGCTGTGTGCTATGTGCATGTGTTTATAGCCATCCTTTCTGAAGTATACTGTGATTTGTAGATTTGCTTTTGGGAGGTGTGGTTGATCTACAAGCAGCACTCGACCTGCTGAACTTTGGTAAACAGCTTCCACAGCTTAAACTTTGAACTGATTCCTGAGCTTTAGAGGGACATGTTTACTGAGACTGCAAGTCCTGAGGTCCTTATGCGTTTCCCCCCCGTGTAGTCTCAGAAGGGACCACTGATTCAATAAATAGCCAGGAGAACGCTGAGACAGCAGAGTGGGTTAAGATTTGTAAACTCCGCAGTCTCTTCCAACTCTCCTCGCGAGTAAACTAAATTAATTGTCTCTGTGCCTTCTTTCTTTCCCTGCATGTATGTATGATGTTTTAGGTGCTTAGACCTGGCAATATTCAAGATTAATAACGACTGGGACATCCCTAAAAATGTATAAATACACAGAATGTCCTTCGTTTTTGAGATTCATTTTAGGCTTACTAAATTAGACATAATAAAAATTTGAAAGGTCTTTAAAGTCTTTCTATTTTGGTCAAATTGAGCAATGTTTGGCTGATTTATTCTCAGAAACCAGGTCGTCTGCATGTCTGTCACAGTTAACGCAGATAGGCCCCCACCCCTTCCGCAGACACTCTGCTGCACCTCTCCAAAGTTGTAGGTAGCTGCAGAAAAGAGGCCTCTGGTCAAATCTACATCCGCTCTACACTATGCACATTTCTTGTTTGGTACCTTACCGGCTTGTTTTGTTTGTATGACCGCCATTGTGGAAAACAGCACGTGAAGTTGGACCAGGTAGAAAAAGCGAGGTGCACGAGAACGCTGGGACCCTTTTTCCCCACCTGGATCCCTCGCTCTTTTTCACCCTCATGTCCCTCCAGTGTCGCACAAACTTGCCCCCACTTCCTCACCACCACGGTCGTATCACAGACCCCTAGCTAGTTCATGATTGTCCCTTTAGACTGGTGTAATATAATGAGTTATTGTGCATTCAGGGATGGACCAAAATAATTCACTCGATAGATATCCATACCCTCCTAAATGGAGAACAATTTATTTTTGTCCATTTTTTTCATTATAAAACAAAGTGATGAAAAGTGTTGTGTCAAAAGAAACTGCAGCAAAAGGTGGTTTTAAAAAGCAGAAAGATAATCGAAAGCCATGAAAGACTGAGTGAAAACCGGCTTCATCTTATCTACTATGCACCATTCTAATAAGATGTATTTTGTAGTTATAACTGGTAATATCCTGAAAAGTGTGAATACTTTTTCAATGCAAAAAAAGGTGTGTTTAAATAAATGTTTCTAAATTCAGAGCCACTCTGTGTGTTTTAAATCCCCTGGCCAGAACCCCTCATCAATAAAATTAGTTCTACTTACCCCTTCAGTTCTGCATATTTGACAAGTATCCTGGCATAGCTGCTGTTTTTGCTGTACTGTCGGATTGGAAATCGGGCAAAGATGTCTGAGCAGCAGTCTTTGAGCTTATTGAGGAGGCTGATGTCTGTGTGAGGGTTTCCTCTTTTCTCCAGGTTCATCAAGTACTTCCAGCACGACTCAGGAGAATTGGAATTGAGGATCTGTTCAAAAGTGGCAGTCATATCTGCAGAGAAAAATGACATCAGGAAACATGACTTATCTCAACTGCTCCTTTATGTTTGCATGGAAAGTAAGCATGTTGGATGTCAGCATATTGGTAAAGAGGTCGGTTTTTTACCATCCATTTTTGAAGATTCTCTCACGTTGCGACTTTGAAGGAGTTTTGTGGTTGAATCTGCCTGCTCCTCCCACTGGCTCTGATCCGGACTGCGAGCTGGTATCTTCTAACACATTAAATTCTTATGCTACAAACCATCTTTGAACTGAAGCACAATTTTACCCGTCCTACAAAAATCGATGTTACTCACCTGATCCCTGACAGCATCTCTGCCTTCAGCACTGTTCCTCGAGAAAGAGATTGCGAGTCCAGAGCTCCTATTTGAACCAGATGTTTGTCTGTAGATAAATAAACAGATAAGAGGTTGAAAAATAAAATCGTCTTTAAGTAAAACACTGAAATTTCATAAACATTAAATGGAACCATTTTAGCTTGGATCTATTTTTGTATAAAGTGCTTCACAAAACTATTCACATTTACAATTTCACAATCTGCAGATTACATTACAAAAACTAAACATGGATTTTTAGGTGAATAAGCAAAAAGCAGAACAAGAATGAAAATAAAATGGTTTGTTTTTAATTTCCGCACCCACCCCCGCAAAAAAAAAAAAAAATCTGTTTAAAAGGGAGGCTTATATTAAACTGTAATATAAGATTTAATATTTGAATTTTACTAACAGTCTTTCATTGTATTTCTTAACCCGCTTTCTGCAGAGAACACAATTCTTCTTGTGAAAGTACTTTAAATATGAAATTATTACATACTGTTCAATTAATGAAAAGTGTTTTAATTAATAGTAATTTTCATTTGAATGTGCTTTACTGGAGGCCTCCATGTTTGTCAAGGAACACTACTGCCACCTTATGGTCTATGACATCACGGTGCGGTATCTGCTGTTGAGCAAGTCCCAGTGCTGTATCTGGTGCTTGTCACAACGCGCTATTATCCAAATCATTTTGAAAACATTCTTCTTCCAAATGTTGGCTAAATATTAAGTGTTTCTTCTCTGGCCAGAAGTTTGATGGCAAATCCTCCCTCGTCAAGTTGGCAATTCAACAACAAACCTGTCCGTGGAGGATCAGGAATCAAAAAGGTGAAATGACACGCTAGTACGGTTCCTCGCCTCCTATTGAGGTCCAGGATACTACAGCTCTCAAGGCGGGAATTACGCAAACAACAATGGCAGCACCCATAACATTTCAGAACTTATGTGCCTGGTTAGCCGCCCAAATTTCAATGAGAGCCTCAGTCTTGGCATCATCCCAGGTCGCACCACGCTCTTTTGATGCCATTTATTGTTAACAAACTGAGAAGAAGTTTGTGATGTGAACAGGTGAAGAGATCTTTGAATTGCAAAGCCGGACATGGCAGAAAAAAAACGCAAAAGGAGTCAGCTGACTGAATAGGAGAGCCCTACTGTTGAACCACTACTGTAGATTTAGAGCCGTCCATTTTTTTTTTTTTTGACACGGTCCAGTTCAGTTCCATTTACACTCAACAGTTATCTTGTTTACCATGCTCGCACCGTTCTCGGCACGGTTTCAAAAAGGTAGTTTAAATGTGGCTATAAATATGCTTTAATCTAAACCTGTTTGTTTCTATTGGATGGTTAACATCTTTCCCCATACTAGGCATTTTAAAGCCATGTACCATCTTTCTTATTTTTTCTCTGTGTTTAACTAAGGCTTTTCTGTCAATGCTGAAAAAAAAAAAAAAACAAACAAAAGTATCTTGCCGTTTTCTCCTCAACAAATCTTTAGTATAAACAGAGGTTAAACCCAGTTTCATTCATGGTTGGTGCTTTTTGTTAGTTTATAAAAAAAACTCAATCAGGGACTCAAAAAAGGAGAAGTAAAATGTATACATAAAAATCCCACCTGGACAAACTGCTGGTACTGGATACATTGCTTGATTTGGAGACTTTCCAAAGGACATCATCATCATCAGGATCATTTTCTGGAATTGAAAATGGCAAGACGGGTACTCTCCCAGGCTAAAAAAAATAAAAAATAAAAAAATAAATGTAATTAAATAATTATAAGAACATTTTAGTTATTTTTTTTATTTTGCAGAATGAACCGCACCAAGCCAACTGCTCTTTTACGATGGGATCCTGATCTCCAACCAGGAAACTGATCGTCTGAAGACCCAGACATTGGCTCCGCCCTGAGGACACAAAGTAATATACATAGGTGATAATAAAATACATAAAATAGAAAAATCTGATGTTCTTCTTTAACAAAACCAACAAAATATAAAATCTGCTCTATTCTTACCCCACATTGAAAATACTGGAGAGCTGCAATTCACCAGTTCCATCAGATATTCTTTGGACTTTAGAGAATTCTGAGCTTTTTTTGACAGCAGAATCCTGTGCATTTTTTACAAATAATACTGGAAGAACAAAGAAATTATATAGATAATGCAGGTCTAATTAGTGAGACAAAAAGAAATAAGCTTTGTAAAAAAAAAAAAAAGTTTTTAATTTTCTGAACATTTCAGTAAATAATAGCTGAACACTCACATGGCAAGTTCTCTTTATCCTCCAAACAGATCTCGCTTTTTTCAGTCTGCATCCTCTGCAGCGCCGCCACCAGCAACTCTTTTGGTTTGGCGTCCACCTCAACAGCATTCTGAAGTATCTGGACGGCTTTTTTTATGTTGCCTGATGTCACAATGGGAAATATGTGGGGATCATAACACTTCAGCAAATCTAAAACAGGGGCTAAAAACAGAACGTTTCTCTACCTTGAGATTGCTCAAACTGTGCGTGCGCAATGTGGACAAAGGCAAAGTCTTGACTGTGAGTTCTTGCCAAGTCGAAGTGGGTCTCTGCCTCGGCAACGTCCTGAATTCTAACAGAATAAAAGACAAAAAAAAAAGGTTGTTTACAAAACGCTCTTCCCAGATTATTCAGTGGCTACAAATAAAGTGCAATCTTTTTAGCAGTTTGACATAAACTACAAACCTCAATGTATTTTATTTCAATGTATTGTAAAAAAAACAAAAAAAAAAAACAACATACAGTAAAGCATAATTGTGGATTGAAAGGAAAAGTATGTCTTTCCAAATGTTTAAATAAATAAATGTGACAAATGTATATGTTTTTTTATGCAGAATTTTGTGTTCTAGTAAATAAATTATAATCTACACTGGAGGCTATGATTGCAAAGCAAGAAGCTCTAAATGTGCAACATTTACTCACGCTTTCAGCTCGGCGAATCTGACCAGCATCTTAGCGTAGCTTTCATTGTGACAATGCTTCCCCAGTGGCATGCTGAAGAACACTCTGGTATAAAAATCTATTAGTCTGGTGAGGTGGTTCCGATCCAGTTGAGGATCCCTTTTCTTCTCTAGATCCATCAGATACGCCAAGCAGGATTCTGGTGAGTTGGAGCCGATGACCTGGTTAATGTTGTCCGTGTCATCTGAAATGAGTTAAATCATGATGTCATGAGGTTGTACACAACAAAAGATCAAAGTGGAATTGTTCAAGGAGCAGCAGTGAACCTGTTAATTACCTTCATCAAGATATTTTTTGATTTTGCTGAGCTTTTGATAAAGCATGGCCAGCTGCTGCTGTCTGTCTTTGAATGCCTCATCTTCCATCTGCAAAACAAGAAGCTCTTTAACACTCCTACCAAAGATTTGTTCATTTTATTTAAAATCAAAACATACAGTGTCAAAATATAATTAAGCCACAAAGATGAAGTCTTTCACCATCACCAAGATGTACTTATTAGACAAGAGCTGATTAAATACAAGTTTTTTTTTTTGGTTTTGTATTCACTTTTTAATTTTACCTAAGAAACAAAGACAAAGTCTTGTTATTTCTGGGCTGGAACATATCTTATGTGATCTATATGCAACAAAAAAATAAATAAATTAAAA
>JAGKQL010000063.1:8413938-8425725 GCA_018398635.1 Cyprinodon brontotheroides
AGGCTCAATGGTTTACAAGGGTTCTATAGATTGATCACTGTTAATTTTGTATCTAATTTGTTTATTTGAATGATTATAGATTCTATTTCTGTTGGGTTTACTCCTCCTGCTAATGGCATTTCTTACCAACATTGCACATCCACCACCCTCATTACCATCTCTATCATCTCTAAGGGATTCATATCCAGGTAGGATAAAATCAAGATGAGGTTTCAGCCATGTTTCTTGAATACAAACAATATCAGGTTTAACTCTGGATTCTACTACATACTTTTTGAATTCTCATCCATTTTTAATCCAACTCCCAGCATGTACTATATATCTTCAGCTTTAATGTTTTTGATGTCTAAAAACTATATGGCAGCTTCTACCACCGTCTTGATAATATGGCTTTTCCTGTGTTGTCTTGAAGTAACATTGATGACTTTGCATGTGACTGCTAAAAAGCCCTTCTTTTCTACACTGGTTCCTAATGGTGTAATCACCCCTCTCTTCTTCTTCATATATTGTTGTTGCGGGTTGACATCAACCTAAAAGCGCGTTATTGCTGCTTACTGGAACTGAGTCTAGATCAGGATTTTAGTATGAAAACACAACTAATGTATAGGCTGCATAAATACCTTAAATCCACCAAAACAGGGCATAATATTGAATAAACTGAAATATCAATGGATATAACTTCTTGTTTCCCAAAAGTGCTATTTCTATCTTATCATAATCATCTTTTCAAACTTTTGTCAAGCCCTACATATATGCCTAATTTATAATTAAAAATGTTACAGATATATAAAAAAAAATATCCTGAGAGGAAATTAAACTTTTTTTTAACTCTTATTCTTATAATCTTATACTTAGTTGCAGGGAAAATTATCTCCTATAGCGGTCTGTCTCACAGCGACACACAGAAGCCTTTTACCGACACATTTATGACAGTAATGCATAATATGCTATGCCGTCTCTTCCTGTTCACAAAAGCAGCAGCTCACTGAGTTTCTTTATTTTCTCATGAATTGACTGCTCTTTAGTGTAGTTTGACCGAATCTGAGTCTTGGTATCATCATCTTCTGGTTTTTCCTATCTCATTGACTTCCCTGTGTATCATAAATAGGGCTGGGTATTTTCGCCAAAGTCCTGAATCGATTCGATTTTAATTCATACAGTTCTAAATCGATTCATTTCGATTTAGAACTGTCTGGCTTGAAGTAATCTTGTGTGCATCTTTCCTGCTTATTTGAATGTGAATGTCAAACGCGTCACTATAAAATGAATCGATCTCATTCTCTAGACATCGATTTTGCAAAAATGTAAAGGAATCGATTCAAAATCAATTAAATCTATTTTTTTACCCATCCCTAATCATAAACCATCTGTTTTTTTTCTTTTATTTACTTCCTTACTTCTGTGAGTCTCTCAGAAAGGAATCATTTATCCACCAACATTACATCAGGTATCTACTATGGCGTTATCGAGTTATGATTTGTAAGTAAATGTCAATGCATCGTTCATCACATTTACTAACTTTAATCCAGGTATGTTCTGTTTATCGTATTTAATCCATGTATGTTCTGTTTATGGTAATTAATCCAGGTATGTTCGTTTTTTGGTAATTAATCCAGGTATGTTCTGTTTTTGGTGTTTAATCCAGGTATGTTCTGTTTATCGTATTTAATCCAGGTATGTTCTGTTTTTGGTATTTATTCGAAGTATGCTCTGTTTATCGTATTTAATCCAGGTATGTTCTGTTTATGGTAATTAATCCAGGTGTTCGTTTTTTGGTAATTAATCCAGGTATGTTCTGTTTTTGGTGTTTAATCCAGGTATGTTCTGTTTTTGGTGTTTAATCCAGGTATGTTCTCTTTATGGTAATTAATCCAGGTATGAGATTAATTACACATTGATATGAATTATGTTAAACTAGCGATATCCTGCTGAATCAATTAGATAAATACACTTGAATTCATCTTCAGAAACTATTCCCTCCTTTTTCCGACAGCATCTAAATGCATCACGGATGCAGCAGCCAGCAGCAGGCTCCTCCCACTTCCAATATGGCAGCCATGGGAAGTAGACAAGCGTCGCCACGAATTTAGGAGTTTTTTCGCATAGAATGAGAGCTGTAGGAGGCTGTCACCTAGAGTTCCGTGTTGTGGGAGCAATAGTATTTCCCGGCGCCAATGTCCCGTTGGAGGAGCACTTTTAAAGTTTTCAAAAAGACAATGTTTGTCAGTGGGCTAAGCTAGCAAGCAACGGTTAGCAAGTAAATGAACCTGTGTCTTCTGAATAATTAGCAGAAACCATTCGCCCTGCATTCATCCTTCTAGGTGAGCATTTATTTCTTTATAAAGTTGTACAAACTGAAATGCATTGAGGTCACCTAAAGGTTGGGTTTAACTCATAAATAGTTGATCAGAGAAATGAACCCAGAGGACCTCCATACTAGTGTTAAAATATATATAAGCTATTGTTACGTCCACCGACTTAATAGGTTTGTATTAATTGTTGTCCAACCTGTTAGTGTTGTAGTTTATTGGAGCTTATCCGACCGTCCGTCTCCTAAATGTGCTTCCTTTTCCTGTCCAGCAGCTCCCTTCACCATGGCCATCACTCAGTTCCGTCTGTTCAAGATCTGCACATGTTTAGCCAGCTTACTCTCCTTTTTCAAAAGGTTGATATGCAGGTAAGCAGCAGTGACACTTTACCAGTTTGTGATTGTTTTTTTTTTTTTTTTAAACAATATTTTCATGACAAATAAAACCCACAGAGTGTGAGTCAGCAGTCTCTAAATGCTTTTGTTCAGCTTGGGACTGGTTGTTTCTGCTCTTTCTTATTAAAATGCCATGGTTCTGTCAATCAATTTTAATATGTTATATTCATGACTAGGGCTGTGAATAATGATTATTTTGCAAATCGATTAACCTGTCGATTACTTTTTTGATTAATCGTTTAATAATTTGATAGCCAAATGTCCTTTAAAGAAGACTTTTTGCTAAATTAAACCAGTGGAAACTAAAACTTTTCCACTCAAGGAGTTGTGGAAAGAGCAGATTGACAGAGGAAAAAGATTTTTTTCTTAAATGCAAACAGTTTACTTTTAACACTGCTTACTGCTCTAAGTGGGTCGTTCTGTCAGCTAAAGGCATGTTTTAGAGTCTCTACACTCCACAGTTAATCGATTACTAAATTAGTTGACGATTATTTCAAAATCCATTTATCAGGACTAACCTGATTAATTGTTTCAGCCCTATTCATGACTTTAATTGGACTATGTGACCTTAACATTAAGGCATTCCATGAACCCTATTTCGTTAAGATTAGTATAGTGACTCAATACTCTGGAATTTTAAAATCCTACTGAAATTTTCCTTAAATCAATTTTAAATACATCTTGGGAGATTAAAAAAAATTTATGGAGCTCATCCTCTCTCTTAACTCTCTGCATTTAACCCATCCCCTTGGGGAGCAGTGGGCTGCTATTGTGCGCCACCCGGGGAGGAATGTGGGGTTATGGGTCTTTACTCAGAGATCCATGGTGGCAGTCTGTGTAATTGGGGCTCGAACTCAGACCCTCAGGATTCCAAGCTCTATGCCCTAACCACTACGCTGCCACTCACCGTAAATTCTCACAACAGCCCTTAAAAAAATGTGACTTGTGTACATGTATTGATATAGGATAGGACTTTATTGATCTATATAGCTATACTAAAATACCTTAGCAAGATGTATAACGGTCCTTCACTCAGACACAAACAAAAAAAAAACAACACATGGAGTAGTATACAAACATCCACGGGGCAAAGCAGCAAAGTAACATTTTAAAAGACACACGACTGAAATCCTTATTGATTGATGTAATAACAGAGGGATATAGTGTTGGCAACATTAGTGGTTTGCCAGTGTTCATTTAGCATCATTTCCTGGTCTCTTAGGCTACGTTCACACTGCAGGCCTTGATGCTCAATTCCGATTTTTTTTTTTTGCGTTGCTGTTCACATTTCAAAATATATGCGACTGGTTTGTGATCTCCTGTGTGAACTGCGTTCATACAACCTAAGTGTCCCGTATGCGCAGTAGAGGATGCAATGACGTGTTTACGGAAGTAAACATGGATGGTAGTGCTGGAGAACATCTAGCGATCTTTCCCAAAATTAAAAACTCAATCTTTCCAAGATGGTTAAACATAAATACTGCTCTCCGCATTATCGTCCACCATTGTTGTTGTTCTTGCCGCTTCTGCGTAACAAGATGCAGAAGAGTGACCATTGTCAGGTATTAATGGCGTTCGGGTCGGATGAATGTGACCTGGCCGTTCTGACACAGGTCGCGCATTTGAAAAGATCAGAGTCGTATCGGATTCAGGACCACAGAGCCAAGTGGCCTGGGTCGCATTGGAAACAATCGGATCTGTGTTGTTCAGACTGCCATGAAAAGATCAGATCCAGGTCACATATGGGCAAAAAAAATTGGATTTGGGTCACTTCAGGCTACAGTGTGAACGTAGCCTTACTCAATAAGTAAAAATTTAAACAAGCAGCAACACTTATCGACTGCCTTCAAGTGAGTCCCTGTCCTTTACTGTAGGAATGATCTATTTTTCTAAGCACTGGCTTGATGTCGTCTTTGCTTGGTATCATGCTAAATGATTGAAATATTGGGGTGTAAAACGTGCAGCACAGCTTAACTTAATCCACTGCTTCCTGGTACTGGAGTCCATGGATGCAGGAAAACCGAAAACTTGAACTTGTTTAATTTGGCAACCAGCAATAGAGCAGTAAATAAAAGAGGAGGATCAATATTGATTTTTAGGTTGATTTGAAACTTGTAATTATATTACAAATGCAATAAATTGCTCAACTCTAGATTAAATAATAATGTGCTGAAGAACCATGTTCTTTTGGATCATGTGAAAGAGCTGTTAAACTGAAAGGATTTGAGTGTTTGCACACTTTTATTGCTATAAGGAGTTTTAAATGTCTGTGTTGCTTAACTTACAGGTACATTTATTTTTGTTTTTTTTTCTGTTATAGACATTTTATCTATATGATGATCAATCCATAACCAATGTAATACGTCTACTGGCCTTTCCGTTTAATATATTGTGTGGCCGACACATTTTAAATTAGATTCTCTGTAAACATGGTTTACTTGTTCTGCTTGTTCTGCTCCATCAGTCATGAGAAGAGATCATCTGGTTGCAGGAAAGAATGTGTGGAATAGATCAGATTTCATGTTAGGAAAACCAAATCCTGTTTATTAGCATTTAACCGTGAACTATAGAGTTATGATCACGTGAGAAATTCCCAACATTACTAGATGAATTCATTCAGTTTTTCTGACCTTCTGCAGCAGCTGCTGCTCAGACAACAAGCATTTGCTGTGTGAAATAAACAGGAAAGTTAATCAATACAGCAAACTATTAAATTTGTGGGTTAAACTTGCAGCCAGAATGTGTTGATTTAGCATGATGTGTTAAGGCAAAGTCGTGCATCATCATGATGTGGAAAAAAAATACTTCAAGAGCTTTAAAGAATAGAAATCCATAAAGTGAGCTGTGCATTTAACCTTATCCAACTTTAAGCTAGGTTTATACTCGCCGTCTGGAAGAAGGTTTGAGCGCCAGCTGTGACGCAATCGTGTTGTCCAAACCCACAAGGTCCTGTGGCGCAAGGTCCTGCAGCTCTGAATTTTTGTAACTTGGCGTGGACCACACACACAAGCCTCCTTCAAGCTGGGGAGATTCAAAGGAGCCCTTGGCGAACAAGTTCTTCTGTACCAACATCAAATGGACTAGTCGTTTCAAAATGTAGTGAAAGGTGCAGAAGGAGGTCTTGGAAAAAACTGTTCCAGCAAGCTATATTTTTGAACATATACAACCATGCCTCTCCCTTCGAACCCCTCGAAACCGTGCCTTCAAAACACATGGACGTGCCGTCTGCAGCGCGTCTGGAGCAGCGCTGATAATGCAGATCAATATGATCACTCCTCTGCAACAGTTTAACACCTAAGTTAACTTAAAATATGGAAATCCGCCGTGAAAACATGTTTTTTTTTTATTATCATGGTGCCTGCAGTTTGGATTACTTACATGAAAAACGCCTTCCAGCTGTCGCAGCAAACAGGGCAACAGCGCCATAGGCTGCTGTTGAATGGGATTCTAGTGACAACGCACCGCCGGTGTATGAGGGTCTGGCGGCTCCGACAGAAATAATATTTGAAGGCAGGATGGTAATCTGGATGAACTGACTGCACTGACGATGTTTTCAGGTGGACTTTTTCACTTCAAAATGGATTCAAACTTCTTTTTACCTGCTGATCACAGCAAATATAGCTGCCCTTGTTCCAGGCAAAGAAAGGATAGGGTAGCTCAGCCCAACAAAGATCAGACCCACTTTTTGACCGTGCAGCCAGAGCAGCAAAGATGCTTCAGCTGCGCGTCCGAAATAAACTTGTACAAGCATCAAAAAAGAATCAGCACGTATGTTTTTGCTGCTCCTGCTGCTTGCGGCGTGAACATAGCATAACTGCATCAGAGGAGGGTTTCTGGACGTGTCGACTTGACTCCAAATATAAATTCGCTCCATAGTTCCAGCTATAGTATTTAATTGGAAAGAATTTTGAAAAAGAAGTGTGATTCTTCTTAAATGACTGATGTACTTATGCTGCTTTAATGTGGTATGGTAAAAATGATTCTTTTCGCCTTAAGTGGAAATCACTGTCGCATTCAAGGTTTTTTTTTTTAATTGTATTCAATACTTTACCTGCTGGAAAATGTTAATATTTAAAGCAGAACTTCAATTATTTCATCAAGTCCTGTTTTCTAGAACCATCTTTGTGTGTAAAGTAAACCTGTTTTTACTGAATAATCTGACTCTGTGACACAGGAGTGGGAGGGGCCGAAAGCTCAGCGGGGATCAAATAACTCTCCCGACAACTGTTGATTTTTCATCATCTTTACCAAAACAGGCGAGTAACTTCATCCCTCGCATGTCCTTACAGCATTAAGGTAGAATTTAAAAATTGTGTTGGACTAAAAATCCTTGTTTTTCTTGGTTTACACAGCCAGAAATCGAAGAATGGAGCTCCTGGGATGAAGAGGCTCCTACGAGTATTAAGATCGAAGGCGGGAATGGAAATGTGTCTCCTCCTCCGGATGATGCAGACGAAGAGCCTGATTACTTCAAAGACATGGCTCCTACCATCAGGAAGACGCAGAAGGTTGGACTTTGTGTTTAAATAATTCCTCATTTCTCACATTCTGTTTTAATATGAATACTTCCTGACATTAGAGAATAATCAGAACCTTTTTAGGGTAGCCTCAATGCTCTCACAATTATTATCTTCCCTCTCTCCCCTAATTATCATTTAGCAATAACATCAAGAACTGATCAGTTTTTAGTTTTGAGCTTTTTCTCCTTTTTACTTTCGCAACATTTTAGATCGTGCTGAAAAAGAGGGAGCCCCTGAACTACCTGGTACCAGATGGATCAGCAGGATTCTCCAGCAGACTGGCTGCCTCTCAGGATATGATGACCTTCAGTCCGCCCTCTGTGAGATTCACTTATGCTTGTCTTGAAACATTATGGAGGTTTTGGTCTGAGCTGTGAGCAGAATGTTTTGTGAAGTAGTAAAAAGAATCCTGCATCTAATCTTCAATTTGTACATAAAGTGTATGAATTGGTGACTCATTGAGATGGAACAAGACAAAATGTAGATTTTTCTTCACAATGCTGCAGATATTCATAACACGCAATGAGCGAGGAGGTTTTAACCAAGCGGGCCAGATTAATAACCATAGGTATGTCATTGAACTTGTCACAGGCTGAACTGGGAGAAATGGAAAACTGGCAGGAGAACTCTAATGCCTGGGAGGACGAGTCTGAAGCTGCCTGGGAGGCAGAGGAGGTGCTCAGGTAAATGTGGGCGGAGACATCTTTGTTCACAGCAAAAGAGCAAGAGTAAAACTCACTGCCGTGGTTGGAAGTTTGCATCCTCTAATTATGAAAATGTCATTTTTTATTTTGGCCTTTTGATGAATAATTTAAGCTGTTTATTTTCTAGGGAAATACAATGAATTACAATAAAATTTAATAAGGAGAAAATGATAAACAAGCTTAAATGAATCCCGGATTTCTTAATGTAAACCAGCTTTATTCCTTCTGAATACAGTTTTTATTTAAGCTTATAGTATTTTAATCATCAAGAAGAGAATAAATTCAGATATTTAGCTAAAAATAGAGTCATTAATGCATGTTAGAGTACACAGTCATAAAAGACAGCATTCTTCAGACTGTAATTATTATTCAAAATAAAGTGAAATCAGGTTTGTTTTAACATGTAAAGTAATGATGATGCTTGGAATAACCATTTTAATCTTCTTTTCTTGCTTCTTTTCTACCAGGCAGCAAAAGATGGCTGAGAGAGAGAAGCGCTTCATGGAGCAGCAGAAGAAGAAAATGGAGAAGGAGGCTCAGAGGATGCTGAAGAAGGAGCAAAAGATTGCAGTCAAGCTCTCGTAACATTTTAGAAACGCTCAGTTTTGAGCCAAAGGGATTGGAAGTTTGGGCATAGACTTCAGATCTATCATTAAACTGTCTTTAAAGTCTTTCCCACAGGATTATCTTCAGTCACTCTCTACTTTATCTGTTTACAAACTGCTCCGTTTCAGTTTCTACCAGCAGCCATTTCAGTTTGTTGTGCAGCTGCACCATAAAACACATCATCAGCCTGGAGAGCTGAGATTAAAATTAAAACACAACTAGAGATAAAAATTCAATTCCATTTATAAATGGAAAATAAATCTGCAGAAATGAGTGTAATTTATAACTTGCATCACTGTAAATCAGTGACATTCTTTGGTTTGCTAATTATTGTGTTTTTATATTTATCTCTGTAGCAGTCTGTACAATAATTTTTCCAAAATTTGTGGCTTGATTTTTTTTTTTTTCTCACCCTGTGCTATAAAGCCATTTCTGTATTGAAAATCTTTGCTCAAACTAAAACTGGAGCTTTTGACCTTGATATTAGTAAATATTGCTAGAATAATGAAATCAAACTATGATTGGTGGCTGTGGGTTCCTATGGCAACCTCCTGGCTGCTGGCTTACCGTCATTGCCAGACATTTATTTCCTATAGAAGACAGATGGTGATTGGTGGATTTCTGTTTTCTGGTCTTAGGAAATCTTGCTTTTTCCTTGTTCTAGTTAATAAACAAACTCTTTTATAAAATGCAGAGCACATATGCAATAAAGATCAATTTCCTCACTGAAAGATAGCATTTAGAACTGCAGATTTAATGTGTTCCTGTTGTAAAGAATCCCAGATCATTACCTGAAAATGATTTCTCTTGTCATTAAAACCTAACCATGTGAACAATTTGAAATATGAATGCATGATCTTGTACTTAAGCATTTTAGAAGCTTCATTAAATTAAAGGTCCAAGGAAGCATTTTTATTTTTTATTTGCAATGTTACAAAAGCTTTGCAGATTTCCGGTTTTGCTGCCTATTATTTTTCAGGTGATTAAGGGGAAAAAAATCAAAAATATCTGGATGTTTTTTTTAACCTAAACAATTGGGTGATGGTGGATAGTTTTAACAATTAACATGTGACA
Organism: Cyprinodon brontotheroides; assembly: GCA_018398635.1. NCBI lineage: Eukaryota > Metazoa > Chordata > Actinopteri > Cyprinodontiformes > Cyprinodontidae > Cyprinodon > Cyprinodon brontotheroides. The sequence continues at coordinate 8,423,547 of JAGKQL010000063.1, forward strand.
CATTTATTAAAAAAAAAAAAAAAAAAAGCCTTTTTTTTTTTGTGGGTTTTCCTCAAATATAACTTTAAGGCCATTTTTATTTTTTATTTTTCTTTATTTTGCATACTTTCCCCACAAATGAATCATGGACATCTTTTATTTTTTCACTGTATTTATGTTAAATGGAAGTTGGTTAAGCATAAACAAAGACTGTCTCTGGAAAAATGATTTGACAGACTGTAAATCTGGTGTACAAGTCATTTTTTTAAAATAAAGATATTGATTCAAATGTTTGTTTTTTCTGATGACCTAAACTATTATCAGTGGGTGAAATCACGTTAATCAACTTTTAATTGATCATTTTGATAGTGGCCTGTAACTAATGAAAACCCCATCTTCAGTTTCAGAGTCATATACAGTAAATTAGAATAACAAAAAAAGATGCTGCCTTTTTTTTCAAATTAAATATGGCTTCTAAAAATAAACCTATACTGTTAAATTTCTATATTTTTTTTATTTGGGGTTTGTTTTTTTGGTTTGAATTAATACAATTCTCTCAAATGTCTTATCTCTATTAGCTGTATGTTGGAAACATAATATAATTTAAAAAGTTGTAGTCTGTTTTGAATCTATGTAATATTAAGGATTGATTGAAGTTACTGAGTTACTTATACTTTTAGATATTAGGGTAATCTATTGAATGGGTGTATAAGACCAATAAAAGTATTTTATATTCAGAAACAGGCTGCTGAAAAATGTCAGTAGGCTGCAGAGTATATTTCCTCAGTTCTTAGTATGATCTTGTATTTATCTTTTTTAGCTTGAATTACTGAATTAAACCACTGAAGAATTCAGCCTTTTTGTTCATTGGCAAATCAAACACTGTGATGTCAATGATATTAAAATGGTAGTTTTAGGAAGTGTGGTCCAGTGCCAAGTCCTTTTGGAACAGGAAATCAGCATCCACATAAAGGTTGTCAGGAAAAGGAGGGATGAACTGCTCCATTCCTGATGGGCAGCTGTGCTCACTAAGGACCAACTTTAGGAATGACAGCTCCTGAATTCATTCTCGACTGTAGGAATTTCACCCTGAACCTCAAGCCACTGTGCAAGACGAAGCCTTGAAGAGCAGTTCAACTACTTTTCGCCTCATCCAATGAAATAAATGGTTTAGGTACATGTGGACACAAGGAATGCCCACCTGCTAAACACCCCATATGCCTCGTGTCTCCTGAACCTCAAAATCCACTAGCAGTCCAGGGCATGTCATTACTTTTTAGGATGTGGTCCTCCATGCGGGATAGTGGTAATTATCAGCTATATTGATTAGCTGTAAATGGAAATCCTTATATTTCGCAGAAGTAAAAGTTAGTGCTGAAACAATTATTCGGAATAATTATGATTAATTGATTATTGAAATTATTGTCAACTTATTGTCAATTTAGTAACCGATTAATCATTAACTAGAAAATACTCTAAAACATGCCTTTAGCTGACAAAGCGACCCACTTAAAAATTGATTTAAAAAAATTGAATGTTTTTGTCTGTCACTACGCTCTATCCAGAACTCTTCAAGTTGAAAAGTATTAATTTCACCTGGTTTGATTTTGCCAAAACTCTTTTTTAAGGAACCTTTTGCTTTCCGATTATTAATCGCTTAATCAAAAAAGTAAACAACAGATTAATCGATTGTCAAAATAAAAATGTTGCAGCCCTAGCTTTAAAAATCGAGCTTAGATAAACAAGCTGAAGAAATTAGAAACATTCTCTCTGAAATGGACCAATGTCAGCTGGACAGTGGTGCAGTTAATAGCACTTTTGCCTTTGCAGCAACAAGGTTCTGGATTCTATTCCTGGCCTGGGGTCTTTCTGCATGGAGTTTCTATGTTCTCCCCCTGCATGTGTGGGCTCTCTCATGGTATTCCAGCTTTCTCCCACGGTCAAAAAACTGGACTGTTAGGTCTTTTGTTTCTAGGTTTGTGCACTTGGTTGTGTGACAGATCTGTCCAGGTGTACCCTGCCATTTGCTCATAGACTGCTCAAGATAGGCATCGGCCCCACAGTGACAGGAGAAGATGGATGGATGGATGGATGAACCAATGTCTCTTTTATGTAGACCATTTTACTTCTGCAATCTAAAGTTCATCACTTCTGACAAAGCCTGAAGAGTTAATATATATCACCTGAATATGTGCGCACT
>JAGKQL010000063.1:8439227-8449337 GCA_018398635.1 Cyprinodon brontotheroides
AGAGGATATAATTCAGCCTCCTATTTTCATTGGTTAGCTTAGGGAAGGAGGGTGGGTGATGAGAGTCATAAATCATTTGTGGGGAGGGGTAAGGTCATAAATCATTTGTGGGGAGGGGTAAGGTCATAAATCATTTGTGGGGAGGGGTGAAGGTCATAAAATCATTTGTGGGGAGGGGTGGGGGCTGGGAATTTGTGGGGGAGGGGTAAGGCCATGTCATAAATCATTTGTGGGGAGGGGTGGGTCATAAGGTGCATAAGGCCATAGGTCATAAATCATTTGTGTGGGGGAGGGGTGGGTCATAAATCATTTGTGGGGACGAGGGTAAGGGCATGGATTTGTGGGGAAGGGCAAGGTCATAAATCATTTGTGGGGAGGGGTGGGTCATAAAGGTCATAAGTCATAAATCATTTGTGGGGGGGGGGTGGGTCATAAATCATTTGTGGGGGAGGGGTGAGGTCAAGGTCATAGGTCATAAATCATTTGTGGGGGAGGGGTGAGGTCAAAAGGTCATAGGTCATAAATCATTTGTGGGGAGGGGTGAGGTCATAAATCAAGGTTATAGGTCATAAATCATTTGTGGGGGAGGGGACCGGAAGGGGGAGGGAGGTCAAAAGGTCATAAGGTCAGGTCATTAGTCATCAATCATTTTGACAGAAGGTGTCTTTACTTATCTCTACTACCGGAATGATGAAGACATTCTTGCTTGATCCGGAAGTTCAAGAGGCACTTCGCTGTGAAACGCTCCCAGCGGGATTGGATTTTTGGCAGAATCCGTGATTCTTACGCTTTCAATGGAACCCCGGAGTAAGATAATAGTTCTTCAGTCTTTTTTGTTTTCATCAGCCTTCATTATATTTGCCAGCAGATCATTGGCATCAATAATTGTGACCGATTGAAGCCCACTGACCCACTGTCAAAATATGTTGCCCCAACAGTAGAGCCCAGATTATTGTCCTGGAAATGAACGACACCCTGAGCAGCTTCAGGTTTTAGTTTGTTCCTCAAATGGACCAATAGATTGTCGGATTTAGAAGTCTTCTGCTCTACAAAATCTCCAGTGTTCTGTCAGAAGAGCAAACCAAGTCAGACCAGCATACCCATAGTCAATACCCATTTATCCCTTTATCTTCTCCCATTTATTCCTTTAGTTTATCCCTTTAGTTTTGTACAAAAAATAGACTTTAAACTACCTCAATGGTCGTGTATCCCTTTAGTTATGTACAAAAAATTATTTAATTACTTACTTTTTTAAAATTTTTTATTTTAGATAGTTTTTTTTTTGGACATTAATAAGGGATACATGCCCGTCAATGTACTTTAAAGGCTATTTTTTGTACAAAACTAAACAGATACACGCCATTCTGTTGTCTTGTCATTGCGTATTGACTATGGGTATGGTGGTCTGACGGGGTATGCTCATCTGACAGACCTAGAGCTAGAGTCACATGGCGAATGGGCTTGAAAGCATAAGCAATGATATTCGGTGGTACTTCAGCTTCGTGTTTGATCATACCAAATGTCTTAAGTATTACTATTGTATTCAACTGGCAGCTGCAGAACCAAACAATGTAAACAAAAGGAAACAAACCAAACAAAATGTATCATAATGCTATATATATTTTTTTATATTTCTGACATTTGTAATATAAATATTAATAATCTCATAAATTAAACTATTTGAAGTCGACTGTTTCTATTCCACTTTAAGAAAACCATCAAAGATGCTAAAAACAGAGTTTTGGCAGCAAGCCCCCTGCAGTGGAGAGTGTTTTCTATGTATTTACATTCTGTTGTGTGTCCTGGGAACAGTTTTCTACACCATAATGAGGTGGAGGAGCGACTTTCTTGCTGTTATTCCTGGCAGTGACGCATCCGTTGTAAGAGTGTGCCACTCTCGCAAGCCCCCACCCTCATCATTTTCCCACTCAGTAGCCCAGTGCAAATAATAAACAAGATGGAATACATCATTTTTTTTTTTTTAGATCCAAGAGCCAAGAGCAGGTCTGCCAAAGGTAACACACAGCAATCTTAGGTAATGATCAGCAAATATGTATAAAGTTTCATAGAGCATGACTTCACATAATTGTTTAGATCAGGCAGACAGGCTGAGCTGCAGTGCTGCTGCAACATGGTGCACATCCCTCCCCCCCTCCCACACACACACTTGTTGTTGCTGGAGAGTCAAAAGAAGCACTTCTGTTTTATTTCATATGTTGTTGTAACTTATTTGACGTTATTTGTGCTATTTATGACTACCGGTCATAAATAGCACAATTTTAACAGAGGCTTTATGAAACGCTCATAAATTTTTATTCTGAAAAAATTCGCAAGATTTTCCATTCATTTGCACAGGAAAGCATCACTCCCCCGTTCCACCCAGACACTGCACATGCCACACACACACATAGGTGTACACACAGAGAGTTGGTGTTGAAACAGGATATGTGGCTCACCTGCCAGGGCGCCGTTCCAACCAAGGGCAGCGCTAACTTTTAAAAGATGAAAAGTAGTCTGTTGCACCCCAAACTGTGTTTCATTGCAGCTAAAGTACAATAACAGAATGTTCCGTGAAGGAGGCAAATGGAAGTGATGTTTGCATCTCAAATGAAAATTATTATTACCCCTTAAAGTAATATTTTACCTGCATGAGAAGTTTAAGTAGGCTCAAAACACAATATGAAACTTTAACTTAATTTGTGAACAGCTAAATAGAAGGTAACATGCAGAAAAAGGAGATGCTCGCCCAGGGCACCGTTCATGCAAGAAACGCCACTGCACACATGTAACGCAATGCAGCTTGGCTAAAATTGATGAAAGTTGTTTGCTGATTAGAAAGAATGAAGGAAACTTCCAGGTCTACCTACAGCACAGTTAGGGTGCAGAGGGAGAGCCGGGGAGGTCTCTGTGCTACAATGCAAAAAAACGAAATACAATCCAGACATTGTTTACCCTGCTCCTGATGTAAAGGCCACTTACTGTCGTGTCCAATGCCTAACCCTTAATTTGCTGCTCCTGCCTTTGAAGTGTGTGCACATTTCTGTTTCCTGACACACTACCTTATGCTCCGTCTCCCTCCACCCTGAGCTGTAGCAGTTGATATTGCAACTGGATAGGCCATGTTTCCATGTGGGGGCTCTTTTCAGGACTGCCCTGATGATAAAAAACACAAGTTGGAAAAAAAAGGGGGGGGGGTTGGAGGGGGTAGCGTAGGGCGCACAGATCCTCATAGAGGCCCCAGTCCCGTCCCAGACAACGCTGCAGGGGATTAGAGCACACCCTGGCAGCAGAATGGTTTCACTTAAGAATTTCAGTAATCACTTTTAGGAGTGTAATATATAGCTGACCTTCGGCAGCGCCACACGACCCCCCGCTCCCTGAGCTATTTGATCAAAGGAAGCGGCGGTGACTGTGCAAACAGGCGCTATCAGTGGACTCCAATGGATTTACAACCTGCTTCTTCTCTCTTGTCTCCCCTGAGTCGTGTGCTGATACACGCGGAAAAACCAGTTTCATCTTACAGAACTCATTTTTCTTCCTCCCTCCCGTACTAATTTACGGGCCAGATTGTGACATTAAGGAACTTAAAGAAGGTGAAGGAGGACGAAAGAGAAAGGCGGTGAAAGGGAGAGGGGTGTGTGTGTTGGGGGGGGCATAAGAGGCCTCTGGGAGGGGAGCAGACAGCAGCTCAGAGCATCTTGGGGTTCCTCACACATTGCCTTGCTGACTGTGCCCAGCATCATCGTGGGAAAAGCTTAGTCGCGGCTTCTTTCTTTGCTTGAGCAGCCAGACACTGTGGCCTGGGTGCTGCAGCAATAACGGCAAGACAAGAGGCCAAAAGGCCGACCCAGTAGGGTTTATATGGGGCCTTAAATCACTGGAGCCTCCGACAAAGAACGAAAGAAGAGAAAATATCTGTATCATAGCAACTATTAATAACCTGGTTCTTTGGCGGAATATTTTAGTGTATTTCAACTACATTGCATTGTTTTCATAACAACTGATATAATACTGGGATACATGTAACAAGACCCTCTAATGTAGCTCATGCTCGCCAGGTATGACATTTTAATTGGCTTTTTTTATGGCTAAAAGTGACACAGCTGCTCTATCAGTTATAAACAGGTAACAGCTGATAACAGGCCTGAGTGAAAGGAGAGCAATGTCAACATGTTGACCTTTAACTGGGAGCAATATCCCAGCTGGTTCATTCCACAGAAACCCGGACATAAAACATTGGTGAATATTTCTACTTTTTGCTAATGTTTCATAAAAAGTTTTCTATTTTTCAGAATAGTTTTCAGCATAAGTGCATTCAGAACCTGTGGTCAGCAGATCAGGAAGTACCACCTGCAGCCAGCTGAGGGAGTCAAGCACAGATCACATTTGTGTCTGTAGAGAGAGAGAGAAAGAGAGAGAGCTCTGCATGAGGAGATATGGGTCATTTCATTCTGGCAAATATCCCACAGAATTACAGGTTTAGAGTTTTAACTGAACCCACTGTATGAGGTGATTATGGATAATAAAAAAAGAAAAAAAAACTTTTGATGATCATATCTTTTATATAATGTCATGTCAGTCAAAATTAATTGCGATTCTGTGTTTTACTCTTGTTTTCTGAAACTTTTCTTGTTTTTGGCTCATTACAAAAAACGTTGCCTTTGAGATTTCACTAAGCAGGTCTAAACATGGTTTTAAAGTCTTGCCACAAATTTTCAACTTGATTTATGTAACGCTAACCTTAACCTTAAGATTAAAAAAAGAAAAAAAATTTGATCATTTACCTCCAACTTCACAATCATGTGTTATCTTCTGTTGGTTTATCACATCAAATATACATTTTGTGCATTACTTGATTGTGTAATGTGAAAAATTTAAATTTTTTAGTTATAATATATACCTCTAAGCAAGGTTTACATGGAATGTCAGAATCTATTTAGCAACTTCATTACTGAAGGAAATCTTCTCCTTTTATAAGTGTTAAACCAGAGTAATCACAACTGTTGTGTGCCAGTATGATGGGGGAAGGAAGCCTAACAAAAACTGTGTGGAATTTGAAAGATTGCCATTCCTTTTTGCTAATAAGAGGTCCATAGCGAATACGCCTCGGCTTCATTTTCCTGTAAAATTGGCAAAGCTATAAGTTACATGAAGGCATGAAAGTTTTTAAACGTTAAAAAAAGATCGGAATCAAGCCTGATAGTTATGTAACACGTGTGTTTATGAAGACGTGATGAGGAGGAAATGCTGGAAATTTTTTCCCAGAAATTATTCCCCTTTCTCCCTATCAGCTGATAAAGTCTGTTGTTCAAATAGTCAACAAAACCAGGGGGTGAACCTGGCTCTGCGGCTCTTGAACCCGGGAGCATTTTTTATACTGTTGTGATCATATTGATAAGTGTGAGATCTGAAGGCTTGCCATTTCATTACCATAATACATCTGGCTGCTGATCCAAAGTGCTGTTAAGTCAGTTACAGTAAGAAATAATAAGTTCTTGCTTTGCTGGAAAAGGACCGGACTGCCTTATTAGTTTCTCGTTCAGCGCCAGCTCCGTTCAACATATGGCTAACACTTGCTGTTAGGAGAACTCTCTTGACCCTTATGATTATTGCTAATTTTGGGGAGAAGAGAGTGCAGCTTGCTGGGTGGGCAAATGAGCTATCGGCCTTAAAAATGATTAACAGCGTGTCTATTATGATTAGCATCAACTCATTAAAGGCCCTCTCCACTGGCCTTGTGTTTTACAATCATCATTCAGCACCGTCTCTTTCACCCACTTCCTGCATCGGCCAATACGTGGAGGTGTTTGTGTGTTTGAATGTGTGGTTGTGTGAATCAGCTGAGGCTCACGTGTCTGGCCTTGGCTTGCTCCCTGCGACCCAGCGGGGGCTCACCAACCAGCTGCAGAGCACCCACCAAACATTCCTGCTTTATTCCTGAGCTCCCCTCCCAGTGTCCGACCAGTCGGGGCAAAATATGTACCAGCTGCAACACTTTTATGAAAATGGGACTCTCTGCACACTTTTTAATGGCCTTATTGAAATGCTAGCTTCGTAATTTGCGTGGTGTGCAGGTGTTTCGCTACAAAAGAACATAACGGGGCAACACTCACAGCTTAATATATAAGCTTGTTCTCACTTAACGGGTTCATTAGATGCTCAGAAACATTTTCAGGGAGATATATTAACTATTCATGATTGGGTTGAAAAGAAACACGCTGCTGTCTTGTTTCTTTATCTCTAGATAATATAGCCTGGATCCTCAGGGTTCCCATACTCTTCCTTTGACCTATATCAGGGCTCTTAAACTAATTATGTCAGGTTACTTTATGATTTTCAACCCTGTAAAATGGCTGGTTCCTTTGATTTCATTATTTCATGAACAAAGACCACAATGATCTATAATAATGTTAATCACAGTTTTTTGTTGTTGCAGATTTTAGCTACTTTGTGCACTTTTCAAAAATATATCTGTCTATTTTATAATCTTTTTAGGCTTGAGGGCGTGCTAAGTTGCTTTGCCAGGCTGCATTGATTTCGACACATGATCTAGATTAAGCTTCAAAGACAATCACATCATCTAGCAAGTATATTTATAATACTTAAATACATTTCCATAACAAACTTAAACTTTAATGTATTTCATTGAATTTCTTTGTAGTAGACCAACATAAATAGGGTATACGTACTAGGTGGAAAGGTCTACAAATGTTTTCTGAAATAAAAAATAAGATAAATGTGGTGCACATTTGTTTTCGGCCCCCGTAAGTAAATAATGATTCATCTTTTGCAACAGTAATTACTGCCTCTGATTATTAATTGGATTTAGATCTGAACTTTGACAAGGCAATTTTTCCATGGTTGACCTCATTTATAACTGTTTTGTTGGGTTGTTGTCCTGGAGGGATGTAAAGTTGTATAAATTTCTCAATGGTTTTATAGCATCTGCCATTTCCTCCTCCAGAGTTACATTTAATATACAGTTAAAATCAAAATTTTTCATACCGCTGGCAGCAAACAAGACAATAAAAAAAGTTATGAGTTCTTTGAGATATCAAACGCCTTTGCCAACATTACAGAAATCAAATCCTTATAACTGCTGCCCAGCTTTTTGCATGTTTACTGGTATAGATGATATATCTTTAAAGATTGGCCGCAGGTCTTTCAGGCTAGACAGCCTCCTATCTATAAATGTTAACTCTTAGCTTCCCTCACAGAGTATGTTTTCAGGGCCCTGGCTGGGGCATTCCTAAATGCCCATATTATATCTATCACTATGAAACCTGTTTGTCACATTTAAACATTAAGCCAAACCTAAATATGTTAGTGTTACGATCTTGGCACTGACGGCTGGCTTAATTGCTCATTTCATTCACCTGTCTAACTCTGCCTGGTTACTGCTCATCTGATCCACCTGCTCCTGCCTCTATTTAAGCTGCTTGGTGCCAGCCATCAGTGACAGATTATTCCTGAGCCTTTACTGTTGAGAGTTTTTCAGTATTGCTAATAGTATTCTGATTGCCTGATCCTGTTTCTGTATTTGGACCTCTGAACTTGCCTGTCCCTGTTCTGATATGTTTGCCTGACCTGTCTTCAGACTCCTGTTGGATTGTTCTTGCAGACTGTACCCACATCTTCCTCTTGACTTCGCCATGTGGATTATCCTGCCTTCGTCCATCTGCTTGGATCTGATCTTCTGTCAGCTCTGCAGCCTTCTAGGCTTCCACGTCTGGAAATCTCTGGCAGTGTTTGCTGCGTCTCATCAGCTGAACGGCTGGAATCATCCTCGTTCTCTGGGCACGGACTGAACTCTCAAACCAGGTTAGTGACTCACATGTTCATAATCATCCTCCGTCAGATTATCATGGTCACTTACCTGTTTTTCTCTCCTGTAGAGGTTCCTGCCTTAGCGCACTAGCCACAGCCACTGCAGATCCGCAGAACCCTTGTTTCTTTAATGAATGCTTTTAAAGTTATCCCACTGTCTGTCTGGCCTGTGATTACAGCTAGGGATGTAAATAAAGTTTGGAATGGACATTAGCTTGATCTATTCTCAGCGGTGATAGCTTATCTCTCCCTGTTGAATTAAAGTTAGGTTAAAAGCATGATATTCCCATGACAGTATTTCTTGATAGGGATACTGGCTCCCAGGTCGTGTGGAATGTTTAGTTTCCGTCATGTTTCTTTGCCTTTCTTAAATTAGCCAGAGTTGTACTCTTATTACTATTATTTAGTTATTTTCACTGGATTTGATCAAGTGTTATCAAAATAAAAGAAAATGCAACAAATTCCACCACACCTTGAGATTTAGTTTGGCCAAAAAAATTAAAAAGCAATACAACCTTTTTCTTCCACTTTACAATTATGCACTGCCAGGAGTGGAGCTAAGGGGTGGCCTGGGATGGACATGGCCAGCGCAACCAAGTATTTATTTGTTCTTATGACATGATATACCACCTCCAGCTCAGGATGTTCTACTCTAAACCAGGGGGAGGCAGCTATGGCTGAAACAATTAATCAGATGAATCAATTATTTGTCATGATCGGTTCACTAGGTTAAACCCACATGCAGAACACTAACGGAGACAGAGGGAAGTTTAACAATGTTTATTTGGAGAAGAACACACAGAGTTAATAATACTGGTTCAGGTGCTGGTCCAGGACAGGTCTCACAGTTATCTGAAGGAGATGAGAGTTTGATTAGCCAGGGACTTATATGGCTGGACTGGTGAGTTGAATACAGATGATACCTTGAAGAGGTTCTGATAGATCCTTGAGAGGGGGAACCGGTTGGGTCCAGAGACAGAGGGGCCACAGAGAGTTCAGCAGTAGCAGCGTCTAGCTTCTAGCTAGGGATTGACGGATCTGAGTTGTTTCCTAGCTCTTCCCAGAGAGCTGATTGGAGTCCAGGCTGAGATCTTCAGGTTTGGCTTACTTGGGCAGGCAGGCAATCTTCCAGGTTAAGCTCCTCCAGAGCTTCAGACCTCAGTCGGCTTTTTCTATGAGCAAAGAAGACAAAAACAGGTTAGATGACTAGTTACTCTCAAGAGTCCACTAGTGATCAAAAGATAATCAGAGGCTCAGGTTCGCTAACCAAACTTGGTCAACACTGCGGCGTTGAAGGAAGGTCTGAGCACTGCTTAAGTAGTGTGGTCTTCCGATGAGCTGATGACTCCCAGGTGTGCTGAGAGCTCCAGCTCAGGAATCCCACAGCGCTCTCTGCTGGCGACAGGTGGCAGATCTCCAGATCCCAACATTATTGAAATAATCGGTCAACTCATTTAGTAATCAGCTGAATCGTTAACTAGAGTATAGAGATTGTAAAACATGTCTTGTTTTGTAAAACATTTTGCATTTAAAATAAACATTTTTCGTCTGTCAGTATGCTCTACCCAGAACTCCTCAAGTGGGAAAGTTTTAGTTTCACCTGGTTTAATTTAGTTAAAAATCTACTTTAAGGAATTAATGACTATCTTATTATTATTGAAAAATTGGAAAAATAATCATCCGATTAGCCCTGCGATGGACTGGCGACCTGTCCAGGGTGTACCTTGCCTCTCGCCCATTGACTGCTGGAGATAGGCACCAGCACCCCTCGCGACCCCACTTGGGACAAGCGTGTAAAGAAAATGGATGGAGGGATGGATCATACGATTAATTGATTTGCAAAATAATCGTTAGTTACAGCCCCAGAGGCAGCAGCAAACTTTTAAGTGAAATATCCTACTTATTAATTACTTATTACTAATTTTATATGGCAATTGTTTGTAGCTATATTAACCATTAACTGACAACAAACAGCAAACTGGCTATCTAGGATTTCTATGTAGTTAGATAACAACAGCTCAACCAATTTAATGGGTATGATTAATTAAATATGATGAATGCGTATGTCATGATTCATTCAGACAGCCCAGATGAACAAATATGAGAGATTATTTATTACCAAAGGCTTCAAAAAAATCTTATCTGTTCTCAGTGATTTATTAAAAAAATATTTCTGTTGGTACAGTGTATTTTGACCCTGCATTGGTTTTGTAACTGTCAGTTTTCAGCCACCCTTCAGTGCACAATGGCCCCTGCCTCCCCACTCCTTTGGAAATGTTCTGG